>CM055125.1:341969400-342501900 GCA_029206835.1 Rana muscosa | reverse complement strand
TTGGAAAGTAGACACCCCAAGCCATTTGCTGAGAGGTATGGTGAGTATTTTGCAGATCTCGCTTTTTGTCACAAAGTTTTGAAAATTAAAAAAAAAAAATAATTTCTTAATTTTCAAAAACAAATGAGAGCCATAAAATACTCACCATGCCTCTCAGAAAATAGCTTGGGGTGTCTACTCTCCAAAATGGGGTCATTTGGGGGGCGGTTTGTGCTATTTTGGCATTTTATGGCCTTCAAAACTGATGGGTAGTGAGGACTCGGAGTGAAATCAAAAATTTGTGCCTAGAAATCCTGAAGGCGGTGCTTGGCTTTCGGGGGCCCGTACGCGGCTGGGCTCCTAAAAAGTCCCACACATGTGGTATCCCCGTACTCAGGAGAAGCAGCAAAATGTATTTTGGGGTGCAATTCCACATATAACCATGGCATGTGTGAGCAATATATCATTTAGCGACAACTTTGTAATTTTTTTTTAATTTTTTTTTTTAGTCATTATTCAATCACTTGGGACAAAAAAAAAAAAAATATTCAATGGGCTCAACATGCCTCTCAATTTCCTTGGGGTGTCTACTTTCCAAAATGGGGTCATTGTTTTTTTTTTACTGCCCTGCCATTTTAGCACCTCAAGAAATGATAGGCAGTCATAAATTAAAAGCCGTGTAAATTCCAGAAAATGCACCCTAGTTTGTAGACGCTATAACTTTTGCGCAAACCAATAAATATTACGCCTAGACATTTTTTTTTTTACTAAAGACATGTGGCTGAATACATTTTGGCCTAAAATGTATGACTGAAATTGAGTTTATTCGATTTTTCTTACAACAAAAAAAGTAGAAAATATAATTTTTTACAAAATTTTCAGTCTTTCCATTTATATCGCAAAAAAAAAATAAAAAAAATAAAAAAAAAAAATCGCAGAGGCAATCAAATACCGTTAAAAGAAAGCTCTATTTGTGGGAAGATAAGGACGCAAATTTCGTTTGGTTACAACATTGCATGTCCACACAATTTCCAGTTAAAAGCAGCGCAGTGCCAAATTGTGAAATCACCTCTGGTCATTATGTATTGGTCCGGGGCTTAAGTGGTTAAAAAGGTGGAATTTTTTTTTTTTTTTTTTTAAAAGTGCTTTCCTTTACAACCCCTTTAAAATTATTTAAACATGTGCAAAAAAACAGCTCTGCCAGCCAAAGGGTTAAAAGCTATGCAATGAATGGATGATTTTTGGCCACCTGATTTTTCTTCATTTTCATCCAATCCAGCAAAAAAAGGGTATTCTGACACATGGTAGTAAATAATTACTGGCAATAAAATCGTAAGATATGCACTCAGAGTATATTGCTGGTGTCTTGTCGATCTGGTTCCCATATCGATATGGTTCCAGGCTCGACTGCGCAGGCGCTGCCGAACAGCTGTTAAAGCTCGGAGATTTCCGTATGCTCGGCTTGCGCAGTCAAGAGGGAACCAAATCGATAGGAGGAACCATAGGCTCGGCAGCTGTGGACGCGCTCTCCCCCGATGCTTCATTACACACACCGCTTTCTTCTTCATGCCGCTCTATACAGCAAGGGGCGGATCCGATGTGATATTGAGCAGTGCGATTTGTTTGTTTATACACAACGCTCTATACAGCCCCTTGCTCTATAGAGCAGCGTGTATAAACAAACAAATCGCCCTGCTCAATATCACATCTTATCCGCCCCTTGCTGTATAGATCGGCATGAAGAAGAAAGCGGCGTGTGTAACTAAGCAACAGGAGCGAGCGCGTCTGCAGCTGACGAACAGCTGTTACACCTCGGAGATTTCCGTAGCCTCGGTTTGCGCCTGCGCAGTCGAGCTCGGAACCATATTGATAGGAGGAACCAGCTCGGCAGAACACCAGCTTTACAATACCAGACTGCTATACAAACTGAGATCACACATTGCTGGGTCCTCACAGCAGACATGCAGTTGCTGCCAAAAACGGATTTGGCTCAGCGAGCGATCACAGAACGGCAAATTAAAAGATGATCGGAAATGCTTAGCAATAATCTACTGTGTAAACCCGGCAGCAGTTTACAATGTGCTAATCTCCACTGTGGACACAAGTTCTTAAACCCCTCACCCCTCATCTCCTATTTAGGCCAGGATTCAGATGACGTCTGGCCCAGATTTTCTGGTGCCAGCTATGTTCAAGACCTCTGCCGGGTTAGCCCCCCCTTTATCAAAATTTTTGAAAAAATCTTATGCAGTTAGATCAACCATTGTTTGCGTTAGATCTCACACAGAAGAAGCAATATTAAGTTATTTCCTGGGGGGCTAACCAGTCATCAGCCCCCCCTCATCAAAAAATTGACCAGTTAGCTTATAGCTATTTGTTAGATCCGGTAAGATCAAGTGGTTTTAACGTTAGATCTCATAAATTTGAGAGATATTCCACATACAAATACTGATATTAGGTGGTACATAAGGACGGGTTGGCCCCCCCTTATCAAATTTTTGGGCCAAAAATCATTCAGGCTAATAAATATTCGTTAAATACGGTAAGATCAAGTGGTTTTAAATGGTTGATTATACATAATTACAGGGATATTATGGATATTTGGCATCGATGCACGGATATCCATACTAGAGTCTATATCAGGTGTAGCAATACCACCGCAGGGGCTGCTGGTTTAAGATTTGGGCCTGCCGTTACCTTACTGTTCACCAGGTCCGTCCTAGGGGTCTTCCTTGAAGAATTTCTCACAAATGTCTGCACCAAACACTTAGTCTTTTTCTCAAGGGTTTTATTAAACAGAGGGACGGAGGGTTAGGGGGGGATTCAGGTACCTTTCTTTCGGATCACGGGTACTTCTTAATCCAGAGGACAAACAGTCTCCACACTGGATATAGCAACCACCGGATAGGCCTCTCACTGACCTAGCAGCCGGTGCGGTGCTCGGCCAAAAGTCTCTGCCACAGACTTGGGTAATCACTCACTTGATAAAGTTCTGAAAACATAAGTGTCAGGATCTTTCAGCCAGCCGGCAGCACTGTAAGGCAAATTTTTATCCGGATGCGTCCTCCATTTGAGCTCTCAATTGTTCGGTACCTTCCCTCAGGCAAGGCGACACGGGACCATCCCCAGATCAGTAGGCCCCCAGAAACTCCTGGGCCTACTCTCAGCAATGGAGCCTCAAGCCTACAGGCCCCGAGGCAGAAAACTACTAACACATGCCTGAGGCCAGGAGGGCCGTCAGGTCAGGATCGGGAGACCCCAGAAAACGGTGTCTGCTCCTTAAGTACCCTCTCCCAGAATGCACAGCGGGATCCCCACTCCCACTGCGCTGTCTCCGGGAAAGGAATACCCAATGCATTTCCAACCTTGGCCTGTGGTAACGACACCTACAGTCAGGTGGAAAATGTGCAGCCCAGCTAAACTGGAACAGAGACTATCATTTGGTACAATTGTTCTGAGCTAAACGACAGCTCAGATAACTAAATTTACACTAGCACCTACCCAATAGGAGCAGGGTGCTACACAGGCTAATAGATATTCGTTAGATCAAGTGGTTTTAACGTTAGATTTCACATAAAAAAAAAAAAAATAGGGATATTAGGTGGTACAGAAGGTACATCCATCTTCAACCGTCTCTGGATGGTCTCTGGAACCGTCTTTGGATGGTTCTTCACAGATGCCTGTAGTCTCTTCTCACACCTCCGTTCACCTCCCAGCCTCATGGTGATCTCTTCTCAGACCAACAAGCTTAAGTCTTTAGCTAGCCCCCTTCTTTCAAAGCAGAAGTAGTAGCTCCTTCCCCAGTAGAAATCAATGGTGCCATTTTGTGATGAGCCTTTAAGACCTGTGGTCCTCTGCTGCTGCTTGATTGTGTTCCTATTGGCAAGGAGAGGAAGTCAGAGAAGAGAGCAGAGCGGACTGATGCCTGTGAGTGAGCGCCGCTCAAGGAAGAGTAGAGTTGAGGGGAGAAATCCCCCACAGGTACTGACAGGCGTGCGCTCCCTCAGTGAGTGCCTGTGTCAGTGTCTATTCAGTCCGACGGTTCCTGGCGGGAATGGAGGGAGGTGTGGGCCCATGGGTGACAGAGCAGCCCCCGCTACACACTCCCCCCACCAAAAAACCTTAGGTCTGCCAAAGGTGGTAAAGAGTCTATGACCCGTTACATGCTTTTGATATACACGCGTAAAAAAAAAAAAAAAAAAAAAAATTAGTGTGCATAGGAAACCATACAATTTGCATCTGCATAAAACCATGGCAGAGGAATATCCAACCAATTGGCATAGGAGGAGAGGTTGTCCTGCCTCGCGGTTTTCATCTTCAGCAAGGGGTACAGACTGAGAGTAAGATCTAGTCACTGGCTGGGATCTTTGAGAGGCCGTGGGTGTGGACTGTAAATCTGGCTGTGGTGGCACATGAACTGCTTCTGACAGAGGCAACAGATGATTACGATGCCAAGTCTTCAGCGGGCCTGTGCTTCCCTCTGGCCGATTTGATATACTGGGAGTCCAGGCAGATGCTTGCAAATGACATAGGGCTGCGACTTTCAGCGGGAAGTTGCTGAGGTATGGTCGAGGGATGTGCCGAAGGCCAAGTCGACTGGCAGCTGGGCCTACCGTCCGAACATCAAACTATAGGGAGAGTAACCTGTGGCATCATTGGCGGTGCTGTTATAAGCATGCACAATAGCCACTATATGCTTGCTCCACTCGGTGCAGCAGACGGGTTTCCTTTGGGAGTCAGTGAGGAGCAAGTCAGGGCGTTGGCTCTCCAAGGCCTTCAATGCCAAGCTACAGGGAGGGTCTTCCAACTGGTCCCTCTGCAGGTCATTCTTTGACAGTTTCAGGCAGACCTTTATCCCTGACTTTGGTGACATTGCAACATCTGGGGACACCAGCGGCTGACACTCCAATGTCTTAGACCCTGGATGCCACGCATGCGTGCGCGACGTTCCATCGGGCCGCGCATGTGCCGAATCGCCGTTCCACCGTGCGGGGGATGCGGCTGAACTGGTTGTTTCTTTGACACCTTGATGCATACAGTCCAATTCAAAGATCCCCTCCGGGGTAATAATGGTCTTCTCCCGATCCTCAGGGTGCATGGGGATTTGGTAATACTGATTCTTCAAATCCAGCATGCTGAACCATATCGCTCCTGACAGGCTCTGTAAGGCATCTTCTATCCTTGGGGTGGTATATTGGTCACGAATGGTCATTCGGTTCAGTGTCCGGTAGTCAATTCCGTACCACCACTATTGGGGAAGCGTATGGACTCTGACGATACCTGCCCTCTTCAACTCTACCAGTTGTTCACGCAGATCCTCCAAGTCCCCTAAAGGAATCCAAACTCTTTTCCGGAACGGCTTATGCACTTGAAGAGATGGATCCGGTATTGGGCACTTTTTGCATACCCCACATCAAATTCACTTTTGGAGAATGCAGCCTGCCATCTCAGGAGCTGAGCCTTGGCCCTTTTTTTCCCCCATTCAGGCAAAAAGGAGTATTTTTCGGATAGAACTCCTTCACAGAGATCCCATCCTTTGCTCCCCCCACCAAATCAGACGTCAGGGCTGGGGTGGCCGAATTCACTTGTCCCAGCAACATCTGAGCTGGCATCTTCGCTGGCGAGGTTTTTATGTTGCGGACACTAACCAAGATCTTCCTGTGACTTCTTTGCAACCCTTTGGTTGAAACCACCTCAGGAATTACCGTATCTCCATACCCATATCTTCTCTGTCCGTCTGCTTCAAGGACAATGAAAGGGCCTGGTTGCTTCCAATTTAGCTTGACAGATGCTAGTAAACAGGTCACTTTACCAGGCTGTAACACTTTCTCACACCGGTCCAAGTGCCATATCTTTCCCACACCTTTAGCTGGGGCTTTCTGTTCTTGTACCTGGCACTGGTAGGCTTGTCTCAACATGGGGTGCACACTTGTAGTTGAAGTGCCCGGCTCCAGACAAAGAGGTGTCAACAGCCTTCTGACAAGATCAGTATTGGTCCCTATGATGAGAGAACCCCTACTGGCCCCTGGTGGGCGAGGACAGACCACTGCCCGAGTGTCAAAAAGTTTCGGCTTTCCCAGACACGGAGGGATCGAAGGTCAGCTTGACCAGTAGATAGCCATCATAGGGGAAGTTCTGAGTCCCAATGCCCCATATCTCCAGGTGCCTGTCATAGAAGTCTTTGTAGAGAAGGGTCACTTAAGCTCCAGTATCCAGAAGGGCCTTGGTGTAGACTCCCTTTACTTGGATGGGAACAGGAGAAGGTCCCACCTGCTTGTCAGGGAGCATGGAGGAAGTGGTGGCCCTGGCCTGTTAGGTGGTTTGTATCCGCGCTCCTCTCTTGCAGAGATTTTGATCGGGCTTAAGTCTACGCTAAGTCCTGGGAGTCTGGTGTGCATTGACTCTCTGACACCAGGCAGCATGTGTCAAAAGAAACTGGACACTGGGTTGCTTGGAGGCAACAATGAACAATGGGGGGGTTGGACTTCCGCTGCTGTCTCTTCGCGTCATTGGTTTTGGAGCCAGTTATCGTAGATGGGCACCCAGTTGGCTTCTTCACCAGGGCCCTCCGAAGTTTACCTCTGGCTTCTGGCACTGTGCTTCAGGCTTCACTGGGCTTGGACACACCTGTCGATAAATGTCCCACATAATTTCAGCATGCCTCTGTATGCTCAATGGCACTCCTCACTGGTACACGTGAAACTGCTCATTATCGGCTCCGATATAGACACTAGTATGGATATCCGTGTAACGCTATCAAATATCCATAATATCCCTGTAATTATGTATAATCAAACATTAAAACCACTTCATCTTACCGGATCTAACGAATATCTATTAGCTTGAATCATTTTTTGCCAGAAAATTTGATAAGGCCCCCCCTCATTAATCACTTAATTAGTCTCTAATTATGTGAGATCTAATGTTAAAACCACTTGATCTTACCGGATCTAACAAATAGCTTCCAAAATAGCCAACTGTTTGGTCAATTTTTTGATAAGGGGGGGGGCTGATGACGGGTTAGCCCCCCCAGCAAATAACTGTTAATATTGCTTCTTCTGTGTGAGATCCAACGCAAACAACGGTTGATCTAACAAAGATCTAACAAACTGCATAAGATTTTTTTTAAGGGGGGGGGGGGGGGGCTAACCTGGCAGAGGTATGTTCAAGGACTACTCAATCAAAATTTTTTGCTCCCCCTTCTGGTCAACTGGAGTTGTCCGACCACAATTTCTTGCATTTCACTGCATAAGGTTATTTTTTGTAGTATACCGACATCTAGTGGTGGTTTTGGGCCACTGCGACTTGTTTACTAATGTGATTTTGCCATCTGTCCTCCCCTCCTGTTTAGTGTTAATTAGTATAGTCTTAGTTATAACATGGAAGCAGTGGAGAGAGGGTACATCAGTGTTCCTTATTCATAGAGAAAGGGCTTAGGAATGTCATTGTCTTTTTAATCCTCTGCGCTGCAGTTGTAAATGTGTTGGATGCAACTTCTGTGTAGGCTACCTGTAGATGGTACCAAGTCACTATACTGTCCGGTCAGACTGGGTCTAACAAGGTATGTCAATGCATAAAGACAACATTTGGGTTTTTATTGAACAGTACTAATGTGTAATACATACACACACACACACACACACACACACATATATATATATATATATATATAAATAAATACACATCTCCCCCCAATTAGGGATACAGGGCGAAAGCTGGAGCATAGCATTGGGACCTTGTCTGGTTTCGGAAAGAAGGTGATATGAGTGGGGAATACATTGGTAGAGATGTTTAAATACTCCCAAGTATAAATGGGATTAAATGCAAGGTAAAGCCATCCAGTTCTGGATTTTTACCGGATGATTTATTGGCATTTGCCTCCAATTATTCCTGATACGAAGAGGGGGCATCCAGGGAGTCCCTAGTGTCCCCATCTAGTGTTGGGATCACGGTTTCTTGTACATAGTCCAGTATGCGACGGGTAAAAGGACCCTTACTACAAGGATAGTGATTGAATGGTTTTGTTCCAACCCCTGTATATAAAAGCTTTCGCTGGACAGCTTGGCCTCTTACAAGACGTAAAAAAAAAAAAGAAGAAATAAAAAAAACACAGATCTATGGGCAGGATGAACCGTAAATAAAACAATGTTACAGGAAGAACCGTGCAGCTATTACAAATTGTTTATCATATAGGTCAGGGGTCTCTGATTTTCAGAATGAGGGTCACTTAATATATTTTATAAATATTCATGGGCCAAAAAAATAAATCCCCATACCTCAGAGTCCCCCTTAACTTCAGAATCCCCATTACATCAGTGTCCCTATGTAAAACCATAGGCATCCTCTGCAGACCTTAAAGTGATACTGAACATATACTGTTTAATTTACGTTGCCCCTTCCATTTCTGTATGTGGATGATAGCGCTAATTATTTTAATTAACAAAAACACAAACCATACCTTTTTCCTTATCGATATACAGAAAAAAGGAAGAAATTGGCTGCACACTGACCTTCTTGAAGTCCATTTATTGAATATTCCATACAAACGACACACCACGGTTGCAATAGCCGGAACAGAGATGGACTATTTTCACACAGCTACACTGTGCTTACTCATCAGAACGTCGGTGTGCAGCCAATTCCTTCCCTTATTCAGTCTTCTACGGCGGGCGAGCCGGGGCTTGCACCCGTGTGAGGAGTCTCGCACTATTCATTGTGCCTGGCGGTTCTCACCTGGAGAAGCAATTTTTTTATTTGCTGTCTACATATCAATATCCAGCTTTCACATGACCCAGCTCTCTCCCAGACTGTCTGCAAGGAAATATAAGCAGGAGACTCTTGTCTCCTGCTGCTGGTCACATGTTAAAAATAAAAAAAACAGCATTTGCAATTTAGAACAAAAATATTTAGTAATAAACTATCATACAAATATATATTTGAAATCAAATCTTTATTATTGTTTGGCAATATGGAGGGGGCGGACAGTCACGCCCCTCCAGCCAGTGTCTTAAAACCCAGATTTTGACTTACCTAAAGGTAGTGGAAATATCTCCTAAAAGGTGCACTGTTTAGGAGATATTTACCTTGTAGTGGGTCGATGTCATCAGTGCATGCACAGTGAAGTAACAGACCTCCGTGCCATTTATTCACTCACAAGTGCCATGACTGACATGTGCTCACTTTTGTTGTCAGCAGTTTAGACATTAATGGCTGTGTGTTGAGCCATTTTGAGAGGACAGCAAATTTACACTGTTATACAAGCTGTACACTCACTACTTTACATTGTAGCAAAGTGTCATTTCTTCAGTGTTGTCACATGAAAAGATAGAAAATATTTACAAAAATGTAAGGGGTGTACTTACTTTTGTGAGATACTGTGTATGTATGCTGCGGCAAAGTGGCTCCTCTGCACAGGATCACATACCTGTATGTGATCCTGCACTTCCGGGTCTGGGGCGTGCACCGCCTGTGTCCTGCTGTGATTGGTCAGAGCTGGAGCCAATCAGCAGCGTTTACCGGGACCAGCTAATAATTCCAGAGAGAGGCAGACCGCTGTTCTGTCTATGTAAACAAGGCAGATTGCCATTCTGTGAGAATGGCGAGGTAGTGATCCCGTTTCTGCCAAGCAGAAGCATTAGTCTCTGCCTTCCCCTAGTAAAAAGCACCCCCCCCCTCCCCAGCAAGCAAGCACTCCCTAGGAACACCTTTACCACCCCTGATAACTCCTTCCCTGTCTGTACAGTGATGGTGCAAATTTTTAGCCCTGATCGCTGCCATTACTAGTAGAATAAAATAATAATCCATAAATATATCCCATAGTTTGTAGACGCTATAACTTTTGCGCAAACCAATCACTACTTTACATTGTAGCAAAGTGTAATTTCTTCAGTGTTGTCACATGAAAAGATAGAATAAAATATTTACAAAAATGTGAGGGGCTCTGTTCACCGAAGTTACCTGGTTTCCTGGCTTTTATAATGACTGTCAGAAGGTTAATCTTTTGCCTCATAGAACCCCACCTTGTTTGCCAGAACCACAGTATTCTTGAGACTGGGGTTTTTACCTGGCACAGTGTGTAGATCCCATGTTGGGCTGTGGCTCGGGGGCAGGAACGACCGATGGGGACCCTTCCTGCCCTTGAGACATCGCCCTAGGGAACATGTCTTACTACAGATAACCTATTATGCCATGCTGTGTCGACTGGTTTATGTTATTTTTGATTGACTTCGCATGACCTGTTTAATTAACGCTTGTTCGAGTTGGGTCGGGGTGGCTACACATGCCACCCAATTGCGAGACTACCTATTCTCTGACGAGGATGGTACCCTTGCACCCAATGTGCCGGATTTTGTCTCCGGCGGTGGGTTATTCCCCATGCTTTCATATATATCAGTCAAAAATGTTTTATTCTCGTTTTCTGGGCCTAAGGCCCACAAGTGTTTTTCTTTGTCTTGCTGTATTTCTAACACCTTTTCTTTTCCTCTTTCCCCCCCCCCCTCTCTCTTGCGAGCCTCGGTTTGGCACCCTCCCCCCGTATCAAGGTCCGAAGGGTCATGGAGGCTGATAGTCTTCGCTCCAGTGGCGCCGACCACCCCATTGACAACGCAAGGTAAGAGTGCTCTGCCCTACCACGATGGCCACGACATACAACACCGATTACTCCATAGTTAGCCACAATGTACATGGTTTTAATTCCCCTGCCAAGAGGACTAAAGCATTTCAGTTCTATCACAAGCAGAGGGCTGACGTCCTTCTCTTACAAGAGACTCATTTTTCCACACACCTCAGCTCCTCGTTACCTCAGTGCGAAGTATCCGCAGTATTATCTTGCAGGGGGACGGGAGAAAAAGGGGGGGTAGCTATCTGTTTTTCGAAACAGACCCCCTTCATCCCTGTTACTGTTGTTAAAGATAAGGGGGGGGTAGATATATTATGGCAGTGGGGCGGCTCCACGACAGAGAGGTTTCCTTTATATCATATTATGCCCCAAACACTGGACAGCCGGAATTCTTTAGCAAAATGCTTCGAATTCTGATGCCCAAGGTCCAGGGTCAGGTGGTAATGGGGGGGGGGTGATAGCAATATTCCCTTGGATAGAATTATGGATTAGTCTGACTCCTCTAAACCAATTTTGAAACGCCCACCGAACGGGAGAAGCAAAGTGGCGCGCTCATTTCACTTCCACGATCTTATTGATAGCTGGCGTGAAAATAACCCCACGGTCAGAGACTTCACGTACTTTTCGCAGGTACATCATACTTATTCTAGGATAGATCATCTTTTAGTACGCACGCCTTTACTCCCATTTATTAAGAAAGTCAAAATTTTGTCTACCCCTTGGTCGGACCATTCCCCGATCAAACTCTCCATCACAGGACTGTGGACCAAATCAAAACCCTCCCCGTGGAGACTCAATGTGAGTCTGCTGAATGACCCTATAATCTTAGTGGAAATACAAAAAGGAAATACGAGAATACTTTAGACTTAATAAGGCTGCAGACACGTCCCCCGCGATGAACTGGGTGGCTCACAAAGCTGCGATTCGGGGCATTCTATTACAAGTGGCAACTAGAGTGAAACGGGACAGGGAACAGACAATTAAGAAACTGGAGACTAAATTAGAGAACTTAATGAACGAACAGCATGGGAATCCCCGGATAGATATAAGGCACAAAATCGATGAAGCCAGACTAGCTCTTATTAGTCTGACTACGCAAGCGGAGAAGCATATCAGTTGGTCCAAACATAGGTTCTACACTATGGGGGACAAACCGACCACAATGCTAGCTAGAAAACTGGTCCCTCGACCATATACGCCGACTTTACCCAAATTGAGATTATCCACGGGCCTTACCACCCAAAACCCTGAAAAGATTATAGGGGAATTTCATAAGTTCTACGCTAAGCTGTATGGGGCGCAAAATACGTTTGATCCATCTGGAGCAGACACGTTCTTCCACAACTTACAGCTGCCCACACTGACACAGGCCCACGCGGAACTGATGGACGGAGCCTTCACGGAACTTGAAGTCACGGCCGCAATCAAAACACTGCATCCTACTAAAGCTCCGGGGCCTGACGGCTTCCCAAGCCACTATTACAGAAAGTATCAAGATCTCCTCACCCCTCACCTATGCTCCTACTTTAACGACCTGTGGAGAGGTGGTGGGCTTCCCTGCCACGAAAATATGGCGTATATAAGTGTCATTCCGAAGCCGGGTAAGGATCACGGGGATTGCACCAATTACCGCCTGATTTCTTTAATCAATACGGATCTGAAAATTCTAACTAAAATATTGGCCCAAAGACTCAATACCTTTCTTGAGTGCTATAGTCACCCTGATCAGGCTGGTTTTGTCCCAAATAGACAGGCATCAGATCAAACAAGTCGGTTAATTAATCTCATTTCGGCAGTTCAGTCTGATTGGGACGGCATAGGACCCAGGAGGGGAATATTGCTTTCATTGGACATCCAGAAGGCGTTTGATTCCATTTCCTGGGAATATCTATTTGACGTCCTTACTCGCTATGGATTTGGGTGGCGCTTTCTAGATCTCCTCCGCATATTATACGATTCCCCGAGCGCTTCACTAATGCTCAGGGGATATACTTCTCAAACATTTCCAATCTGCAGAGGAACTAGACAGGGATGCCCATTGTCACCGCTATTATTCGCACTGGCGATAGAACCACTTGCGATCAAAATTCGTTCAAGCAGAGATGTTCAGGGGATTTATAGCGGGGACTATGAACACAAATGCCTACTCTTTGCTGACGACCTATTGCTGACCTTGACTTCGCCAATTACATCCCTACCCAACTTATATGCAATCTTGCAACCATTTTCTGTCATATCGGGGTTGACAATTAACCATAGTAAATCAAGGGCGCTGAACTTGTCATTGCTGAGCTCCACCCAGACGACACTTGAGCAAACATTTCCATTTCAATGGGAATCAGATGCTCTTCCTTACTTAGGTATACATTTGACCTCATCTGTTGGCACGTTGTACAAAGGGAACTATCCTGCCCTTTTTAAGCGACTGACAGATGATTTGGCTAAGTGGCAGGTTCATCCACCGTCGTGGTTCGGCAGACTACACTCAATAAAAATGAATGTTCTACCCCGATTGTTATATTTTTTCCGTACCTTGCCGGTTTCCCTGACCCGTAACGACCTTCAACAATTTCAGAATAAGGTACTGCAATTTATTTGGGGAGACAAGAGACCTAGGGTGAATAGGAGTACCCTATATGCGTTAAAACGGAAGGGAGGCCTAGGCTTGCCTGATTTCTTGAAATATTTTTATGCTGCCCAGGTGGCACAACTCACTAGGTTCCATTCCCAACGGGCACCGGCCATATGGATGGCCATGGAATCCCACTTTTGCCTTCCCACCCCAATTTCTCACATTTTGTGGCTCTCGATTAAAGAGCGACCTGCTATATTATGCCCTACTTTATCAATGTCTTTGGAAATATGGGACAGACTATCCAGATCCCACAAATTTAAATCGCCTCATTTTCCACTGGCACCTCTACTACGCAATAGAGCTTTCACCCCGGGTCTCACCCCCCTGACATTTGAGTGGTGGACCAATAAAGGTCTCCTACGCATAGCAGGGGTATGCTACCTGAGAAGGTATTGACTGATAAGTATCTTATGCCTCCAGGAGAGAGTTTTAGATTTGCTCAGGTTTCACATTATATGCAAACCCTTGCTAGAAAAGGAGTGACCTCGCAGTTCTTACTCCAATGGAGTATATGTGCCGTAATTATGATAAAATCAAAAGGTCATCTGTCCGCTGTCTATTCGATATTGTTGAGCGCATCGACAAAGCTGAACTATATGGTCCACTGGGAGACCGATCTGAAGGAAACCCTGGAATTGGACGACTGGCATAGGATAGCAGAGACAGCCTCTCGGTCGCTCATCAATACATCATTAATAGAGGCGAACTACAAGGTTCTGCTAAGGTGGTATATGGTGCCGGCCAGGCTGGCGACTTTTATATCGGGGGCAACCCCGTTTTGCTTTAGAGGTTGTGGCCAGGTCGGTACCACCTTTCATATATGGTGGACATGCCCCAAGGTTCGGAGGTTTTGGATCCGGGTATAAAATTTAATTTACTCCCTCACTCAGGTTAACCTGATTAAGTCAGCTAAACAAGCACGATTAGGGAGTGGAATAGCAGAGGCCTCCAAGAATTGCAGGCGACTCTTGACATTTATATTCATTTCAGCAAAGATAACCATCGCTAGGAACTGGAAATCAGCGGCTCTGCCATTTGATCAGTTTAAAAGGGAAATTGTCTTGGTTGATGCTGAACGAACGGTTGACGGCATTGGCTCAGGACAAAATGAAGCTCTTTCATAGGGTGTGGGACCCTTTGCTTCATTACCTCACTAGTGACCCCGGAGGACCTCCAGCTTAACATTGTTTTTTCTTTAGGGGTGTCGGGGTGCTTGATCGAGGCTCCTTCCCTCCCTCCCATTTTTCCCTCTTCTCAACTATTCTTTTCTTGCTTTGTTTCCTTCCCCCCTATTTCCTTGCTTCTAATTTCTTATTGAATGTTATTTTTGGAGTCAGCCCCAGGCCTTAGAGGTCTGCACGACTCCCTGCTTTCACCGGTTTATAAGTAATTAATAGGACCATTGTCGGTCTGAACTGCACTGAGGGTTGCCCGCACAGGCTGGGGAGTCGAACCCCCCCGACAAGCAGATGGGGGGACGGCTCCTCTGGGCGGGTAGTTCACCAGTCGAAACCCAAGATGTCGGGGGGAGTTGGTGGTTCAGGGGTGCAGTAGTTTTCTGTAAGATATCCAAAAGTGCAATTACGCTCCAGCCCATGCTAGAGATTCTTCAGCAGATTTGTTTTTTGGGTATTATAACATGGGCCCCTGGGCGTTATGATTCTAACGACTGGAATCCCAGAAGCGGTAATATGACTGTACAGTGTCTTGATGTATATTTTTATACTTTTTTGTATGACGAAAACTTTAATAAAAAGATTGAAACAAAAATGTGAGGGGTGTACTTTTCTGAGAATCAGTAAAACCCCCAACACAGTGCCTTGAAAAAGTATTCATACCCCTTGAGCTTTTCCACATTTCGTCATGTTACAACCAAAACCTAAATGTATTTTTTTATTGGATTTTATGCGATAGACCAACACAAAGTGGCACATAATTGTGAAGTGGAAGGAAAATAAATGGTTTTCAAATTTTTTTACAAATAAATATCTGAAAAGTGTGGCGTACATTTGTATTCAGCCCCCCTGAACACACAGTACTTTCTTAGCCTGCAATCTTCCAGTTTTTAGCCCTCTGGAAAAATAAATAAAAAATTAAATAAATCCTAGATTCATTTAGCACCCTCTAGTGGTCACACAACAGCAAGCACATGGTCCATAATGCTGGAAAAACAGAATTTCTTTTCGCCAAGTGAAACCATCTCACCCTTTTTTTTTTTTATGGGCTGCAAGGAACAGTACAAATGTGTAATTATGGTGGTGCAATTATATTTTGAAATTATGGTGGCGCCTGTAAAGCGCCTCTCCTTTCACTCCAATCTGGCAGGACGCTCAAAAAAGTCCTGCAAGCAGCATCTTTGAGGCACTGTAGGAGCCAGGTATAACCCGTTCCTAAAGCGCCCCTGCCCATTGAAATCAATGGGCAGCGCTGCCGAATCGCGGGTGCTTTTAACCCTTTATCGTCCATTAGCGGGGGTTAAAAGCGCCCGAAAAAAAAACTATGGTAAAGCCCCGCTAAAAACAGCGGGGCTTAACCGCCAACGCCACTCAGTGTGAAAGTGCCCTTAACTACTTAAGCCCTGGACCGTTTGGCTGGCCAAAGACGAGGCCACTTTTTGCGATTCCGCACTGCGACGTTTTAACTGGCAATTGCGCGGTTGTGCGACGTTGCTCCCAAACAAATTGAAGTCTTCCCCCCCCCCCCCCAACAAATTGAGCTTTTTAGTAGTGTAGCGGGCATTTAAATTTGGGGGGGGGGGGGGAGCATCTGGGTTATTTAATCCAGATGCAATAATTGTTAGGGAGGCTGTGACGCGCAGGGAGAGGGGACAAGAGGGGCGGGTTCAGAGTCAGAGGAGGCGGCCGCGCACAGGCACCTTCAGCCTGGGTGCTGGTGTTCCGGAGTTCCGGGCCCAGGTGCCCTTGACCTGGCCGGAGCGAGAGATGGAGTCCATCCCAGGCACCTTAAGCCTGGGGTGAGGTACTTTGACCAAGGCCTGGGGCCCAGCAACTTCGACTGGGTTCCGCGAGGGTGGAGGAGTCCGAGGGGCCCTAAGGTGTTGGGACCCATATCTGAGGTGAGGAGGCCGGGGAGTGTAACCCTTCCGAATAGCCCGGTACAGCATTAATCCGGTGATGGCGGGGCCTCTGGTAACTCTTGGAGGGATGTCTTCCCCCTGACAGGGGCTGCAACGTAGCAAAGGTAACTCCAGTTCCTGTTCATTAGAGTCGCTGGAAGAGACTGAAGCCAAAAAGTACGTTTTACAGCCACTGTGCTTAGCAACTGTTGGTGAAACCTCAATGGTTTAGTTTCTTTGAGGATTGTGCCTTGACCTACTCCCCACCAATACTGAACTGTTCTATGGGTCTCAAACTGTCTGCTCGCAAAGGACCATTTTGTGTTGACACTGACATCTCCCCGTTCTTCAGCTCCGTGAAGCTATCGCGGGACACCGGCAGGCATAGAGTCCGCGGGTCCCACGGTCACAGAGCTTGCGACCACACAACAGCAAAATTAAAGGGAGACGTACCTGTAGGCCCATTTGCCCAGCCGTGCCATTCTGTAGATGTAAATCGTGCGGTGGTCCTTAAGCGCTTAACGTTGGGTCTTAATTATAGAACACCATTAAAAAGTAGAATTATAGGCAAAAAACCTCCCCCCCCCCCAAAATTTTGGATCGAGTAAGGGAAGGTTATGACCCCTGTCAGTTTTTTTGCCATTTGTGTCCCCAAAACTCACTGCAAAGCTGCTGGTGTTTTTACAATGTTATTATAACGTTCCGTGGGCATGAGGCCTTAGGAGTACACTGGCAGGGCTGTCCCAGGAGATGGGGAGGAGTGCAGGGGGCTGAAAGTTTTTCCTAGATTTGAAATGTAATTTTATCTAACTAGGCAGCATGACATTCCTCTTTATCTCTTGGCCCCTATGTAGCCCTGTCATCATTTTATGCTCCAGTCTGGCCCCAATTTTAAAAAGGAGCTGACAGTCTGGAGTGGAATATTGAGCATGCGAGGACAGATTAGGGATAAATTAAATGACAAAAAGCTGGGAGGAGGGACTGCAGAAAAGTGCAAAGAGCAGCAAATAGGCATCATAAGCACTTGTGGCCAGGGTTAAAAAAAAAAAAAAAAAAAAAAAATGCAAGTTAGACCTACCGGTAACTTGTTTTCCAATAGGCTTTCAGGACAGCACCTGAGAGATGATGGCTCCTCCTACAGGAAACACCTCATCAATTAAGTCTTTAATTGGAGGCCTCCACGTCGCTTCCATCAGTTGTTTGTAGAGAACCTCCAGCCCCAGCTGTAACACATAAGCGACAGTTATTACATAGTATTACAGCCACAGCATAAAAAAAGGGCGGGATCCTGCTGTCCTGAAAGCCTATTGGAAAACAAGTTACCGGTAAGTCTAACTTGCATTTTTTCCCAAAACGTCTTTCAGGACAGCACCCGAGACTTACCCCATTTAGGGTGGGACAACAGCCTGTAAGAATTTCCTTCCGAAAGCCTGGTCCCCAGCCGTCATGAGATCTAACCTATAATGATGGGCAAAGGTTGTCAGACTTGTCCATGTAGCTGCCTTACAGATTTGTTCGGGGGTGGCACCAGCTTTTTCTGCCCAACTCACCGCCGAAGCTCTAGTAGAATGAGCCCTGATACTTACTGGACTCTCCTGGCCTGTAAGGGAATAGGCGTCTGAGATAGCCATTCTCAACCATCTGGCAATGGTTCCTCTAGAAGCTTGTCTTCCTTTTTTATTTCCAGAAAATAAAATGAATAGTGCGTCTGAATGCCTAAAGTCTTTAGTAGCTTCCAGGTAACTTAAGACTGCTCTTTTAACATCCAGGGTATGGAATTCTTCTTCCTTCTTACCCGACGGATTAGAACAAAACGTAGGAAGTATTCTCTCCTGGGTTCTATTTTGAACTGAAGCAACCTTTGGTAAAAAATTAGGATCCGTCTTCAGCACAATTCTGTCTGAAAAAAATAGAAAAAAAAATGGCTCCCTGATAAATAAAGCTTGCAGCTCACTGATTCGAGCTGTTGTAATAGCTACTAGAAAAATGGTTTTCAAAGTAATTAGCTTCAGGGAGGTTAAATTAAGAGGTTCGAAAGGTTCCCTGGTCAGGGCCCGTAGAACGACTGACAAGTCCAATGACGGACAGTTTTTGATCACCATCGGTCTAGCCCGAGTGAGGGCTTTAAAGAATCTGATTACTAGGGGTTCGGATGATAGATTTCTCAAAATACTGTATACCCCCAATGCGGCAACCTGAACTTTTAGGGTACTGACCGCTAGGCCCTTGTCTGCTCCTTGCAGGAATTCCAGAATAGAAGCCTGCTTTAATGGTTTGCCAGATGTAGTGCACCAGGAGTTAAAGACTTTCCATACTTTGCAATATATTTCTCTGGTAACATTCTTTCTGCTAGATATGAGGGTAGCCACCAGCCTATCCGAGAATCCTTTTCTCCTTAAGAGTTGCTCCTCAGAAGCCAAGCTGTGAGTTTTAGCTTTTTTACTTCTTGGTGAAACAGAGGACCTTGTAACAGAAGGTCTTGTCTCAATGGAAGGTGCCAGTATGGTTTGATCTGCATCTGTAGAAGAGCCGAAAAGCAAGGCCTTTTGGGCCAGAAGGGAGTGATGAGGATTACTGTCGTATCCTCTTTCCGGATTTTTGTTATGACCTGCGGGATCAGCTGAAATGGAGGGAAGGCGTAGCAGAGGTGAAAATTCCAACTGTGCGCCAGAGCATCTACCCCCAGAGATGACTCGTTCCTGTTCAGGGAAAAAAAAAAAAAAAAATAAGGGATATTTGTGTATTTTCCCACTTTTGGCTGTCCTCATTTCTTCACTATTAAATTGAAGACATTTGGATTCAATTGCCACTCCGCTTCGTACACCTAGTTCCTGCTGAGGAAATCCGCCATCCTGTTTAGGGTCCCTTTTAGGTGGACCGCAGACAAGGATTGAGTATGGAGCTCTGCCCAGTTTAGAATGCTCTCTGCTAGGCCTTGAAGTATTCTGCTTCTGGTGCCCCCTTGTCAGGTTATGCAAGCCACCGCGGTGGCGTTGTCCGACAGGATTTGTGTATGTTGCCCTTGGACTTCTGCAAAGGACAAGAAGGCCATTTCTATCGCCTTTAGTTCCCTCCAGTATGAGGATCTCAGTGCTTCCATTGTGGACCAAGATCTGAGTCCAACAACCGCTCATGTGAGCCCCCCCAACCCCAGGAGCTGGCATCGGTTGTTAGCCTTATCTGGGTTGGAAAGGACCATAACAGGCCTTGCTGAGAGTCTTGCCTGGTTCTTCCACCACCAGAGACTCCTCTTTACTTTGGTGGGGATCTTCACCAGTGAATTTTGCTGGCGATCCCAGATTTTTAACAGAAACTTTTGCAGCAGTCTGAAAAGGAGCTTTGCCCACTGTACTGCCGGTATGGAAGAGGTCAGGGTTCCTAATGATGACATGACCCTCCTGATGGACAGAAGCTGACTGGATTGTAAGAGTGACACCACCTCTATCAGCTTTTTCCGTTTTCCTTCTGGAAGAAACATCTTTTGCTCCACAGAGTTGATACGGAAACCCAGGAATAACACCTCCTGAGAGGGAATCAGATTGGACTTTGAGGTTTAGTAGCCATCCGATGGATTCTAGGTGAGCACGGACTCTGTCCAAGTTTCTCTGAAGTCCATCTCTGGTTTGGGCAAACAGTAGCAGGTCGTCTAGATAAGGAATCACTGAAATTCCTTCTAGACGCAAGGGTGCTAGAGCTTCGGCCATTACCTTTGTGAACACCCTTGGAGAAGATGACAGGCCGAACGGGAGAGCTCTGAATTGCAGGTGCACCACCTTCCCTTCTCTCAGTGCTAACCTCAGATATCGGAGATCTGGCGGCAATAGGAATGTGGAGGTATTCGTCCTGCAAATCTATTGATGCCATGAAGCATCCTTGACTCAGGAGGCTTCTTACTGAGAGAATGGAATCCATCCGAAATCTTCTGTACTCTGACAAATTCAGCATTTTTAGATTTAGGATGAGGCGGTACTTTCCTGAAGGTTTCTGTACAAGGAAAATGTGAGAGTAGAAACCCTGGAAGAACTCATTTGTTGGAACCGGAACAATGACTCTCTGGGCTATCAGCTCCTGAATTAGGGACTTCATGGCGAGAGCCTTGACCAGATCCCTCGGGACAATTGTCACCAGGAATCTTTTTGGGGGGGTTCTTCCGTGAATTCTATCACGTATCCTTGGGAGAGCATGTTCACAATATACTGATTTGCAATTATGTCTCTCCACTGGGGAATGTCTCTCCACTGGGGAATGAACTCCTGGAGTCTTCCCCCTACTTGGAGTGGATGGTCATTGCGGCTTTCCGGAGGCCGCAGGAGGATTGAAGAGCACTCCACTCCTACCTTTTGGTTTCTGGGAAGACCACTGCTTCCTTTTGTTTTGCATTTTTCTTTCCTGTTGTCCTTTTTGCGGACGAAAAAACGCTTACGGGTCTGTACCCGTTTCTTCTTGACCGGAAACTACTTCTTTTTGTCAGCCGTACGGTCAAGAATGGACGCTAGCTCCGAATAGCAAATCCCCAGCAAAGTGAATACTACACAGCCTGTTCTTGGATGCATCATCCCCAGGCCAAGTTTTAAGCCACAGGGCCCTCCTAGCAGAGTTCGTCAAAGCCGCTGACCTGGCTGACATACGAATGGATTCTGCTGAAGCATCCGCAATATACGACACTGCTGCAGAAAGTGTTGTAAAGGAGTCCAGAATCTCCTGTTTTGGGGAATCCGCCGTAACATGGGCCTTCATCTGGTTAATCCAGTGTTCTTAATTCCTGGCGACACAAGTTGTTGCCATTGCTGGTTTTAGATTGTTCACAGACTGCCAGGCCCTTTTAAGAAGCAAATCCATTATTTTGTCCATGGGCTCCTTTAACATGTCCTCAAAAGGCAAGGTCAGTTGATTTTGAGACCTGTGAAAAAGCAGAGTCCAGTTTTGGAACCTTGTTCCCGATGGAATCCGGGTTGTCCTCAAATGGAAATCTTCTCTTATGAGAATGAAAAATAAATAAATAAAAAAAATAGACTCTTAGGTTCCAACCACTCTTTTTTAATCATGTCCGAGATTATTGAATGGACTGGAAAAACACGGCTTTTTGAATCACCCAAACCTGCATACATGCGGTCATGTAGGGAGAGCTCCTTTTCCTCTTCAATCCCCAAAGTCGCATGGATTACTTTTAAAAGTCCTGCGACTTCTTCTAGCGACATTTTGTACTTCAAAGCGGTCTCTGCTTCATTTTCTTCCTCAGAGTCTGTTCCCACTGGAGCAAGGGAAGCAGATTCTTGGGAAGTGTCTATCGGACCTCCCCATAATATTTGAGAGCCGTCTTGAGGTTCTGAAGAAGGCTGCAGAGCCCTGGGTTCCCTTAAGGGACCTGGTTCTTCTCTTAGGTTTGACCTAAAAGCTTGAAAAGTGGCACGGAGTTCATCCTTACATGTAGAAACTAGATCGCCACACAAGGATGGAGATTCTTCCCTGACTACGTTTGCAGTGCAAAGCCTAACTTTTCCTTGCAGACAGGGCGCCTTCTCTTCACTGGTTGAGCAGAACTTTTGGCCTGCACAAACAGGAAAAAAAAAAAACAGGGACCACACTAAAAAACTGTTATACAGCACAAATCAATACACCCAGGTGCACATAGGAAAAAACACTTACACTTCCTTGTGTCCCGCAAGCCATGCACCACCACCACCTTTTACAAAATCCCTAGATAATATGCAGACATGCTAAATCACCAGCCACTGCACCACCAGGGAGATGGGGGGTGGGGGAACAAAAAAAAAAAAAGGGGGGTAAATAACCCCCCCCACAGGAGAAAACGGCCCAGTGTAAATAGGACATAGTCCCTTACCCTTGGCTTGCCCCCTTATCTGCTGCATCGCCATCCATGGCTGTCTGCAGACGCCTGGTGAAGAAACGCCGGTTCCAGATTCAAAAACGTGCCGCGCTGACCTGGAACCTTACCTTTAGGGCACCAGGTGACCCTGCCCTCTCCCTCTGCGCTTTGCGGCCGGAAATGACACGCGCCGACCTGGAAGTGCTGCCTCTTCCTATACAGGACGCGGCCGAGGCTCTCCTCGGCCACCAGAACAATGGCAGCCGCTGTAAAGCTCCACGCCGCAAATCCGTGCCAGCAGGCGGCCGTCGGGGATACAGCAAACCGCCGCTCTGTTAGAAAAAAGGAGGCAGCCCTCCCGGGCTGTACAGGCTCTCCCCGAGCACGGAAGAGGGAGAGGGAGCCCACGGGACCATCCATGCTAGGAGCTAAGTGGGAGGATCACTTTCCTGAGAAAAATAAAGACTGACTGAGAACCTTTGTCTCCCAGGAAAGCCCCGAGAGATCATGGCTCTCACCAGAGGTGTTCCTCAGGCTGGAAGAAACACAAAACTGATGGAAGCGACGTGGAGACCTCCAATTAAAGACTTAATTGATGAGGTGTTTCCTGTAGGAGGAGGAGCCATGATCTCTCAGGTGCTGTCCTGAAAGAAGTTTTAGAAACCGGCATTTTTTCCCACCCCCGTTAACATTACATGGCAGCTCAGGCAAAAAAATGATACAACACAGGATGAGAAAAGCCTGTGGTGCCAGAAAAATTCATGTTGGGGCAACTCAGTTTTTAGTATGGCAACTAGGTCACAGCACCTCCTGCACACTCCCTCCCGCCCAGACTGGGCTTTTTGGCTGACTATTTTTATACTGGCCTGAAGGCTAGCCAAAGTTTTGCACTTTGGCACTGTAGTGCTACCCCCGCAGATCAGGATGGGTCCTGTGTTCTTTGCCTCAACCTTTTCCAAAAACGCCTCTGCCCCTCTCACACACACCAGGTTGAGTGTAGGAACATACGATAATCACCAAAAGTATTAAAGTGTAACCTTGGTTTAAGAGTAACGCGGTTAAGAAGCATTGTCTCGCAAAACGAGCAGAATTCAAGCTAATGGGGTGTGCAGTACCGCATTTGGCCAGAGGTGCGGGGGTGCCGGTGACACTCGGAACGGTTGCGAGACGTTCAGAAATTCTCAAATATTTCTGAGGCTCTCCGCCCCCCCCTCTGGCCACATGCGGTATTGCATGACATAGAAGTCAATGCGGAACAAATTATCTTTCTTTCCATTGACTTCTATGGGGAAACTCGCTTTGATATGCGAGTGCTTTGGATTGCAAGCATTCTCCTGGAACGGATTATGCTTGAAACCCAAGGTTCTACTGCACTTGGTACCTAGTAGTAGTGCAATATCAATTAGGTCCCAAACCAGGTAGTAAAAAGGCAAACTTAAAGCAAAGCTCCACCCTAAAATGGAACTTCTGCTTTTCGGATTCCTCCCCCCTCCGGTGTCACATTTGGCACCTTTCAGGGGGGAGGGGAGCAGATACCTGTATAATGCAAGTATTTGCTCCCACTTCCGGGCATAGATAGCCGCAGTATCCACGGATATCTGTGCCATGTCCGGCCCCTCCTCTGTCCGCCCCCCCCCGCTGTCTTCTGGGAGACACAGGTCCCAGAAGACAGCAGGGACCATTCAGATCGCTGGGCTGTCTTGGACGTGGAGGGGGGGGGGGACCACCGCAAGCTTATACAGAGTGGGGGGGGGATCTCCTGCTTACCCGGCTGTCAGACGAAGTCCTGCCTCCTGGGCCAGCACTTACGATCGGCAGCACACTGGTGACATCCATCATTGGAAGCAGGACTTCTAGAGACAGCGGCCACTCGAGGTAAACAGGAAATCTCCGCTCTGTACAATCTGTCTGCCCCCCTCGATCGCTATGCACTGGCGAGGCAAATTCTTCAAATGTGCTTAAAAATGCATGGTTTTCCCTTTTATGAAAAATAAAATGACGTTATGCGGTTGGGCTGGTACAATAATGCTATGGGCAACGCTGTATCATGGCCTAGGCCAACAAGGCCCAGGGCAGCACTTTGCAGGGGGGGGGCAGCACGGAAATAGTCCCCGCCGGCTTACGCTACACTGTTAGTGTAGCGCCAGTCTTATGGGGCAGACTGGGCTGAGAGGCAAATTAGTCCAACGCCCCCATAAAGCAGCCGCACTGCTTCCGGTATGCGGGTGGCCGGCATTCCGCAACTGTGGGTGGGGGGGGGGCTTCTTCAAAAATTTTGACTTTCCCATCATCCTGGACCACAAACCTTCCTCACTGTGCTATATGTTTTCTGCTGCACTGTTGGCATGGTTATATCTTTAGTCCTCTATAAATATATCAGAAATTTGTGCTTAAAGTAGAACTATAGGCAACACTTTTTTTCATTTTGGATAGAGTAACGGAGGGTTATAGCCCCTGTCAGTTTATTTTTTACTATCCCTGTCCCAAGAGATTTCCCTTGACTTCCTGCACTATAGCCAAACAGGAAGTAAGGGGAAATCTATGCAAATTAAGGAAATCCATTGCCCCCCCCCCCCCCAGGCCCTGAGAACTAGTGTCCCCACTCAAAAATTTCAGGGCAGGTCTTAAACGGAAAGAGGTGTGGCCTTGACAGGAAGGGGTGGGTCATATTTAAATTAGGGGGGGAGGGGTTTAGTCAGGCCTAAGGCAGCACAAAACCTAAATACACTACTGGCTATGGGGCTGGTATAAGAGGATTTCCAAAAATAATGTATTCCATTAACACACACCACATACACTTGTAAAATAGTAAACTATTTGCCAATAAAAAAAAAAAAAAAAAAATTACGTCCCCAGATTTCATTTTAACAATCTGATCCCCTTAGATTAGGGATACATTGTAACTTTTCCAAGTCAGCTTGTGCAATAGTAGCAATATTGAGAGGAGCTGCATGCAAGGAAGAGATACCATCTAACAAAAAGGAATGTAAATCAATGAGCAACTTTTTAACCACTTTCAGACCACCTGCTGTTATACACTGGTACTTTGACGTTGAATACTGTTAGGGCAGCAGATAGCTGCCAAAGCCCTGGTATTTTCTGAAACGGTCTCCCTGGTGGATTCTCCACAAGATCACTCATCGGCAGGAGTCTTTGCTGCTTACCAGAGCTGCCGATAGCAGTGGAGACGATCCGATCTGTTGTGTTACACTATGTGATTATTCTTGCTCTGTGTCTTTAAGATCTGTCCCCTTCTTTCTAGCTGAACTCTCTCTCTCACACCGTAGTTCTTTATACAGTATATCTCCTCCACTTCCTGATTCTGGTCATTACTCCTGTATTTCTTCCATGCTAAACATCTTACATGTGGCTTACAACTGCAACGTTTTTCTACCTATGAATATCCATCATTAAACGGAACATTCGAAAGGATTCATCGTCTGTCGTCCTAACTGAGTTTATTCATTGAGTTAAACTGTCTGTATCGATGCAAGGGATGAATATCAAACCAGCTTGAGTAAGGCCTACTTAAACCTGGAGATGAACTTTATCGCTTTGTAGTTGAGACAGAACAGTAGAAAAAACGGAGTTTCACAGCCTAATTACAAGATTTCTGCATGTCAGTACTGATACAGACAAGATTTACTGCCCTCATAGCAAGACAGAAGGGACAGAGCAGCCTTATAGCCTGAGACAATCTGCACAGTGTCATATTTCAGCACACAGATCATGCCTGCTTTCACAGTCAGTCTGCTATCATGAGTGACCAAGCTTCTGCATGTGAACTCACATCTACCTCCCCACAAGTTCCTGAAGAAACAGAGTTACCCAAACGCTCAGTTAAACCCACTTGGAAAGTAATGGAGAATTATGAAGCTTCAAGGACTGAATTGTCAAATAGCTTGGAATTAGTCTGGGAGAAAATCCTTGCTGAAGCCAATACAGTGTCTGTTGAATGTGAACTACTGACACTAGAGGGCGCCATTAAACAACTTTCTGCCTCATATGAGCTTTATCAGCTTACCAGCAGCAAATTCACTAATGTCTTACAAAACATGAATACAGAAAGTGCGATGATGCAATTAAAGCGCGTCAATGCTCTCAATATTGAAAAGAGACAGCTTTATCCAGCAAACCAGATTAAAGGCAGAAGCAAAAATAAAGCTGTTACAGGACACTGCATCTCACAGATCTGTTTCCACCAGACGTTCTAAAAACTCGTCAAGATCCCATAGTTCAAGATACTCAACACTCAGTGAGCGACTTATTAATGCCCGGGCTGAAGTGGAAGCCAGCAAAGTGCAGGTGGCATATGCAGAAAAAAGGGCAGAGTTGGAAGCGCAGTCAGCACGTCAAAGAGCAACAATGGAAACCTTAAATGAACAGTGTAAACATGACGCAGCTATGGCAAAGCTAAGGGTCCTACAGCAAGCTATCAGTGCAGACGAAGGTGCAAGTGAGAAAGACAGCATTAACCTAAACATAGCAGATATGGAAGACCCCCTCAAACGCACTAAAGACTATGTCCTAAGCCACTGCAGTGCACACTCCATTGTCTCCAATGCTCCCGACTACATAGAGACTCCTTCACAGCTTCAAGTTAAAGAGGTTCCAGCAACTTCCTGCACTCAAAATCACTCCACTGCATTTCCTACCTGTCTACCTTGCCTGCCTTCATACGTCACAGAGCATCAGCGCAAGCTTCAGGCAAGTCATCAATCTCCAGTCATCGGCACAGCCTTGAATCAACGTACCATTGGAACAACTGACTTCAAGCAAGCAACTCACCTGGATGCATCTGCTGCACCATATTTCCCTGTGTCCTTTAACAATGTCAAAGATAACGCAATCAGCACCATACAGCCAACAGCATCTCACATAAAGGCGGAGACAACTGAGACAGAAGAGTTTGTGAGGTACATGCTTCGCAGAGAGCTCACAAAAGACTGGTCTTACAAGTTTTGATGACCAACCTGAGAACTACAGAAGTTGGAAATGTGCCTTCAGAACTACAATCAGCAATATTGGCATTACAGCTGATCAAGAATTGAATCTGCTGATCAAATGGCTTGGTCCTCTATCTGCTGCACGTGTTAAGCCATTAAGATCGGTTTTCATGGACAATCCTACTGCAGGCCTCACAGCTGCATGGGAGCGACTAGAGCAAAGTTATGTCAGTCCAGAAGCTATAGAAAATGCTTTGTTCATGCGTCTGGAAACTTTCCCAAAGATATCCGGTAAGGACAACAAGGAGTTCCAGAGACTGAGTGACCTTCTCCTTGAGCTTCAGCTAGCCAAGACAGACCCAAAACTACCTGGACTCAGTTACCTTGACACTCCAAGAGGGGTAAACCCAATTGTCTCCAAGCTCCCGTATGGTTTGCAAGAGAAATGGACTGCACTAGGGTCATCATACAAAAGAGAGAACAAGGTTTCCTTCCCTCCATTCTCTTTCTTCTGTGAATTCATCAGGGAAATTGCAGAGACCAAGAACGATCCAAGTTTTTCCTACGGTGAGTACAGTCTCTTCTCACCCTTTCCCAAGAGTACCAGTCTTCAGGGCAACTACAGAAACCATAGAGGCCCAGTGTCCGTGAAAAAGACTGACATCCTTCCCACTCCTACCACAGTTCTGGCCACGAACAGAGTAGGAAGATTGAAAACCCTAACAGAGAGTGTCCCATACACAAGAAGCCACACCCCCTCAAAAAATGTATCGGCTTTAGGAAAAAGCCTCTGGAAGAGCGCAAGGAGCTTTTAAAGACATTTAGGGTATGTTTCAGGTGCTGTGCTTCTACAGAACATTTTGCAAGGGACTGTAATGTGTCCATCAAGTGCATAGAGTGTGGCTCTGAAGAACATGTGCAAGCCCTCCATCCTCTTGAGCCCAGCTCTGCACAACCTGCCAACACTCCTCCCAGGTTAACGCATGGCGGGGAGAATACAGACCAAGTGCCTAATTCTACCATCATTTCTTCATCCTGCACTGAAGTTTGTGGAGAAGACCGCTGTGGTAAGTCCTGTGCCAAGATATGCTTGGTGAACATATACCACAAGGATCAACCAGAAAAGTCTCTAAAGGCATATGCTATCTTAGACGATCAGAGCAAATCGATCACTTGCAAAATCGGAATTGTTCAATCTATTTGAAATAAAAGGCGAAGCTCATCCTTACACCTTGGGTACCTGTAGTGGAACTATAGAGGTTTCTGGAAGAAGGGCTCATGGACTCATGGTATCTTCTCTAAAAGGTAACTTGCAATTACCCTTACCTACACTTGTTGAGTGCAATCAGATACCTGCTAACAGGGAAGAAATCCCTACTCCAGCAGCAGCTTTCCATCACCCTCACCTCAAGGTAATAGCAAATGAGATACCGCCGCTTGACAAAGATGCTCAGATCCTTCTTCTGTTAGGAAGAGACATTCTAAGAGTTCACAAGGTACACAGACAAGTCAGTGGACCCCCAGATGCCCCATTTGCCCAGCGCACGGATCTAGGGTGGGTCATCATAGGCAATGTCTGCATAGGCAAAAGGAAAAGACCTACCAACATTTCGTCATTCAAGACAAATGTTCTGCCAAATGGCCGAAACACTTACTTTGAGCCATGCCCACATCACTACTGGGTGAAAGAGAAGATAGCCAGCCACGAATGGCAACATGGTATCTCAGGTGACACAAGCCCTTTCTCCTGCCATGATGGCGACTTCGGCTCTACAGTGTTTAATGCAACCAGTGAAGATGACATACTGGCTCCTTCAATGGAAGACAAAGAATTCATCAAGGTAATGGACAATGAGTTCTTTCAAGATGACTCCAATAACTGGGTAGCACCCCTACCCTTTTGTCTCCCAAGAGAGAGATAGCCCAACAACTTACAGCAGGCCATCAGTAGATTCTCCTCCTTAAAGCGAAACTTAAGCAGGAAACCAGAGATGCAAAAGCACTTTGTGGACTTTATGCAAAATGTATTTGACAGATCATGCAGAGCCTGCTCCCCCACTAAAGGAGGGAGAAGAATGCTGGTACCTTCCATCCTTTGGCGTGTATCACCCACGCAAACCAGACCAAATTAGAGTTGTCTTTGATTCCAGTGCTCAGCACGAAGGTGTTTCTCTTAACATGCTCCTTACAGGACCCAACGTGAACAACAGTCTGATAGGAGTCTTGATTCGTTTCAGACAAGAGCCTGTAGCAGTAATGGCCGACATTCAACAGATGTTTCACTGCTTCATCGTCAGAGAAGACAACAGAAACTACCTCAGGTTTCTATGCAGTGCCGGCCCAAGACATTGTGCTGCCTGGTACCAAGAATGAAATGCTGCCCCCCCCCCCAAAAGAAAAATCACGCCCACCAAAATGCCCCCATATTCATTATTTTATATCATGATAACCAAAATGGACCTGTCATGGCTCTATACATGTATATAGGTGTATAAAAGGACCTGTGCGTGGCCGTTGGCCGAGATGTCAGCTGGCCACCCGCGATCGCTCCATAGAGCCAGAACGGGGATCTGTCAATGTAAACAGACAGATCCCCATTCTGACAGGGGAGGAGAGACAGATCTGCTGTTCCTAGTGATTAGGAACAGAGATCTCTCTCCTCCTCCAGTCAGTCCCCATCCCCCCAGTTAGAAACACCTCCCAGGGAACACATTTAACCCCTTTCCTGACAGTGACATTTACACAGTAATCAGTGCATTTTTATAGCACAGATCGCTGTATAAATGTCACTGGTCCCAAAAAAGTGTCAAGTGTCCAATCTGTCCACCGCAATGTCACAGTTTCGCTAAAAATCGCAGATCACCGCCATTACTAGTAAAAAAAAATATAATAATAATAAAAATGCCATAAATCTATCCTCTATTTGGTAGACGCAATAACTTTTGTGCAAACTAATCAATATACACTTATTGCGTTTTTTTTTTACCAAACATATGTAGAAGAATACATATCGACCTAAACTGATGAAGAATTTTTTTTTTTTTTTGGATGTTTATTATAGCAAAAGTTAAAATAAAAAACAATTTTCAAAGTGGTCGCTATTTTTGTTTATAGCACAAAAAATAAAAACCGCAGAAGTTATCAAATACCACCAAAAGAAAGCTCTATTTGTTTAGGTACAACGTCACACGACCGCGCAATTGTCAGTTAAATCGATGCCGTGCCGAATCGCAAAAAATGATTGAAGTGCATTATTTCTATTGTTATATAAAATAAAATAGTTCAACTCACCATAATGCCGAATAAGTAGGAGCCCCGAGTGTGTCACTTGCCGCGTCACCTGCCACCAGATGCAGATTGTCACTTGTTGCGAATTGTCACTTGCCACAATGCCATCTGCCACAAATTGCGGCTGGTCACTTGCCACGATGCCACACATTGCAGAATGTCACTTGCCACAACATCACCTGCCACACGTAGCGGATTGTCCCTTGCCATGACATCACCTGCCACACGTCTGACAGAGGAGGAGGGGGTCTGACAGAGAGGAGGAGGGGGGTCTGACAGAGAGGAGGAGGGGGGCGGCTGATAGAGTGGAAGAGGGGGGCGGCTGATAGAGAGGAAGAGGGGGCTGATAGGAGGGGGGCAGCTGACAGAGCAGATGAGAGAGACGGACCTCAGGAGGGGGGGCGAGGAGGGGGGTGGCTGATAGAGAGGAGGGGGGCCGCGGGTGGCTGACAGGGCAGATGAGAGAGACGGACCTCAGAAGAGGGGGTGGCTGATAGAGAGGAGGGGGGGCCATGGGCAGCTGACAGGGAGATGAGAGAGACAGACCTAAGGAGGGGGGGCGGCTGACAGGGAGATGAGAGAGACAGACCTCAAAAGGGGGGGCGGCTGATAGAGAGGGGGGGCCGCGGGCAGCTGACAGGGAGATGAGAGACAGACCTCAGGAGGGGGGGCGGCTGATAGAGAGAGGGGGGGCCGTGGGCAGCTGACAGGGAGATGAGAGAGACAGACCTAAGGAGGGGGGGGGCGGCTAATAGAGAGAGGGGGGGCCGCGGGCAGCTGACAGGGAGATGAGAGAGACAGACCTAAGGAGGGGGGGGGCGGCTGATAGAGAGAGAGGGGGGGCCGCGGGCAGCTGACAGGGAGATGAGAGACAGACCTAAGGAGGGGGGGGCGGCTGATAGAGAGAGGGGGGGGCCGCGGGCAGCTGACAGAGAGATTAGAGAGACAGACCTCAGGTCTCCTGTGACACACAGCGCTAGTTAGGACTCCAGGAGCATGCAGGGCTGGCGCGATTACCCACAGTCCAGCTCCTCCGCTCCTCCAGGCGAATCACAAGCCTCACGTCTGCTGTCCGTCCCTCCCACATAACCTGCTCGGCCAATCACAGGACACCCGCCGCTGCCCCTTGCTGAGCTTGGCTCAAAACGCAGAGAGATTTTTAGGCAGCAGTTTGAACACTGATTTGCCGCTCCCCTGAAAGTGCCGCCTGGGACCGTGGTACCATCGGGTCCCATGGTAGGGCCGGCCCTGTTTCTATGGCACAAGGACAATGACCTCAACAAGGAAGTTATAGATTATCACATGAAGGTACATGTCTTCGGTAACAGTCCTTCCCCAGCAGTGGCAACTTATGGGCTAAGGAAAACAGCTCAGACTGGAGAAGTTGAATATGGATCTGATGCCCGTCAATTTGTTGAAAGAAACTTCTACGTTGACGACACACTTAAGTCCTTTCCAACTGCTAAAGAAGCAATTGATCTTCTCACCAGAACAAAGGAGATGCTGTCCGTAGCAAACCTTAGACTGCACAAGATTATATCCAACAGCCAGGAACTTATGAATGCCTTTCACTCTGAGGACTATGCCACTAGTCTAAAAAACCTTGACTTGGGTACAGATGTGCCTCCTGTACAGCGAAGTCTGGGTTTGTTGTGGAACATCAAGCAAGACAAATTCACCTTCCAAGTGTCAACTTGTGACAAACCCTTCACTAAGAGAGGAGTCCTGTCCGTGGTGAATAGCATCTATGACCCACTGGGTTTCCTTGCTCCAGTTACCATTCAAGGTAAGATTTTACTAAGACAGTTGTCTACTGAGAACATAGACTGGGATACTCCCTTGCCTAGTGAGAATCAACACAAGTGGGAAAGGTGGAGATATTCTTTGAAGTCACTAGAAAAACTTCAGAAAATCCCCCGTTGCTATGTTTCAGGTTCCACTTCAACTGCTAACCGGAGAGAGATTCATATTTTCTCTGATGCATCAGTTGAAGCTATTGCTGCAGTAGCCTATTTGAAGACCTCTGAACTGAATGGAGAATCACACTGTAGTTTTGTCCTAGGCAAGGCAAAACTCACACCCAAGCCTGCACATACCATACCAAGACTTGAACTTTGTGCAGCCGTGCTAGCAGTAGAAATTGCCGAGGTCATACGAAGTGAAATGGACACTAGAATTGATTCTTTCACCTTCTATACAGACAGTAAGGTAGTACTTGGTTACATAAACAACCAAACAAAACAATTTTATGTGTACGTCAGCAACAGGGTTGAACGTATCAAGAGATTCTCTCTACCAAGTCAATGGCATCACGTTCCCACTGAACTCAACCCAGCTGACTGTGGGACCAGAGCCGTGTCACCTGCCGCTCTTCAGGACAGCTTATGGCTGTCACCTCCAAGGTTTCTGTGTGAGGACTCTTACTTACTCCCTATTGACACCACCTATGGGCTAGTAAACCCTGAAGATAAGGAAATAAGAACTGTGAACACCTCACTCCACACTTCTGTAAGTACAAAACAGAAGCTGCGGTCACACCATTACGAGCATCAATGGAAGCAGGTGCAGCATCTAGCCAATGTGTTCTGGCATCGCTGGAAGAAAAAGTATCTTCACCACCTTCAAGGTCGTAACAAATGGCAAGCATCTAAGCCGAATCTTAAGGTTGGAGACCTCATCCTTCTAAAAGACAAGGAAGTTTGTCGGAATGAGTGGCCTATGGGTCTTATTACTAAAGTAATGCCCAGCGACGATAACAAAGTCCGGAAGGTAGAAGTCAAGGTAACCAAGGGAGGATCGACACAAACCTTTAGTCGACCAATTACAGAGTTAGTACTCTTTTTGCCAGGTGAGTGACTTGTGCAAGGACTAGCCATGCTGTTGGCACGGCGGGGAGTACATTGCTGCCATCTACAGGTTCTACTCAGAACTTTGGAATTATTTGAAGACATCATACTGTGACTTTATGTTCTTCATCCTGTTGAACTTACGTTTATTATTTGCTTGTTGCATGTTTTTCATTACAGGTTCCAGGACATTCGTCAGTATTGGACTTTTTGAAAATATATATATTAGTTTAAGATTATGAAATCTAAAGATTTCAGACGGGGAGTGTTGTGTTACACTATGTGATTATTCTTGCTCTGTGTCTTTAAGATCTCTCCCCTTCTTTCTAGCTGAACTCTCTCTCTCACCGTAGTTCTTTATATATCTCCTCCACTTCCTGATTCTGGTCATTACTCCTGTATTTCTTCCATGCTAAACATCTTACATGTGGCTTACAACTGCAACGTTTTTCTACCTATGAATATCCATCATTAAACGGAACATTCGAAAGGATTCGTCGTCTGTCGTCCTAACTGAGTTTATTCATTGAGTTAAACTGCCTGTATCGATGCAAGGGATGAATATCAAACCAGCTTGAGTAAGGCCTACTTAAACCTGGAGATGAACTTTATCGCTTTGTAGTTGAGACAGAACACGATCCTTTCCCCCCTCAGTGACACCAAGTCAAATGAGGGAATGATAGCCCCCACTCGACTCAATGTCGTTGGATGACGGAAGTGACAAACATCACTTCTGCCCAATGGCCTTAAAGGGACATTTTTTGACCCCCGGTTCTCAGATTAAAGGATGACCTGTCTTTTTTTTTTTTTTTTTTTTTTTTTTAAAAAGGGACAGTGTATATTAAAAAAAATAAAAAGTCTCGTCCCGCCGTGCTTGTGCGTAGAAGCAAACGCATATGCAAGTCACACCTGCATATGTAAACGGTGTTAAAACCGCACATGTGGGGTATCGCCACGATCCTTAGAGAGAGTGCAATAATTCTAGCAAAGGGAGGAGTGCTCTTAATCTCAGTTTATCTGTATAAAAGACACCTATCCACAGAAGCAGATTCCAATCTCTCCACCACGGCCAAGACCAAAGAGCTGTCCAAGGATGTCGGGGACAAGATTGTAGACCTACACAAGGCTGGAATAGGCTACAAGACCAGACCATCGCCAAACAGCTTGGTGAGAGCGTGACTAGAGCTGGTGCGATTATTCACAAATGGAAGCACAAAATAACCGTCACTCTCCCTCGGTCTGGGGCTCCATACAAGGTCTCACCTCGTGGAGTTACAATAATCATGAGAACGGTGAGGAATCAGCCCAGAACTACACAGGAGAATCTTGTCAATGATCTCAAGGCAGCTGGGACCAGAGTCACCAAGAAAACAATTGGTAACAACCATGCCGTGAAAGACTGAAATCCTGCAGCGCCCGCAAGGTCCCCCTGCGCAAAAAAATAAGATGTACAGCCCGTCTGAAGTTGGCTAATGAACATCTGAATGAGTCAGAGGAGAACTGGGTGAAAGTGTTGTGGTCAGATGAGACCAAAATCTAGCTCTTTGGCATCAACTCAACGTGTTTGGAGGAGGAAACCTCATGCGTCGGGGTTGTTTTTCTGCTAAAGGGACAGGACAACTTCACAGCATCAAAAAAGGGACGGGCCATGTACCGTCAAATCTTGGGTGAGAACCTCCTTCCCTCAGCCAGGGCATTAAAAATGGGGGTACTTGAGGACTGGAGTTGAGAAACATTGGTCTAAGCTACTGATGGTCTATAGCCCTGCACTAGATGTGATGACACCAAGGGACAATCCACTGCTGGACCATGGAGGAGCACCATCTACTGGGGGATTGGAGGAAGTAGAAAGTCTTCACCTCTCCTGTAGGCCAACCCTAGCAGTGTCACAGCAGCCCCGCTGCAAGGCATCATTTTCAGATCTTCTATAGTTGGCCTTTAACCCCCTCCTTCCTGCCCAGCATCCCTTTAAAGAGTTCAGAATGTACGTGGGGTGGAAAGGATAATCGATTATGTGACCACTGTAATTGGTTGTCACATGATCGAGAGCCGGTACCACCGGCTACTGACTGTTGGTGTGGCCCAAGAGTCGTCAATGAGCATGCTCTTAGCACAGAAACACACACTGCCATCGTTTGTGTGGCACGTGGGTGTTAAAGCCTACCCTTTTGCCAACGCACATAGGTTGTTTTACAGGTGTCAAAAGGTTAATGTGGAATTCTGGGCAAGGGACAATGCAGTCTGCCTTAAAGCAGAGCTAAACCATTTACCTTCCAATGTCCCTCGCTGGCATCTTCTACCTGGCCCCCTCCAGGTGCTGGTCTGGGCCGTCTTTATTGGCCAACGCAGGATGACATCACTCCCACACATGAGGGCAGTCATCCCACCACACAGGTACTCTTTCAGAATGTAAACCCAGGTGCACCTGTGCAGCTCAGTGTACATTCCGACACAGACAGCAGACAAGGTAGGTTTCTTGTATTGCAAAAAGACACATCACATGAAGATCCACTTTTTTGAAACAAGGTATAAGGGTCCTTTCACACGGGCGATCCGCCCTCTGCTTTGCTCAGCGGAGGATTGATCCGCTGATCCCCACTGAGCAGGCGGATGACAAGCAAGTCTCTGCTCACTGTGCAGAGATGGGGAGATTAGATGAAAACAGACCACTTACCCATTTTCATCCAATTCGCCAGACAGATGGAAAATAGGGTTTCCATCCATCTGGATTTCACAGACAGGAGCGGACAGCGGCTGGCGTCAGCGGACATGTCACCACGGACATCCGCCGCTCCAAAGAAGTGAATAAGGGCTCCGATCAGGTCCGCCTGAAAAACTGACCTCTTGGACCTGATCGGAAAGCTTGTGTGAAAGGAGCCCAAGTCACCTGGATGCATTAATAAAATCAATCTCCATAGAAATTCACCCAGTGAAAGAGCAAAAAAAAAAAAAAAAAAAAAAACAAACAATGTCACCAATGGGCATTTCCTGTGCCGACTAATGTTCCTCAGAAGATTTAAAATGGAAAATACTACATTTGGCCTCTAAATAGCACCAATTACCATCATGAATTTCTATTGGTATTTAGCGCCATCCAGTGGCAAAATACAATATTTTAAATCGATGAAAAACAAAATTTGTTCAGCAGGAAATAGTCTAACTTTTTTTTCTACCCCCCCATTTCCACAGAACAAATATACGTGTGCTCACTGGACACACACACACACACTTAGTCATAAAAGAGTATAAGCGGAGCTCCACCCGAAAATGGAACTTCCGCCTTTTGAAAATCCTCCCCCCTTCCGGTGTCACATTTGGGACCTTTCAAGGGGGAGGAGGGAGAAGATACCTGTCTAATACAGGTATTTGCTCCCACTTCCAGGCATAGATCACCACGGTGACCTACGCCACGTCCAGCGCCTACTCCGTCCGTCCGGTCCTCCCGATGTCTTCTAGGAGACACACAGGTCCCAGAAGACAGGAGGGACCAGTGGAATCGTGCAGCGCGACTCACGCATGCGCAGTAGGGAACCGTGAAGTCGCTAGGCTTCACTTCCCGATTCCCTTACCAAAGATGGCGGCGGCAGCACCCGAGAGCCAAATCGGCTTTGGGACCCGACATCGCGGGCGCCCTGGACAGGTAAGTGTCCATATATTTAAAAAAGTCAGCAGCTGCAGTATTTGTAGCTGCTGGCTTTACATTTTTGGCGGAACTCCGCTTTAAGAAACAAAAGCATATCTAAAGTTGAAGTGTGTATTTTTAACACACACTTTTTTATATCTTGAAGTATAAACTAAAAGGCAACAAATCCTAAAATGATAAACTGAAAATGTAAATAACCATTTTATATTGCAGACTTCAGGATAGGTTGCCTGATTAATACATTTTCAAATAGCACACTTTAGAACAACAACAACAACTCCCAACCATGACACTACCTGCCTGGATTTGACATGTTCTCCCTGTGTGGGTTTCCTCCGGGTACTCCGGTTTCCTCCCACACTCCAAAACACATGCTGGTAGGTTAACTTGCTCCTGTCTATTAGCCCTAGTATGTGTACGTATGAGTGAGTTAGGGACCTTAGATTGTAAGCCCCTTGAGCACAGGTACTGATGTTAATGTACAACGCATGAGTAAAAGCGCTGTGTGAATTGACGGCGCTATACAAGTAGCGGAGATATATATAATAAAAAAATAAATAAAAAATTCCTAGATGTACAACTAAAAAGGCAACATATCCTACAGTATAAAGTTATTTAAAATGTCAGGTTTACACTGAGTCAGTTTTCAGGCGTTTTAGCGCTAGAAATAGCGCCTGAAAACCTGCCTCCCATTCAGTTCAGTGTCACTTTTCCACACTGGAGCGGTGCACTTGTGGGACATTAGTGAAAGTCCTGCAAGCAACTTCTTTGGGGCAAAACGCCCTGCCTACTGAAAAGGCACTTCGGAAGCGCTGCAATGCTGTTAACCCCTTCTTCGGTTGCTAGCAGGGATAAAAACCAACCCTTTAGCAGTGGCGGCTGGTGCTCAAAATTTTTTGGGGGGCGCAAACAAACTGAAAAAAAAAATCAATTGCCGCCACTGTGCCCAAACGCCACCAATTTGTCCCCCATATACAGCCAGCCAGTTTGTCCCCCATATACAGCCAGCCAGTTTGTCCCCCATAATACAGCCTGTCCCCCCCCCCCATGCACTTACCTTCCTCGGGTCCGTGCCGTCCTCGATGTCTTCTCCCGCCTGCGATGTCGCTTCAGCCAATCAGGTTACCGGTAACCAGATCCGGTGAACCTGATTGGCTGAAACCCCCACAGTCTTCTCCAAGGAACGCACCCCCGTGCGTACCTTGGAGGAGTTTTTGGAAGCCGATTACAGCGTGAGAGCAGTATTCGGAAAGCCCATCAGAGCCGCTGGCTCTGATGGACACTTCCAAGTCACACCCACCGCCGGCCACCGCTCTAATTCATATGGCCGGCGCTCACCAGGAGGCCGGCCATCTGAATAGTGGGCAGCGCGGCAGCGGCGACAATACACAGATTCATGCAATGCATGAATCTATGTATTGTCTTTCAGTGGCGGTGCGGGAGCGGCGCTCCTGCGCCCTCTATGGACGCACCGCCACTGCCCTTTAGCAGCCGAAAAGCGCCGCTTTAACAGCGCTAAAGCGAGGGCCGCTTTACTGCCAACGTTTGGCGGCCCCAGTGTGAAAGTAGCCTTATGATTTATTGCCTTTTAGTTATACTTTAAAAAGAAAATGTTTAAGGATGAGCACAGGCGTGTTCGCAAACCGCACGTGCAGAGCCTGCAAGGAAGTCTGCACCGCGGAACGCTAATCACAAGCAGTGACACACTGTCCTGATGTGCAGCTGCAGAGATCGGGAAATGTCTCACTGCCTGTGATTAGCGCTGTGCATTGCCGACTTCCTGGCGGGCTCTGCACGTGCGGTTTGCGAACACGCCTGTGCTCATCCTTAAACATTTTCTTTTTATCTTTTTAAAGTATAACTAAAAAGGCAATGTAGCGCTACCCCCAGTTAAGAGAGCCGCTGGTTTGTTTTCGGGCCCCGTGTGCAGTACCGCCAACCCCCGGCAATCTTACTCGACCCCCGCTGGCACAGTTAGTTAGGGTTATACTTATACCACATTCAATTGTATGAATTAATCTCTAAGCAGTAAGACAACACACTAAGGCGAGAGATTGATTATAACGGTTTTACTCTTATAGTAAATAGCATAGGTATAACATCACACATGCAACTGGCATCAATTCAGCACACCATAATAGCTACGCGTGGTGTAGTACCGCGCAGTGCCATTATGGTATGCGCGCCCTAAACAATATATTATCTCCCCACCCGAGTCAGGCCTGACATGGAGTAAATCTCAGTCACTTCCTATAAAGGATTTCTTTGCATGCCAGCTTTCGGTGGCGCACTTGATGAAATTCTAATTTGTAATCCACAACAGGCAGTAACTTGGAACAACTATACTGGGGGGGGGGGGGGGGGGGGACACTTCAACTCTGTCCTGCTACCGGTCCCCCCTGTGGAACAGCAGATAAACGAACTGTGGGCCTATGCATTTCTATAGGCCTGAACACGACACAGTCTATTGGTCTGGGCAGGTGCCCGCTCACCACTCCGGACGCAATCCCAGTCCGGGACTTCCACCTGCTGTGTAACCGCACACAGCGTCTGCAACGATAGGGTCCCCGATCCAACTGATGTCCTCACTCGACAAGACAGGATCCACCCAGGCTCCGCAGTGGGGTGGAAGGCTCTTCGGAAGTCACGCAAGGCCCCAGGCTTTGGGCCTTGCACCGCAGCAGATCCGCACAGGAAGACTGGTTGCTTGCAGCGCGGTGTCCAAAGAGGCCGAGCTCCGCCTCCTCTCTTCCTTAAATAGCCCCTCCCATGAGTCTCTGCGGTGGAAACTTTCGCCCTAAGGCCGGATGGGGTTCTGGGTAACGTAGTTCCGGGGCCTTAAAAAGGAGACCCCGCTACAGCAATAAATCCTATGGATACTTTCGGACTCAGTCATGTTTATTAGTACTACTACTTTTGGAAAAAAAAAAAAAAAAAATTATAATATATATATATATATATATATATATATATATATATATACACACACACACACACACACACACACACACACACACATATACACATATACACATATACACACACACACATACTTTTAAGATTTGAATCATAAATCAACGTTATCTTAAAAGTTACACTTTAAAATCACCTAGAACACTAACTGCAGCTTTTAGAAACAAAAACAGGCCATGTTAGTGACGGAGTTCATCATTCACTATACTAACTTGCTGCATTTTTCCATTCCTCCCATAGATCATCCCATGTGTGTTTGCATGCAGTGGTTGAGTACAAAATCCCTTTAGCACCCAACCTGGTTGTACTGCTAGTTGTCATAGAAAAAGGGAGACACTTACTGGTTACTAGGAGGTACCACAGACAGTTCTTTTCTCAGCAGGCATAATAATAATAATAATAATAATAATAATAATAGATGATAGAAGCAAAGAGAGGATTGGGACTCCCCCATGCACAGACAGGCTGGGTGACTCACCTGGGATCCTGGAGGCCTTGTCTTCCAGTAGTTTGTAGTTGCCCTCCATTGTGTTGTGTGCATATGACCTCAGGCACAAGCAGCCAGCAGCTCACAGAGCGTCAGGAAAGGTCAGCTTTACCACCCAGGAATATAAATAAAACCAGCCCTTGCCCTTTCTGTCTGTACTGACTGCAGCTTAATATATTCCCCCGGCACCTGCTGTTCTGCTCCACTCAATAATCCTCAAGTGAGCCGCTCACACACCACACCAATCCCAGGACACAGCTGACTTAAAACACATTAGTGGGGATGAGAGTGTAGCAGGACAGGTAGCAGAGCACACTGACAGAGCCAGCTGGGATTACTCTCCTACAAGCCAGGCCTGCAATATATATATAGATAATTGGCTGAGCCAGCCATGGCAATGGGAGAATTAAAGGAGCCGGCTGGGGTAGGCCACGGAGGGGTGTGCAGAGCTTGCATTGCAGAAAACCAATACACCAACCCCCCGCCTGACCTTGAACAAACCAATGCAGCCCAGGATGGGTGATTAGAATGGGCAGTGATTGATTGCTGAACTGGGGTGAACGATTGAGTGTTAACCACTCAGAGTCATGTGACGGGGGTCATAGAATGGACAATCAGAGGCAGTCCTTTGTTGCCCTCAGAATGTTCTATCTTTAAGGACATCTTTTGGGGCTTACGTCACACTGGCGGCAGAGGGTTGGTAAAATTAGGCAATTAATCCATGTTTTTACCACCCCATTCTCAGCTGCCCACCTCCACATTTACAGGGCGGGCATAAGGGAGGGTTCATACTGTCGCAGCCAGAAAATATATCTCAGCATATCGAATTTGAGGCCCTTGTGTACATGCGTGGCTGAGGGGCGGTAAAAAAAAACAGGCCACTAAGCTGCATTTTTACCACCTTCTGACTGCCCACCAACAAATTTACAAGGGTGAGTTCATATTGTCGGCAATTTCTAAACTCAGAATGTCGTGTATGGGGCCTTGTTTACATGTGCAGCCGAGGGGCGGTAAAAAAAGGGCGGCTGACACATGTTTTTTTCACCTATGACTGCCCACCTCCTCCTTTTCCCACCTCCTGACTTCCCCCATTACATAGTGACAGCAAACGGTGAGTTCAAATGGTCGTAGGTAGCTGTTTTAACTCAGCATGTTGTGTTTGAGGCCAACTATCAGTGCCACCTATTAGTGTGGCATATTAGTGCCTCCTCATCAGTGCCCATAAGTGCTGCCTCATCAGTGTTCATCAGTGCTGCCTCATCAGTGCCCATCATTGCTGCCTCATCAGTGCCGCCTCATCAGTGTCCATCAGTGCTGCCTCATCAGTGCCTATCATTGCTGCCTCGTCAGTACCCATAAGTGCTGCCTCATCAGTACCCATAAGTGCTGCCTCATCAGTACCCATAAGTGCTGCCTCATCAGTACCCATAAGTGCTGCCTCATCAGTACCCATAAGTGCTGCCTCATCAGTGGCCACAAGTGCTGCCTCATCAATGCCGCCTCATCAGCGTCCATAAGTGCTGCCTCATCAGCGCACATCAGTGAAGGAAAAAAATTACTTATTTACAAAATTTACTGGCAGAAAATTTTCGGCCTTTTTTCTTTTTTTTTTTGTAAAAAAAAAAACCCAGGGGTGACTTAATACCACCAAAAGAAAGCTCTATTTGTGGGAAAATAATGATAAAAATTACATATGGGTACAGTGTAGCATGACCGCGCAATTGTCATTCCAAATATGACAGCGCTGAAAGCTGAAAATTGGCCTGGGTAGGAAGGGGGTGAAAGTGCCCGGTATTCTGGCATTTCAGGGCTTCAAGAAATGAGATCGGCCATCAGTACATCAGGATTGATCGATCTTCAGGCTACTTTCACACTGAAACGCTGGATGCGGTATAGCGGTGTTATTTTTAGCACCGCTATACCGTAGTTTTTGCCACGATTTGCGGGCGCTAGCGGGGTGATTTTAACCCCCGCTAGCGGCTGAAAAAGGATTAAAAACGCCCGCAAAAACGCCGCTTTGCTGCGTTTTACGGGCGTTTTGGAGGCGCTACCCCATTGATTTCAATGGGCAGGGGCGCTACAGGAGCGGTATTTTTACCGCTCCTATAGCGCCTCAAAGATGCAGCTTGCAGGAGTTTTTTTACCCTCCTGCCAGCGCACGCTTTCACACTGGATACAAAGGAGCTGCTTTTTCAGGGCGCATTGCAGGTGCTATTTTTTGTGCAATAGCGCCTGCAAAGCGCCTCAGTGTGAAAGGGGCCTTAGATATCTATCAGTTTGTGGATTCTATAACTTTCCTACAGACTAAATAATATACACTGATTTGTGTTATTTTCACCAAGGAAATGAAGCAGAATACACTTTGGCCTAAATTTATGAACAAGGATTATTTATTTGCAAAACTTTATAACCGAAACAACGAAAACGCGTTTTTTTTTTCCTTCAAATTTTTCAGTCTTTTTCTTTCTGATTATTTAGGAAAAACAAAAAACCCAGAGATAATTATGTAGCGCCCCCCCCCCCAATATTTGGGGGTGCTATATGGAAATTTAGGGGCAGTCTGAGCCAGTAGTTGGGCTCAGACTAAATATAGTTCAAATTGTTTGCTCTGCTCTGGGTGTGATACTGCCCGGCAGTGTTATTCTCCTTTGCCTGCAGGTGGCACTGTCACCACCGGCACAGGCTGGATCACGGGGGATATCACAGCACCTTGGGTGTCTTCTCTCGGCAGCCGTGCAGTGGGCGTGGTCAACCCGCTGTGCATACTGGGAGAGGGTACAAAAGGGGCAGACGCCATTTGGCCTGAGACGATTCCAGGGGGACCCCAAGGCGTTCAGGGGGACCTCTGGTCCAATGAGCGTCCCTCATGGCCCACATGGCACGAGGTGCGCAGGTGTGTTTAGGTCTTGGGCACCTTCAGCCCAAGACTCTGCTTCTGCATTGTGGGCCCAGCTCTGCTGACAAGGGCCTACGCTTCAGAGAAGGATCCCAGGCTGTCTGGTTGAAAGGGGGCCCATCTTTAGGAAAGGAGTTCCAGGGGAAGAACAGTCCCGGCGGAGATAGCGACGGTACTGCTGTCTCGGGGAGAGGCCTGGAGGCTTCCTAAAGGGGGATCCATCATCTCTGACATCCGTGCTCCATCCCGGCTGCTAGGACCGCTCTTATAGGGACTATCTGGGTGAGCAATGCCCACTCAGGCTTGAGTGGCGACGAGTATGTATATTTGGGATCTAAGTTTTGCGTGCCTGAACCTTCCCCTACATCTTCAACTTTCCTACTCTCTCTCTTCAAGTTAACTCAAAGTGAGAAAAAGAATAAAGCCTTGCTGATTAGGTTTTACTCGTGTGTGGACATTGGCCTTATTCCTGAAATACACTGGTGTGCCTAGACAACGGAGCTGAAGGATCCACTCGTGGGAGATAACTCGCTGCAGACCCAAAGGTAATTAAAGTGGTGTTCCGGCCGAAATTCCACTTTTGAAATAAAAATACCGTATATACTCGAGTATAAGCCGACCCGACTATAAGCTGAGGTACCTAATATTACCCCAATAAACTGGGAAAACTTATTGACTCGAGTATAAGCCTGGGGGGGGGGGGGGAAATGCAGCAGCTACTGTAAGGCCCCTTTCACACTGACACGTTTTTCAGGCGGTTTAGCGCTAATAATAGCGCTGTTATTACGCCTGAAAAAATTGTGCCCTGCAGTCTTCAGTGTGAAAGCCCGAGCAGGACGTGTGTTTGATTTTGCTTTTTACATTTTTACAAGAACAATGTACAGTTGATGAGCACGTCACACATCAGGGTAGAGAGGGAGAAGCGGAGAAGGACACAAGGACACACACACACACACACACCAGGCGGACCAAGGGAGGGCGGGCCTTGAGCCTTGATTACAATGGGAAGGAGATGCGGGGGCACAGGGCCTCCTGGGATTGATGAAAAAAAAATCTCCCAGGAGGCATAGCGGTCGATGGACGACACTAGGAGACCTGTTGCGGCCGCGGCGCGAATTATAAACAGACCCACATAAAACAGTGAGTTTTTAAAAAAAATATAATAATATGCCAATTAGTCTTTAGGGGACATAAATACATAGGATGCAAACAACTTGTAAAAGAGGGTTGAACTCCACTTTAAACAGTGGATTCCATACTTAATTAAGTGTGAATCCGGCGTAGCAGCAGGGATAGAGGAACAGTGGAAAAAAAGGTTCCGGTTGCTACAATTAAATACCACCAAAAGAAAGCTCTAGTTGTGTGAGTGTAGCGACCTCACCTCTGCCTCCCTCTTCTCTTCTCGGTCAATGGCTCTCGTCTAGGGGACCAGGGAGGAGAGTGTGGCGCACCACCAGCTCGTATCCTCTTGTGTGCAGAGGTGTGAGCTATAACTTTTTACCTTCGGGCCTGTGTTCCTGTCCAGAGCCAAAACTCCCCTTGAGAATGACCCTTTAACTCCCAGAAAGTCAAGTTCCACACCACTGAAAGTCCAACACTTATTTATTCTTCAGAGCAATAAATAGTCCTTTGAGAGCGACTGGTTAGACATAGAACAGAACAAAGTGGGGAGGAGGTCCAGGCACAAACTTGAACTTGGGTTTTCTCCTGTTCCGTTATAGCGCGAACAGGCTTGGCGCACAGTCTCTGCCACCGACCGTGAGGGGTCTCTGCATACCTCCCAACAGGCACGGATTCTGCGGGGTTTTCCCGCATAGCCCCCTCCTTCCCGCATTCCCGCGAGAGTTGAATTATTCCCGCACAGCAGGAAGTGGAGGAACTACGAGGAAGCAGTTAAGCAACCCCCCCCCCCCCCCCAAGATCTACGCAAAATTTCTCGCGCAACACCCCCCCTTCGCGATCGGCAGCAGCGTCAAAAAGTGCGGCAAACCCGCCCCCTCGTGATCGGCGGCAGCGGCGAAAAATGCGGCAATCCCCCCCGCTCAACAACTTTTGTGTTGGCAGGGACGAATTTTTTTTTTAAATGTCCCGCAACTTTCGTTTGCAGGGGAGAGGGGAGATCATCATTGGACTGAATGTCCCGCGGTGGGACTTTTAAAAGTTGGGAGGTATGGTCTCTGCCACAGACCAGATGAATAAGGCCTCTGCCACAGACCCTGCCACAGACCATGAGAGCGTGGACTACCTTCTTTGAGGACCGGCCCCTGTCAGAGAGAGGATATCCATCCGAACAGTTACCAGAGGCCCCGCCGTCACCAGCAAATGCTGCACTGGGTCACCTCTCTGGCCTCCTTGTCCCAGATTCGGGTGTCCACGCCAGAGGACACCCTAGGAGCCCTCGATCCCTTGCGAGACCCAGTCGAAGGTACTGGGCCCCAGACCTCCAGAGAGTACCTCACCCCAGACTAAAGGTGTCTGGGGTGGAACCGCAACCCCCATCCCCGGCCCTAGGCCCTAGGGCACCCGGAGACCACACGCACATGCACCCAGGCTGAAGGTGCCTGGGCGCGGACCTCGTGCGGAAGATGTCTGCCCCCTCTATACCCTCTCCCAGCATAGACAGCGGGTTCCCCGCCCCGCCGTACTACTGCCGCGAGAGGACACAAAGGGCACAGCCTTATGGCAACAACGCCACCTATAGGCCGCAGGGAACTGGACATCATTGATATCCTCCACTGGCATAAATTGGTCCAGGAACCCTAACAATTGCTGCATCTGAGCCTGGTACCACTCAGATGCCTCCCCTAAATATGACCACCCGCTACATGAGCAAAATGATAAAAAATGTCATATGAGTACAGTGTTGTACAATTGTCATGTAAAGTGCGGCAGGGCTGAAAGCTGAAAATTGGCCTGGGCAGGAGGGGGGCGAAAGTATTGAAGTGGTTAATAATAATTGAAAACTGAAACGTGTGACTCCCCCTGGCAGACAGCATGTGACAACTGTGATAAGAATTTCCTTGACTCATCCTTCCAATGAATGTCTGGAGGGTAAACACAGCCCAGGCCAGCACACGTGCTCCTCCTGTTATTGCTGCCAGGATCGCCCCGCCCCTATCACTATACTCCTCCCCTACAGACATGTACTCTCAATGTCATTGCTGCCAGGATCGCCCCGCCCCTATCACTATACTCCTCCCCTACAGACATGTACTCTCAATGTCAATGCTGCCAGGATCGCCCCGCCCCTATCACTATACTCCTCCCCTACAGACATGTACTCTCAATGTCATTGCTGCCAGGATCGCCCCGCCCCTATCACTATACTCCTCCCCTACAGACTTGTACTCTCAATGTCATTGCTGCCAGGATCGCCCCGCCCCTATTACTATACTCCTCCCCTACAGACATGTACTCTCAATGTCAATGCTGCCAGGATCGCCCCGCCCCTATCACTATACTCCTCCCCTACAGACATGTACTCTCAATGTCATTGCTGCCAGGATCGCCCCGCCCCTATTACTATACTCCTCCCCTACAGACAAGTACTCTCAATGTCAATGCTGCCAGGATCGCCCCGCCCCTATTACTATACTCCTCCCCTACAGACATGTACTCTCAATGTCAATGCTGCCAGGATCGCCCCGCCCTTATCACTATACTCCTCCCCTACAGACTTGTACTCTCAATGTCAATGCTGCCAGGATCGCCCCGCCCCTATTACTATACTCCTCCCCTACAGACATGTACTCTCAATGTCATTGCTGCCAGGATCGCCCCGCCCCTATCACTATACTCCTCCCCTACAGACATGTACTCTCAATGTCAATGCTGCCAGGATCGCCCCGCCCCTATCACTATACTCCTCCCCTACAGACTTGTACTCTCAATGTCATTGCTGCCAGGATCGCCCCGCCCCTATTACTATACTCCTCCCCTACAGACATGTACTCTCAATGTCAATGCTGCCAGGATCGCCCCGCCCCTATCACTATACTCCTCCCCTACAGACATGTACTCTCAATGTCATTGCTGCCAGGATCGCCCCGCCCCTATAACTATACTCCTCCCCTACAGACATGTACTCTCAATGTCATTGCTGCCAGGATCGCCCCGCCCCTATCACTATACTCCTCCCCATCAGACATGTACTCTCAATGTCATTGCTGCCAGGATCGCCCCGCCCCTATTACTATACTCCTCCCCTACAGACATGTACTCTCAATGTCAATGCTGCCAGGATCGCCCCGCCCCTATTACTATACTCCTCCCCTACAGACATGTACTCTCAATGTCAATGCTGCCAGGATCGCCCCGCCCTTATCACTATACTCCTCCCCTACAGACTTGTACTCTCAATGTCAATGCTGCCAGGATCGCCCCGCCCCTATTACTATACTCCTCCCCTACAGACATGTACTCTCAATGTCATTGCTGCCAGGATCGCCCCGCCCCTATCACTATACTCCTCCCCTACAGACATGTACTCTCAATGTCATTGCTGCCAGGATCGCCCCGCCCCTATTACTATACTCCTCCCCTACAGACATGTACTCTCAATGTCATTGCTGCCAGGATCGCCCCGCCCCTATCACTATACTCCTCCCCTACAGACATGTACTCTCAATGTCATTGCTGCCAGGATCGCCCCGCCCCTATCACTATACTCCTCCCCTACAGACATGTACTCTCAATGTCATTGCTGCCAGAATCGCCCCGCCCCTATCACTATACTCCTCCCCTACAGACATGTACTCTCAATGTCATTGCTGCCAGGATCGCCCCGCCCCTATTACTATACTCCTCCCCTACAGACATGTACTCTCAATGTCATTGCTGCCAGGATCGCCCCGCCCCTATTACTATACTCCTCCCCTACAGACATGTACTCTCAATGTCATTGCTGCCAGGATCGCCCCGCCCCTATCACTATACTCCTCCCCTACAGACATGTACTCTCAATGTCAATGCTGCCAGGATCGCCCCGCCCCTATCACTATACTCCTCCCCTACAGACATGTACTCTCAATGTCATTGCTGCCAGGATCGCCCCGCCCCTATCACTATACTCCTCCCCTACAGACATGTACTCTCAATGTCAATGCTGCCAGGATCGCCCCGCCCCTATCACTATACTCCTCCCCTACAGACATGTACTCTCAATGTCATTGCTGCCAGGATCGCCCCGCCCCTATCACTATACTCCTCCCCTACAGACATGTACTCTCAATGTCAATGCTGCCAGGATCGCCCCGCCCCTATCACTATACTCCTCCCCTACAGACATGTACTCTCAATGTCATTGCTGCCAGGATCGCCCCGCCCCTATTACTATACTCCTCCCCTACAGACATGTACTCTCAATGTCATTGCTGCCAGGATCGCCCCGCCCCTATCACTATACTCCTCCCCTACAGACATGTACTCTCAATGTCATTGCTGCCAGAATCGCCCCGCCCCTATCACTATACTCCTCCCCTACAGACATGTACTCTCAATGTCATTGCTGCCAGAATCGCCCCGCCCCTATCACTATACTCCTCCCCTACAGACATGTACTCTCAATGTCATTGCTGCCAGGATCGCCCCGCCCCTATTACTATACTCCTCCCCTACAGACATGTACTCTCAATGTCATTGCTGCCAGGATCGCCCCGCCCCTATTACTATACTCCTCCCCTACAGACATGTACTCTCAATGTCATTGCTGCCAGGATCGCCCCGCCCCTATTACTATACTCCTCCCCTACAGACTTGTACTCTCAATGTCATTGCTGCCAGGATCGCCCCGCCCCTATTACTATACTCCTCCCCTACAGACATGTACTCTCAATGTCATTGCTGCCAGAATCGCCCCGCCCCTATCACTATACTCCTCCCCTACAGACATGTACTCTCAATGTCATTGCTGCCAGGATCGCCCCGCCCCTATTACTATACTCCTCCCCTACAGACATGTACTCTCAATGTCATTGCTGCCAGGATCGCCCCGCCCCTATTACTATACTCCTCCCCTACAGACATGTACTCTCAATGTCATTGCTGCCAGGATCGCCCCGCCCCTATTACTATACTCCTCCCCTACAGACATGTACTCTCAATGTCATTGCTGCCAGGATCGCCCCGCCCCTATCACTATACTCCTCCCCTACAGACATGTACTCTCAATGTCATTGCTGCCAGGATTGCCCCGCCCCTATCACTATACTCCTCCCCTACAGACATGTACTCTCAATGTCAATGCTGCCAGGATCGCCCCGCCCCTATCACTATACTCCTCCCCTACAGACATGTACTCTCAATGTCATTGCTGCCAGGATCGCCCCGCCCCTATCACTATACTCCTCCCCTACAGACATGTACTCTCAATGTCATTGCTGCCAGGATCGCCCCGCCCCTATCACTATACTCCTCCCCTACAGACATGTACTCTCAATGTCAATGCTGCCAGGATCGCCCCGCCCCTATCACTATACTCCTCCCCTACAGACTTGAACTCTCAATGTCATTGCTGCCAGGATCGCCCCGCCCCTATTACTATACTCCTCCCCTACAGACATGTACTCTCAATGTCAATGCTGCCAGGATCGCCCCGCCCCTATCACTATACTCCTCCCCTACAGACATGTACTCTCAATGTCATTGCTGCCAGGATCGCCCCGCCCCTATAACTATACTCCTCCCCTACAGACATGTACTCTCAATGTCATTGCTGCCAGGATCGCCCCGCCCCTATCACTATACTCCTCCCCATCAGACATGTACTCTCAATGTCATTGCTGCCAGGATCGCCCCGCCCCTATTACTATACTCCTCCCCTACAGACATGTACTCTCAATGTCAATGCTGCCAGGATCGCCCCGCCCCTATTACTATACTCCTCCCCTACAGACATGTACTCTCAATGTCAATGCTGCCAGGATCGCCCCGCCCTTATCACTATACTCCTCCCCTACAGACTTGTACTCTCAATGTCAATGCTGCCAGGATCGCCCCGCCCCTATTACTATACTCCTCCCCTACAGACATGTACTCTCAATGTCATTGCTGCCAGGATCGCCCCGCCCCTATCACTATACTCCTCCCCTACAGACATGTACTCTCAATGTCATTGCTGCCAGGATCGCCCCGCCCCTATTACTATACTCCTCCCCTACAGACATGTACTCTCAATGTCATTGCTGCCAGGATCGCCCCGCCCCTATCACTATACTCCTCCCCTACAGACATGTACTCTCAATGTCATTGCTGCCAGGATCGCCCCGCCCCTATCACTATACTCCTCCCCTACAGACATGTACTCTCAATGTCATTGCTGCCAGAATCGCCCCGCCCCTATCACTATACTCCTCCCCTACAGACATGTACTCTCAATGTCATTGCTGCCAGGATCGCCCCGCCCCTATTACTATACTCCTCCCCTACAGACATGTACTCTCAATGTCATTGCTGCCAGGATCGCCCCGCCCCTATTACTATACTCCTCCCCTACAGACATGTACTCTCAATGTCATTGCTGCCAGGATCGCCCCGCCCCTATCACTATACTCCTCCCCTACAGACATGTACTCTCAATGTCAATGCTGCCAGGATCGCCCCGCCCCTATCACTATACTCCTCCCCTACAGACATGTACTCTCAATGTCATTGCTGCCAGGATCGCCCCGCCCCTATCACTATACTCCTCCCCTACAGACATGTACTCTCAATGTCAATGCTGCCAGGATCGCCCCGCCCCTATCACTATACTCCTCCCCTACAGACATGTACTCTCAATGTCATTGCTGCCAGGATCGCCCCGCCCCTATCACTATACTCCTCCCCTACAGACATGTACTCTCAATGTCAATGCTGCCAGGATCGCCCCGCCCCTATCACTATACTCCTCCCCTACAGACTTGTACTCTCAATGTCATTGCTGCCAGGATCGCCCCGCCCCTATTACTATACTCCTCCCCTACAGACATGTACTCTCAATGTCATTGCTGCCAGAATCGCCCCGCCCCTATCACTATACTCCTCCCCTACAGACATGTACTCTCAATGTCATTGCTGCCAGGATCGCCCCGCCCCTATTACTATACTCCTCCCCTACAGACATGTACTCTCAATGTCATTGCTGCCAGGATCGCCCCGCCCCTATTACTATACTCCTCCCCTACAGACATGTACTCTCAATGTCATTGCTGCCAGGATCGCCCCGCCCCTATTACTATACTCCTCCCCTACAGACATGTACTCTCAATGTCATTGCTGCCAGGATCGCCCCGCCCCTATTACTATACTCCTCCCCTACAGACATGTACTCTCAATGTCATTGCTGCCAGGATTGCCCCGCCCCTATCACTATACTCCTCCCCTACAGACATGTACTCTCAATGTCATTGCTGCCAGGATCGCCCCGCCCCTATCACTATACTCCTCCCCATCAGACATGTACTCTCAATGTCATTGCTGCCAGGATCGCCCCGCCCCTATCACTATACTCCTCCCCTACAGACATGTACTCTCAATGTCATTGCTGCCAGGATCGCCCCGCCCCTATCACTATACTCCTCCCCTACAGACATGTACTCTCAATGTCAATGCTGCCAGGATCGCCCCGCCCCTATCACTATACTCCTCCCCTACAGACATGTACTCTCAATGTCATTGCTGCCAGGATCGCCCCGCCCCTATCACTATACTCCTCCCCTACAGACATGTACTCTCAATGTCATTGCTGCCAGGATCGCCCCGCCCCTATCACTATACTCCTCCCCTACAGACATGTACTCTCAATGTCAATGCTGCCAGGATCGCCCCGCCCCTATCACTATACTCCTCCCCTACAGACTTGTACTCTCAATGTCATTGCTGCCAGGATCGCCCCGCCCCTATCACTATACTCCTCCCCTACAGACATGTACTCTCAATGTCATTGCTGCCAGGATCGCCCCGCCCCTATCACTATACTCCTCCCCTACAGACATGTACTCTCAATGTCATTGCTGCCAGGATCGCCCCGCCCCTATCACTATACTCCTCCCCTACAGACATGTACTCTCAATGTCATTGCTGCCAGGATCGCCCCGCCCCTATTACTATACTCCTCCCCTACAGACATGTACTCTCAATGTCATTGCTGCCAGGATCGCCCCGCCCCTATTACTATACTCCTCCCCTACAGACATGTACTCTCAATGTCATTGCTGCCAGGATCGCCCCGCCCCTATTACTATACTCCTCCCCTACAGACATGTACTCTCAATGTCATTGCTGCCAGGATCGCCCCGCCCCTATCACTATACTCCTCCCCTACAGACATGTACTCTCAATGTCATTGCTGCCAGGATCGCCCCGCCCCTATCACTATACTCCTCCCCTACAGACATGTACTCTCAATGTCAATGCTGCCAGGATCGCCCCGCCCCTATCACTATACTCCTCCCCTACAGACATGTACTCTCAATGTCATTGCTGCCAGGATCGCCCCGCCCCTATCACTATACTCCTCCCCTACAGACATGTACTCTCAATGTCAATGCTGCCAGGATCGCCCCGCCCCTATCACTATACTCCTCCCCTACAGACTTGTACTCTCAATGTCATTGCTGCCAGGATCGCCCCGCCCCTATTACTATACTCCTCCCCTACAGACATGTACTCTCAATGTCAATGCTGCCAGGATCGCCCCGCCCCTATCACTATACTCCTCCCCTACAGACATGTACTCTCAATGTCATTGCTGCCAGGATCGCCCCGCCCCTATAACTATACTCCTCCCCTACAGACATGTACTCTCAATGTCATTGCTGCCAGGATCGCCCCGCCCCTATCACTATACTCCTCCCCATCAGACATGTACTCTCAATGTCATTGCTGCCAGGATCGCCCCGCCCCTATTACTATACTCCTCCCCTACAGACATGTACTCTCAATGTCAATGCTGCCAGGATCGCCCCGCCCCTATCACTATACTCCTCCCCTACAGACATGTACTCTCAATGTCATTGCTGCCAGGATCGCCCCGCCCCTATCACTATACTCCTCCCCATCAGACATGAACTCTCAATGTCATTGCTGCCAGGATCGCCCCGCCCATATTATTATACTCCTCCCCTACAGACATGTACTCTCAATGTCAATGCTGCCAGGATCGCCCCGCCCTTATCACTATACTCCTCCCCTACAGACTTGTACTCTCAATGTCAATGCTGCCAGGATCGCCCCGCCCCTATTACTATACTCCTCCCCTACAGACATGTACTCTCAATGTCAATGCTGCCAGGATCGCCCCGCCCTTATCACTATACTCCTCCCCTACAGACTTGTACTCTCAATGTCAATGCTGCCAGGATCGCCCCGCCCCTATTACTATACTCCTCCCCTACAGACATGTACTCTCAATGTCATTGCTGCCAGGATCGCCCCGCCCCTATCACTATACTCCTCCCCTACAGACATGTACTCTCAATGTCAATGCTGCCAGGATCGCCCCGCCCCTATCACTATACTCCTCCCCTACAGACTTGTACTCTCAATGTCATTGCTGCCAGGATCGCCCCGCCCCTATTACTATACTCCTCCCCTACAGACATGTACTCTCAATGTCAATGCTGCCAGGATCGCCCCGCCCCTATCACTATACTCCTCCCCTACAGACATGTACTCTCAATGTCATTGCTGCCAGGATCGCCCCGCCCCTATAACTATACTCCTCCCCTACAGACATGTACTCTCAATGTCATTGCTGCCAGGATCGCCCCGCCCCTATCACTATACTCCTCCCCATCAGACATGTACTCTCAATGTCATTGCTGCCAGGATCGCCCCGCCCCTATTACTATACTCCTCCCCTACAGACATGTACTCTCAATGTCAATGCTGCCAGGATCGCCCCGCCCCTATTACTATACTCCTCCCCTACAGACATGTACTCTCAATGTCAATGCTGCCAGGATCGCCCCGCCCCTATCACTATACTCCTCCCCTACAGACATGTACTCTCAATGTCATTGCTGCCAGGATCGCCCCGCCCCTATTACTATACTCCTCCCCTACAGACATGTACTCTCAATGTCAATGCTGCCAGGATCGCCCCGCCCCTATTACTATACTCCTCCCCTACAGACATGTACTCTCAATGTCAATGCTGCCAGGATCGCCCCGCCCCTATCACTATACTCCTCCCCTACAGACATGTACTCTCAATGTCATTGCTGCCAGGATCGCCCCGCCCCTATCACTATACTCCTCCCCATCAGACATGTACTCTCAATGTCATTGCTGCCAGGATCGCCCCGCCCCTATCACTATACTCCTCCCCATCAGACATGTACTCTCAATGTCATTGCTGCCAGGATCGCCCCGCCCCTATCACTATACTCCTCCCCATCAGACATGTACTCTCAATGTCATTGCTGCCAGGATCGCCCCGCCCCTATTACTATACTCCTCCCCTACAGACATGTACTCTCAATGTCAATGCTGCCAGGATCGCCCCGCCCCTATTACTATACTCCTCCCCTACAGACATGTACTCTCAATGTCAATGCTGCCAGGATCGCCCCGCCCTTATCACTATACTCCTCCCCTACAGACTTGTACTCTCAATGTCAATGCTGCCAGGATCGCCCCGCCCCTATTACTATACTCCTCCCCTACAGACATGTACTCTCAATGTCATTGCTGCCAGGATCGCCCCGCCCCTATCACTATACTCCTCCCCTACAGACATGTACTCTCAATGTCAATGCTGCCAGGATCGCCCCGCCCCTATCACTATACTCCTCCCCTACAGACTTGTACTCTCAATGTCATTGCTGCCAGGATCGCCCCGCCCCTATTACTATACTCCTCCCCTACAGACATGTACTCTCAATGTCAATGCTGCCAGGATCGCCCCGCCCCTATCACTATACTCCTCCCCTACAGACATGTACTCTCAATGTCATTGCTGCCAGGATCGCCACGCCCCTATAACTATACTCCTCCCCTACAGACATGTACTCTCAATGTCATTGCTGCCAGGATCGCCCCGCCCCTATCACTATACTCCTCCCCATCAGACATGTACTCTCAATGTCATTGCTGCCAGGATCGCCCCGCCCCTATTACTATACTCCTCCCCTACAGACATGTACTCTCAATGTCAATGCTGCCAGGATCGCCCCGCCCCTATTACTATACTCCTCCCCTACAGACATGTACTCTCAATGTCAATGCTGCCAGGATCGCCCCGCCCTTATCACTATACTCCTCCCCTACAGACTTGTACTCTCAATGTCAATGCTGCCAGGATCGCCCCGCCCCTATTACTATACTCCTCCCCTACAGACATGTACTCTCAATGTCATTGCTGCCAGGATCGCCCCGCCCCTATCACTATACTCCTCCCCTACAGACATGTACTCTCAATGTCAATGCTGCCAGGATCGCCCCGCCCCTATCACTATACTCCTCCCCTACAGACTTGTACTCTCAATGTCATTGCTGCCAGGATCGCCCCGCCCCTATTACTATACTCCTCCCCTACAGACATGTACTCTCAATGTCAATGCTGCCAGGATCGCCCCGCCCCTATTACTATACTCCTCCCCTACAGACATGTACTCTCAATGTCAATGCTGCCAGGATCGCCCCGCCCCTATTACTATACTCCTCCCCTACAGACATGTACTCTCAATGTCATTGCTGCCAGGATCGCCCCGCCCCTATCACTATACTCCTCCCCTACAGACATGTACTCTCAATGTCATTGCTGCCAGGATCGCCCCGCCCCTATAACTATACTCCTCCCCTACAGACATGTACTCTCAATGTCATTGCTGCCAGGATCGCCCCGCCCCTATTACTATACTCCTCCCCTACAGACATGTACTCTCAATGTCAATGCTGCCAGGATCGCCCCGCCCCTATTACTATACTCCTCCCCTACAGACTTGTACTCTCAATGTCAATGCTGCCAGGATCGCCCCGCCCCTATCACTATACTCCTCCCCATCAGACATGTACTCTCAATGTCATTGCTGCCAGGATCGCCCCGCCCCTATTACTATACTCCTCCCCTACAGACATGTACTCTCAATGTCAATGCTGCCAGGATCGCCCCGCCCCTATCACTATACTCCTCCCCTACAGACATGTACTCTCAATGTCATTGCTGCCAGGATCGCCCCGCCCCTATCACTATACTCCTCCCCATCAGACATGTACTCTCAATGTCATTGCTGCCAGGATCGCCCCGCCCCTATCACTATACTCCTCCCCATCAGACATGTACTCTCAATGTCATTGCTGCCAGGATCGCCCCGCCCCTATTACTATACTCCTCCCCTACAGACATGTACTCTCAATGTCAATGCTGCCAGGATCGCCCCGCCCCTATTACTATACTCCTCCCCTACAGACATGTACTCTCAATGTCAATGCTGCCAGGATCGCCCCGCCCTTATCACTATACTCCTCCCCTACAGACTTGTACTCTCAATGTCAATGCTGCCAGGATCGCCCCGCCCCTATTACTATACTCCTCCCCTACAGACATGTACTCTCAATGTCATTGCTGCCAGGATCGCCCCGCCCCTATCACTATACTCCTCCCCTGGCAGCATTGACATTGAGAGTACATGTCTGTAGGGGAGGAGTATAGTAATAGGGGCGGGGCGATCCTGGCAGCAATGACATTGAGAGTACATGTCTGATGGGGAGGAGTATAGTGATAGGGGCGGGGCGATCCTGGCAGCAATGACATTGAGAGTACATGTCTGATGGGGAGGAGTATAGTGATAGGGGCGGGGCGATCCTGGCAGCAATGACATTGAGAGTACATGTCTGTAGGGGAGGAGTATAGTGATAGGGGCGGGGCGATCCTGGCAGCATTGACATTGAGAGTACATGTCTGTAGGGGAGGAGTATAGTAATAGGGGCGGGGCGATCCTGGCAGCAATGACATTGAGAGTACATGTCTGATGGGGAGGAGTATAGTGATAGGGGTGGGGCGATCCTGGCAGCAATGACATTGAGAGTACAAGTCTGTAGGGGAGGAGTATAGTAATAGGGGCGGGGCGATCCTGGCAGCATTGACATTGAGAGTACATGTCTGTAGGGGAGGAGTATAGTAATAGGGGCGGGGCGATCCTGGCAGCAATGACATTGAGAGTACATGTCTGTAGGGGAGGAGTATAGTTATAGTGGCGGGGATCGATCCTGGCAGCAATGACATTGAGAGTACATGTCTGTAGGGGAGGAGTATAGTGATAGGGGCGGGGCGATCCTGGCAGCAATGACATTGAGAGTACATGTCTGTAGGGGAGGAGTATAGTAATAGGGGCGGGGCGATCCTGGCAGCATTGACATTGAGAGTACATGTCTGTAATGGAGGAGTATAGTAATAGGGGCGGGGCGATCCTGGCAGCATTGACATTGAGAGTACATGTCTGTAGGGGAGGAGTATAGTAATAGGGGCGGGGCGATCCTGGCAGCAATGACATTGAGAGTACAAGTCTGTAGGGGAGGAGTATAGTGATAGGGGCGGGGCGATCCTGGCAGCATTGACATTGAGAGTACATGTCTGTAGGGGAGGAGTATAGTGATAGGGGCGGGGCGATCCTGGCAGCAATGACATTGAGAGTACATGTCTGTAGGGGAGGAGTATAGTAATAGGGGCGGGGCGATCCTGGCAGCATTGACATTGAGAGTACAAGTCTGTAGGGGAGGAGTATAGTGATAAGGGCGGGGCGATCCTGGCAGCATTGACATTGAGAGTACATGTCTGTAGGGGAGGAGTATAGTAATAGGGGCGGGGCGATCCTGGCAGCATTGACATTGAGAGTACATGTCTGTAGGGGAGGAGTATAGTAATAGGGGCGGGGCGATCCTGGCAGCAATGACATTGAGAGTACATGTCTGATGGGGAGGAGTATAGTGATAGGGGCGGGGCGATCCTGGCAGCAATGACATTGAGAGTACATGTCTGTAGGGGAGGAGTATAGTTATAGGGGCGGGGCGATCCTGGCAGCAATGACATTGAGAGTACATGTCTGTAGGGGAGGAGTATAGTGACAGGGGCGGGGCGATCCTGGCAGCATTGACATTGAGAGTACATGTCTGTAGGGGAGGAGTATAGTGATAGGGGCGGGGCGATCCTGGCAGCAATGACATTGAGAGTACATGTCTGTAGGGGAGGAGTCATTGCTGCCAGGATCGCCCCGCCCCTATAACTATACTCCTCCCCTACAGACATGTACTCTCAATGTCATTGCTGCCAGGATCGCCCCGCCCCTATTACTATACTCCTCCCCTACAGACATGTACTCTCAATGTCAATGCTGCCAGGATCGCCCCGCCCCTATTACTATACTCCTCCCCTACAGACTTGTACTCTCAATGTCAATGCTGCCAGGATCGCCCCGCCCCTATTACTATACTCCTCCCCTACAGACATGTACTCTCAATGTCAATGCTGCCAGGATCGCCCCGCCCCTATCACTATACTCCTCCCCATCAGACATGTACTCTCAACGTCATTGCTGCCAGGATCGCCCCGCCCCTATTACTATACTCCTCCCCTACAGACATGTACTCTCAATGTCAATGCTGCCAGGATCGCCCCGCCCCTATCACTATACTCCTCCCCTACAGACATGTACTCTCAATGTCATTGCTGCCAGGATCGCCCCGCCCCTATCACTATACTCCTCCCCATCAGACATGTACTCTCAATGTCATTGCTGCCAGGATCGCCCCGCCCCTATCACTATACTCCTCCCCATCAGACATGTACTCTCAATGTCATTGCTGCCAGGATCGCCCCGCCCCTATTACTATACTCCTCCCCTACAGACATGTACTCTCAATGTCAATGCTGCCAGGATCGCCCCGCCCCTATTACTATACTCCTCCCCTACAGACATGTACTCTCAATGTCAATGCTGCCAGGATCGCCCCGCCCTTATCACTATACTCCTCCCCTACAGACATGTACTCTCAATGTCATTGCTGCCAGGATCGCCCCGCCCCTATCACTATACTCCTCCCCTACAGACTTGTACTCTCAATGTCAATGCTGCCAGGATCGCCCCGCCCCTATTACTATACTCCTCCCCTACAGACATGTACTCTCAATGTCATTGCTGCCAGGATCGCCCCGCCCCTATCACTATACTCCTCCCCTACAGACATGTACTCTCAATGTCAATGCTGCCAGGATCGCCCCGCCCCTATCACTATACTCCTCCCCTACAGACTTGTACTCTCAATGTCATTGCTGCCAGGATCGCCCCGCCCCTATTACTATACTCCTCCCCTACAGACATGTACTCTCAATGTCAATGCTGCCAGGATCGCCCCGCCCCTATCACTATACTCCTCCCCTACAGACATGTACTCTCAATGTCATTGCTGCCAGGATCGCCCCGCCCCTATAACTATACTCCTCCCCTACAGACATGTACTCTCAATGTCATTGCTGCCAGGATCGCCCCGCCCCTATCACTATACTCCTCCCCATCAGACATGTACTCTCAATGTCATTGCTGCCAGGATCGCCCCGCCCCTATTACTATACTCCTCCCCTACAGACATGTACTCTCAATGTCAATGCTGCCAGGATCGCCCCGCCCCTATTACTATACTCCTCCCCTACAGACATGTACTCTCAATGTCATTGCTGCCAGGATCGCCCCGCCCCTATCACTATACTCCTCCCCTACAGACATGTACTCTCAATGTCAATGCTGCCAGGATCGCCCCGCCCCTATCACTATACTCCTCCCCTACAGACTTGTACTCTCAATGTCATTGCTGCCAGGATCGCCCCGCCCCTATTACTATACTCCTCCCCTACAGACATGTACTCTCAATGTCAATGCTGCCAGGATCGCCCCGCCCCTATTACTATACTCCTCCCCTACAGACATGTACTCTCAATGTCAATGCTGCCAGGATCGCCCCGCCCCTATTACTATACTCCTCCCCTACAGACATGTACTCTCAATGTCATTGCTGCCAGGATCGCCCCGCCCCTATCACTATACTCCTCCCCTACAGACATGTACTCTCAATGTCATTGCTGCCAGGATTGCCCCGCCCCTATAACTATACTCCTCCCCTACAGACATGTACTCTCAATGTCATTGCTGCCAGGATCGCCCCGCCCCTATTACTATACTCCTCCCCTACAGACATGTACTCTCAATGTCAATGCTGCCAGGATCGCCCCGCCCCTATTACTATACTCCTCCCCTACAGACTTGTACTCTCAATGTCAATGCTGCCAGGATCGCCCCGCCCCTATCACTATACTCCTCCCCATCAGACATGTACTCTCAATGTCATTGCTGCCAGGATCGCCCCGCCCCTATCACTATACTCCTCCCCTACAGACATGTACTCTCAATGTCAATGCTGCCAGGATCGCCCCGCCCCTATCACTATACTCCTCCCCTACAGACTTGTACTCTCAATGTCAATGCTGCCAGGATCGCCCCGCCCCTATCACTATACTCCTCCCCTACAGACATGTACTCTCAATGTCATTGCTGCCAGGATCGCCCCGCCCCTATCACTATACTCCTCCCCTACAGACATGTACTCTCAATGTCATTGCTGCCAGAATCGCCCCGCCCCTATCACTATACTCCTCCCCTACAGACATGTACTCTCAATGTCATTGCTGCCAGGATCGCCCCGCCCCTATCACTATACTCCTCCCCTACAGACATGTACTCTCAATGTCATTGCTGCCAGGATCGCCCCGCCCCTATTACTATACTCCTCCCCTACAGACATGTACTCTCAATGTCAATGCTGCCAGGATCGCCCCGCCCCTATCACTATACTCCTCCCCTACAGACATGTACTCTCAATGTCAATGCTGCCAGGATCGCCCCGCCCCTATCACTATACTCCTCCCCTACAGACATGTACTCTCAATGTCAATGCTGCCAGGATCGCCCCGCCCCTATCACTATACTCCTCCCCTACAGACATGTACTCTCAATGTCAATGCTGCCAGGATTGCCCCGCCCCTATTACTATACTCCTCCCCTACAGACATGTACTCTCAATGTCATTGCTGCCAGGATCGCCCCGCCCCTATCACTATACTCCTCCCCTACAGACATGTACTCTCAATGTCATTGCTGCCAGGATCGCCCCGCCCCTATAACTATACTCCTCCCCTACAGACATGTACTCTCAATGTCATTGCTGCCAGGATCGCCCCGCCCCTATTACTATACTCCTCCCCTACAGACATGTACTCTCAATGTCAATGCTGCCAGGATCGCCCCGCCCCTATTACTATACTCCTCCCCTACAGACTTGTACTCTCAATGTCAATGCTGCCAGGATCGCCCCGCCCCTATTACTATACTCCTCCCCTACAGACATGTACTCTCAATGTCAATGCTGCCAGGATCGCCCCGCCCCTATCACTATACTCCTCCCCATCAGACATGTACTCTCAATGTCATTGCTGCCAGGATCGCCCCGCCCCTATTACTATACTCTTCCCCTACAGACATGTACTCTCAATGTCAATGCTGCCAGGATCGCCCCGCCCCTATCACTATACTCCTCCCCTACAGACATGTACTCTCAATGTCATTGCTGCCAGGATCGCCCCGCCCCTATCACTATACTCCTCCCCATCAGACATGTACTCTCAATGTCATTGCTGCCAGGATCGCCCCGCCCCTATCACTATACTCCTCCCCATCAGACATGTACTCTCAATGTCATTGCTGCCAGGATCGCCCCGCCCCTATTACTATACTCCTCCCCTACAGACATGTACTCTCAATGTCAATGCTGCCAGGATCGCCCCGCCCCTATTACTATACTCCTCCCCTACAGACATGTACTCTCAATGTCAATGCTGCCAGGATCGCCCCGCCCTTATCACTATACTCCTCCCCTACAGACTTGTACTCTCAATGTCAATGCTGCCAGGATCGCCCCGCCCCTATTACTATACTCCTCCCCTACAGACATGTACTCTCAATGTCATTGCTGCCAGGATCGCCCCGCCCCTATCACTATACTCCTCCCCTACAGACATGTACTCTCAATGTCAATGCTGCCAGGATCGCCCCGCCCCTATCACTATACTCCTCCCCTACAGACTTGTACTCTCAATGTCATTGCTGCCAGGATCGCCCCGCCCCTATTACTATACTCCTCCCCTACAGACATGTACTCTCAATGTCAATGCTGCCAGGATCGCCCCGCCCCTATTACTATACTCCTCCCCTACAGACATGTACTCTCAATGTCAATGCTGCCAGGATCGCCCCGCCCCTATTACTATACTCCTCCCCTACAGACATGTACTCTCAATGTCATTGCTGCCAGGATCGCCCCGCCCCTATCACTATACTCCTCCCCTACAGACATGTACTCTCAATGTCATTGCTGCCAGGATCGCCCCGCCCCTATAACTATACTCCTCCCCTACAGACATGTACTCTCAATGTCATTGCTGCCAGGATCGCCCCGCCCCTATTACTATACTCCTCCCCTACAGACATGTACTCTCAATGTCAATGCTGCCAGGATCGCCCCGCCCCTATTACTATACTCCTCCCCTACAGACTTGTACTCTCAATGTCAATGCTGCCAGGATCGCCCCGCCCCTATCACTATACTCCTCCCCATCAGACATGTACTCTCAATGTCATTGCTGCCAGGATCGCCCCGCCCCTATTACTATACTCCTCCCCTACAGACATGTACTCTCAATGTCAATGCTGCCAGGATCGCCCCGCCCCTATCACTATACTCCTCCCCTACAGACATGTACTCTCAATATCATTGCTGCCAGGATCGCCCCGCCCCTATCACTATACTCCTCCCCATCAGACATGTACTCTCAATGTCATTGCTGCCAGGATCGCCCCGCCCCTATCACTATACTCCTCCCCATCAGACATGTACTCTCAATGTCATTGCTGCCAGGATCGCCCCGCCCCTATTACTATACTCCTCCCCTACAGACATGTACTCTCAATGTCAATGCTGCCAGGATCGCCCCGCCCCTATTACTATACTCCTCCCCTACAGACATGTACTCTCAATGTCAATGCTGCCAGGATCGCCCCGCCCTTATCACTATACTCCTCCCCTACAGACTTGTACTCTCAATGTCAATGCTGCCAGGATCGCCCCGCCCCTATTACTATACTCCTCCCCTACAGACATGTACTCTCAATGTCATTGCTGCCAGGATCGCCCCGCCCCTATCACTATACTCCTCCCCTGGCAGCATTGACATTGAGAGTACATGTCTGTAGGGGAGGAGTATAGTAATAGGGGCGGGGCGATCCTGGCAGCAATGACATTGAGAGTACATGTCTGATGGGGAGGAGTATAGTGATAGGGGCGGGGCGATCCTGGCAGCAATGACATTGAGAGTACATGTCTGATGGGGAGGAGTATAGTGATAGGGGCGGGGCGATCCTGGCAGCAATGACATTGAGAGTACATGTCTGTAGGGGAGGAGTATAGTGATAGGGGCGGGGCGATCCTGGCAGCATTGACATTGAGAGTACATGTCTGTAGGGGAGGAGTATAGTAATAGGGGCGGGGCGATCCTGGCAGCAATGACATTGAGAGTACATGTCTGATGGGGAGGAGTATAGTGATAGGGGCGGGGCGATCCTGGCAGCAATGACATTGAGAGTACAAGTCTGTAGGGGAGGAGTATAGTAATAGGGGCGGGGCGATCCTGGCAGCATTGACATTGAGAGTACATGTCTGTAGGGGAGGAGTATAGTAATAGGGGCGGGGCGATCCTGGCAGCAATGACATTGAGAGTACATGTCTGTAGGGGAGGAGTATAGTTATAGTGGCGGGGATCGATCCTGGCAGCAATGACATTGAGAGTACATGTCTGTAGGGGAGGAGTATAGTGATAGGGGCGGGGCGATCCTGGCAGCAATGACATTGAGAGTACATGTCTGTAGGGGAGGAGTATAGTAATAGGGGCGGGGCGATCCTGGCAGCATTGACATTGAGAGTACATGTCTGTAGGGGAGGAGTATAGTAATAGGGGCGGGGCGATCCTGGCAGCATTGACATTGAGAGTACATGTCTGTAGGGGAGGAGTATAGTAATAGGGGCGGGGCGATCCTGGCAGCAATGACATTGAGAGTACAAGTCTGTAGGGGAGGAGTATAGTGATAGGGGCGGGGCGATCCTGGCAGCATTGACATTGAGAGTACATGTCTGTAGGGGAGGAGTATAGTGATAGGGGCGGGGCGATCCTGGCAGCAATGACATTGAGAGTACATGTCTGTAGGGGAGGAGTATAGTAATAGGGGCGGGGCGATCCTGGCAGCATTGACATTGAGAGTACAAGTCTGTAGGGGAGGAGTATAGTGATAAGGGCGGGGCGATCCTGGCAGCATTGACATTGAGAGTACATGTCTGTAGGGGAGGAGTATAGTAATAGGGGCGGGGCGATCCTGGCAGCATTGACATTGAGAGTACATGTCTGTAGGGGAGGAGTATAGTAATAGGGGCGGGGCGATCCTGGCAGCAATGACATTGAGAGTACATGTCTGATGGGGAGGAGTATAGTGATAGGGGCGGGGCGATCCTGGCAGCAATGACATTGAGAGTACATGTCTGTAGGGGAGGAGTATAGTTATAGGGGCGGGGCGATCCTGGCAGCAATGACATTGAGAGTACATGTCTGTAGGGGAGGAGTATAGTGACAGGGGCGGGGCGATCCTGGCAGCATTGACATTGAGAGTACATGTCTGTAGGGGAGGAGTATAGTGATAGGGGCGGGGCGATCCTGGCAGCAATGACATTGAGAGTACATGTCTGTAGGGGAGGAGTCATTGCTGCCAGGATCGCCCCGCCCCTATAACTATACTCCTCCCCTACAGACATGTACTCTCAATGTCATTGCTGCCAGGATCGCCCCGCCCCTATTACTATACTCCTCCCCTACAGACATGTACTCTCAATGTCAATGCTGCCAGGATCGCCCCGCCCCTATTACTATACTCCTCCCCTACAGACTTGTACTCTCAATGTCAATGCTGCCAGGATCCCCCCGCCCCTATTACTATACTCCTCCCCTACAGACATGTACTCTCAATGTCAATGCTGCCAGGATCGCCCCGCCCCTATCACTATACTCCTCCCCATCAGACATGTACTCTCAATGTCATTGCTGCCAGGATCGCCCCGCCCCTATTACTATACTCCTCCCCTACAGACATGTACTCTCAATGTCAATGCTGCCAGGATCGCCCCGCCCCTATCACTATACTCCTCCCCTACAGACATGTACTCTCAATGTCATTGCTGCCAGGATCGCCCCGCCCCTATCACTATACTCCTCCCCATCAGACATGTACTCTCAATGTCATTGCTGCCAGGATCGCCCCGCCCCTATCACTATACTCCTCCCCATCAGACATGTACTCTCAATGTCATTGCTGCCAGGATCGCCCCGCCCCTATTACTATACTCCTCCCCTACAGACATGTACTCTCAATGTCAATGCTGCCAGGATCGCCCCGCCCCTATTACTATACTCCTCCCCTACAGACATGTACTCTCAATGTCAATGCTGCCAGGATCGCCCCGCCCTTATCACTATACTCCTCCCCTACAGACATGTACTCTCAATGTCATTGCTGCCAGGATCGCCCCGCCCCTATCACTATACTCCTCCCCTACAGACTTGTACTCTCAATGTCAATGCTGCCAGGATCGCCCCGCCCCTATTACTATACTCCTCCCCTACAGACATGTACTCTCAATGTCATTGCTGCCAGGATCGCCCCGCCCCTATCACTATACTCCTCCCCTACAGACATGTACTCTCAATGTCAATGCTGCCAGGATCGCCCCGCCCCTATCACTATACTCCTCCCCTACAGACTTGTACTCTCAATGTCATTGCTGCCAGGATCGCCCCGCCCCTATTACTATACTCCTCCCCTACAGACATGTACTCTCAATGTCAATGCTGCCAGGATCGCCCCGCCCCTATCACTATACTCCTCCCCTACAGACATGTACTCTCAATGTCATTGCTGCCAGGATCGCCCCGCCCCTATAACTATACTCCTCCCCTACAGACATGTACTCTCAATGTCATTGCTGCCAGGATCGCCCCGCCCCTATCACTATACTCCTCCCCATCAGACATGTACTCTCAATGTCATTGCTGCCAGGATCGCCCCGCCCCTATTACTATACTCCTCCCCTACAGACATGTACTCTCAATGTCAATGCTGCCAGGATCGCCCCGCCCCTATTACTATACTCCTCCCCTACAGACATGTACTCTCAATGTCATTGCTGCCAGGATCGCCCCGCCCCTATCACTATACTCCTCCCCTACAGACATGTACTCTCAATGTCAATGCTGCCAGGATCGCCCCGCCCCTATCACTATACTCCTCCCCTACAGACTTGTACTCTCAATGTCATTGCTGCCAGGATCGCCCCGCCCCTATTACTATACTCCTCCCCTACAGACATGTACTCTCAATGTCAATGCTGCCAGGATCGCCCCGCCCCTATTACTATACTCCTCCCCTACAGACATGTACTCTCAATGTCAATGCTGCCAGGATCGCCCCGCCCCTATTACTATACTCCTCCCCTACAGACATGTACTCTCAATGTCATTGCTGCCAGGATCGCCCCGCCCCTATCACTATACTCCTCCCCTACAGACATGTACTCTTAATGTCATTGCTGCCAGGATTGCCCCGCCCCTATTACTATACTCCTCCCCTACAGACATGTACTCTCAATGTCATTGCTGCCAGGATCGCCCCGCCCCTATTACTATACTCCTCCCCTACAGACATGTACTCTCAATGTCAATGCTGCCAGGATCGCCCCGCCCCTATTACTATACTCCTCCCCTACAGACTTGTACTCTCAATGTCAATGCTGCCAGGATCGCCCCGCCCCTATCACTATACTCCTCCCCATCAGACATGTACTCTCAATGTCATTGCTGCCAGGATCGCCCCGCCCCTATTACTATACTCCTCCCCTACAGACATGTACTCTCAATGTCAATGCTGCCAGGATCGCCCCGCCCCTATTACTATACTCCTACCCTACAGACATGTACTCTCAATGTCAATGCTGCCAGGATCGCCCCGCCCTTATCACTATACTCCTCCCCTACAGACATGTACTCTCAATGTCATTGCTGCCAGGATCGCCCCGCCCCTATCACTATACTCCTCCCCTACAGACATGTACTCTCAATGTCATTGCTGCCAGGATCGCCCCGCCCCTATCACTATACTCCTCCCCTACAGACATGTACTCTCAATGTCAATGCTGCCAGGATCGCCCCGCCCCTATCACTATACTCCTCCCCTACAGACTTGTACTCTCAATGTCAATGCTGCCAGGATCGCCCCGCCCCTATCACTATACTCCTCCCCTACAGACATGTACTCTCAATGTCATTGCTGCCAGGATCGCCCCGCCCCTATCACTATACTCCTCCCCTACAGACATGTACTCTCAATGTCATTGCTGCCAGGATCGCCCCGCCCCTATCACTATACTCCTCCCCTACAGACATGTACTCTCAATGTCATTGCTGCCAGGATCGCCCCGCCCCTATTACTATACTCCTCCCCTACAGACATGTACTCTCAATGTCAATGCTGCCAGGATCGCCCCGCCCCTATCACTATACTCCTCCCCTACAGACATGTACTCTCAATGTCAATGCTGCCAGGATCGCCCCGCCCCTATCACTATACTCCTCCCCTACAGACATGTACTCTCAATGTCAATGCTGCCAGGATCGCCCCGCCCCTATCACTATACTCCTCCCCTACAGACATGTACTCTCAATGTCAATGCTGCCAGGATTGCCCCGCCCCTATTACTATACTCCTCCCCTACAGACATGTACTCTCAATGTCATTGCTGCCAGGATCGCCCCGCCCCTATCACTATACTCCTCCCCTACAGACATGTACTCTCAATGTCATTGCTGCCAGGATCGCCCCGCCCCTATAACTATACTCCTCCCCTACAGACATGTACTCTCAATGTCATTACTGCCAGGATCGCCCCGCCCCTATTACTATACTCCTCCCCTACAGACATGTACTCTCAATGTCAATGCTGCCAGGATCGCCCCGCCCCTATTACTATACTCCTCCCCTACAGACTTGTACTCTCAATGTCAATGCTGCCAGGATCGCCCCGCCCCTATTACTATACTCCTCCCCTACAGACATGTACTCTCAATGTCAATGCTGCCAGGATCGCCCCGCCCCTATCACTATACTCCTCCCCATCAGACATGTACTCTCAATGTCATTGCTGCCAGGATCGCCCCGCCCCTATTACTATACTCCTCCCCTACAGACATGTACTCTCAATGTCAATGCTGCCAGGATCGCCCCGCCCCTATCACTATACTCCTCCCCTACAGACATGTACTCTCAATGTCATTGCTGCCAGGATCGCCCCGCCCCTATCACTATACTCCTCCCCATCAGACATGTACTCTCAATGTCATTGCTGCCAGGATCGCCCCGCCCCTATCACTATACTCCTCCCCATCAGACATGTACTCTCAATGTCATTGCTGCCAGGATCGCCCCGCCCCTATTACTATACTCCTCCCCTACAGACATGTACTCTCAATGTCAATGCTGCCAGGATCGCCCCGCCCCTATTACTATACTCCTCCCCTACAGACATGTACTATCAATGTCAATGCTGCCAGGATCGCCCCGCCCTTATCACTATACTCCTCCCCTACAGACTTGTACTCTCAATGTCAATGCTGCCAGGATCGCCCCGCCCCTATTACTATACTCCTCCCCTACAGACATGTACTCTCAATGTCATTGCTGCCAGGATCGCCCCGCCCCTATCACTATACTCCTCCCCTACAGACATGTACTCTCAATGTCAATGCTGCCAGGATCGCCCCGCCCCTATCACTATACTCCTCCCCTACAGACTTGTACTCTCAATGTCATTGCTGCCAGGATCGCCCCGCCCCTATTACTATACTCCTCCCCTACAGACATGTACTCTCAATGTCAATGCTGCCAGGATCGCCCCGCCCCTATCACTATACTCCTCCCCTACAGACATGTACTCTCAATGTCATTGCTGCCAGGATCGCCCCGCCCCTATAACTATACTCCTCCCCTACAGACATGTACTCTCAATGTCATTGCTGCCAGGATCGCCCCGCCCCTATCACTATACTCCTCCCCATCAGACATGTACTCTCAATGTCATTGCTGCCAGGATCGCCCCGCCCCTATTACTATACTCCTCCCCTACAGACATGTACTCTCAATGTCAATGCTGCCAGGATCGCCCCGCCCCTATTACTATACTCCTCCCCTACAGACATGTACTCTCAATGTCAATGCTGCCAGGATCGCCCCGCCCTTATCACTATACTCCTCCCCTACAGACTTGTACTCTCAATGTCAATGCTGCCAGGATCGCCCCGCCCCTATTACTATACTCCTCCCCTACAGACATGTACTCTCAATGTCATTGCTGCCAGGATCGCCCCGCCCCTATCACTATACTCCTCCCCTACAGACATGTACTCTCAATGTCAATGCTGCCAGGATCGCCCCGCCCCTATCACTATACTCCTCCCCTACAGACTTGTACTCTCAATGTCATTGCTGCCAGGATCGCCCCGCCCCTATTACTATACTCCTCCCCTACAGACATGTACTCTCAATGTCAATGCTGCCAGGATCGCCCCGCCCCTATCACTATACTCCTCCCCTACAGACATGTACTCTCAATGTCATTGCTGCCAGGATCGCCCCGCCCCTATAACTATACTCCTCCCCTACAGACATGTACTCTCAATGTCATTGCTGCCAGGATCGCCCCGCCCCTATCACTATACTCCTCCCCATCAGACATGTACTCTCAATGTCATTGCTGCCAGGATCGCCCCGCCCCTATTACTATACTCCTCCCCTACAGACATGTACTCTCAATGTCAATGCTGCCAGGATCGCCCCGCCCCTATTACTATACTCCTCCCCTACAGACATGTACTCTCAATGTCATTGCTGCCAGGATCGCCCCGCCCCTGTCACTATACTCCTCCCCTACAGACATGTACTCTCAATGTCAATGCTGCCAGGATCGCCCCGCCCCTATCACTATACTCCTCCCCTACAGACTTGTACTCTCAATGTCAATGCTGCCAGGATCGCCCCGCCCCTGTCACTATACTCCTCCCCTACAGACATGTACTCTCAATGTCATTGCTGCCAGGATCGCCCCGCCCTTATCACTATACTCCTCCCCTACAGACTTGTACTCTCAATGTCATTGCTGCCAGGATCGCCCCGCCCCTATTACTATACTCCTCCCCTACAGACATGTACTCTCAATGTCAATGCTGCCAGGATCGCCCCGCCCCTATTACTATACTCCTCCCCTACAGACATGTACTCTCAATGTCAATGCTGCCAGGATCGCCCCGCCCCTATTACTATACTCCTCCCCTACAGACATGTACTCTCAATGTCATTGCTGCCAGGATCGCCCCGCCCCTATCACTATACTCCTCCCCTACAGACATGTACTCTCAATGTCATTGCTGCCAGGATCGCCCCGCCCCTATAACTATACTCCTCCCCTACAGACATGTACTCTCGATGTCATTGCTGCCAGGATCGCCCCGCCCCTATTACTATACTCCTCCCCTACAGACATGTACTCTCAATGTCAATGCTGCCAGGATCGCCCCGCCCCTATTACTATACTCCTCCCCTACAGACTTGTACTCTCAATGTCAATGCTGCCAGGATCGCCCCGCCCCTATCACTATACTCCTCCCCATCAGACATGTACTCTCAATGTCATTGCTGCCAGGATCGCCCCGCCCCTATTACTATACTCCTCCCCTACAGACATGTACTCTCAATGTCAATGCTGCCAGGATCGCCCCGCCCCTATTACTATACTCCTCCCCTACAGACATGTACTCTCAATGTCAATGCTGCCAGGATCGCCCCGCCCTTATCACTATACTCCTCCCCTACAGACATGTACTCTCAATGTCATTGCTGCCAGGATCGCCCCGCCCCTATCACTATACTCCTCCCCTACAGACATGTACTCTCAATGTCATTGCTGCCAGGATCGCCCCGCCCCTATCACTATACTCCTCCCCTACAGACATGTACTCTCAATGTCAATGCTGCCAGGATCGCCCCGCCCTTATCACTATACTCCTCCCCTACAGACATGTACTCTCAATGTCATTGCTGCCAGGATCGCCCCGCCCCTATCACTATACTCCTCCCCTACAGACATGTACTCTCAATGTCAATGCTGCCAGGATCGCCCCGCCCCTATCACTATACTCCTCCCCATCAGACATGTACTCTCAATGTCATTGCTGCCAGGATCGCCCCGCCCCTATTACTATACTCCTCCCCTACAGACATGTACTCTCAATGTCAATGCTGCCAGGATCGCCCCGCCCCTATTACTATACTCCTCCCCTACAGACATGTACTCTCAATGTCATTGCTGCCAGGATCGCCCCGCCCCTATCACTATACTCCTCCCCTACAGACATGTACTCTCAATGTCATTGCTGCCAGGATCGCCCCGCCCCTATTACTATACTCCTCCCCTACAGACATGTACTCTCAATGTCAATGCTGCCAGGATCGCCCCGCCCCTATTACTATACTCCTCCCCTACAGACATGTACTCTCAATGTCAATGCTGCCAGGATCGCCCCGCCCCTATTACTATACTCCTCCCCTACAGACATGTACTCTCAATGTCAATGCTGCCAGGATCGCCCCGCCCCTATTACTATACTCCTCCCCTACAGACATGTACTCTCAATGTCATTGCTGCCAGGATCGCCCTATCTTCGCAGCATTGACATTGAGAGTACATGTCTGTAGGGGAGGAGTATAGTGATAGGGGCGGGGCGATCCTGGCAGCAATGACATTGAGAGTACATGTCTGTAGGGGAGGAGTATAGTGATAGGGGCGGGGCGATCCTGGCAGCAATAACAGGAGGAGCACGTGTGCTGGCCTGGGCTGTGTTTACACTCCAGACATTGGAAGGCGGGGCGGGCCCTATCAATATACTCTTCCCCTCTCTTGCAAACAGGTACTGGCTCTGTCATCAACGCCCCGCCCCTACCACGTTGCCTCTCCTATCACTCCCTCCTTCTGTCATTGCTGGCAGTATTGCCCCGCCCCTCTCCTGGCACACACGCGTTCTGAATGTCCATGTTGCTCCTCCCCCCGGTGATGACGTACATACTCTGCGCCGAGCGGCTGTGCTCCTGTCAGCTCTGTGAGCGGGAATTAGAAAGCGGAGTGTAATACGGCGGTGACGTGCTTGCCGTGTGACCGGGTGCTGTAGAAATGTCGGTGGACAGGGGAAAGAGCTGTAGGTGTGTGTGTATAAGAGAGGAGCCATATTACCCAGAATTCCTCTGGCTGGAGGGCTCATGACTCGGTTATGTAGTGGGCAATGTGATCATTTGGGGTGACCATGTGTTACCTGAGGAGCCCAAGGGCCCCTTTACACCAGAAACTGCACATAGCTGTGTTTTTCCGTGCGTGTTTACATGCAGTTCATGTGCGTTTTGCAGTGCATTGTATTTAGACTTTCTTGGCTTGGTGCATTTTTAGCGCATTCCCTGCGTTTGCGGTGTGGAAAAATGCAGCATGCTCTACTTTTTTTTTTTTTTTAACTGCGCTGAACTTCACCACAATGATGTGAACTATCCCCATAGAAATAACTTGATGTTGGGCTGTCTATGGAATGCAGTTCAAAATTCATCCAACTGCCCTCGGTGTAAAAGGGCCCCCTAAGAGACCAAGGGGGTGCTAAGGCTCGAAGATGGGAGCCCCAAAAACGATGAAGACTGGAAACCCTGAAGACATGGGAGCCCCAGAGACAGAGTCCTGCAGAATGGGAGCACCTGAGATTGGAGAGACTCCAAAGACTGGGAGGGGGGGGACTATGAGCCCGGAGACAGGAAAACCGGGGAGATCCTGAAGACTGGGGTGACCCCAAAAACCCTGGGGGGGGGACAGACCCTTTAGACTGGGGAGACCCAGAGGCAGTCCTGCAGAATAGGAGCACCTGAGATTGGGGAGCCCCGAAAACGGGGGTGGGGAGGCCAGGAGCCTAGAGACAGGTAAACCAGAGAGACCCAGCAGACTAGGGTGACCCCAAATCCCTGGGGGGAGAGGGGACTGAGACCCTGAAGACTGGGGGGCCCTGGAGACAGTCCAGGAGCACCTGAGATTGGGGAGCCCCGAAAACGGGTGGGGAGACCAGGAGCCTAGAGGCAGGCAAACCAGAGAGACCCAGCAGACTAGGGTGACCCCAAATCCCTGGGGGGAGAGGGGACTGAGACCCTTAAGACTGGGGGGTCCTGGAGACAGTCCTGCTGAATGGGAGCACCTGAGATAGGGGAGACCTGGAGACTCCAAAGACTGAGGGGGGGGGGACTATGTGACAGGAAGACTGGGGTGACCCGGAAACCCTGAAGTTTGGGGGGGCTGAGACCCTGAAAACTGGTTAGATCCTGGAGACTAGGAGCCCGGAAACCAGGGAGCCCCAAAGATGGGGGGGGGGACTGGGGGCCCAGAGACTGCCTGGAGACCTGAGTTGGAACCTAAGAATGCGAAGAATGGGGGGATCCTGAAAACCAGGAGCCCAGAGACAGGATACCCCAAAGAAATGGGGGGGGGGTTCTGAGACCCGAAAGACTGGAGTGAAGAAAATGTCAGGACACCAAGGATTCCTTAAAAGGGTCCAAAGCTTTATATTCACTTTCCTAATGAAGTCTCCCTGTGTGACTCTGAAACGTTGCTGTATGTTTATCATGTGACTGCGATAATAAAGCTTTGAACCCTTTTGAGGAATCCTTGGTATGATGACAGTTTCTTCACTCTGATTATCCATGGTTTCCAGCCTATGGTCATTACAGCACCCAGCATTACCGAGCAGACAGTTTCTTGAACGTGTGTGGGGAATATTACGCTTGGACCCAAAGTCTTGGGAGATCCTGGAGACCAAAGCCCAGAGACTGGGAAACCTGGGAGCCCCAAAGACTGGAGACACAAAGACTACTGGGGGGGGGGGGGGGGAGAGAGTCTAAAGCATGGATATGCAATTAGCGGACCTCCAGCTGTTGCAAAACTACAAGTCCCATCATGCCTCTGCCTCTGGGTGTCATGCTTGCTGCTGTCAGTCTCGCTATGCCTCATGGGACTTGTAGTTTGGCAACAGCTGGAGGTCCGCTAATTGCATATCCCTGGTAAAGGCTAGTGAGAGCAGAGATTGGGAGGACTGGGGGGAACCGGAGACCAGTAGCCCAGGGATAGGGAAACCAGGAAGCCTTGAAGATTAAGGTGATTGGGAGCCCACAGACACGTTTACCCTGAAGACTGGGGTAATCCAAAAACCCCAAAGATGGGAGGGTGTGAAACTGGGGAGCCTCAAAGATCGGGGGGGGGGGGGGAATCTAAGACCCTGAAGACTGGGGGGACCTGGAGACCAAAGCCTAGAGACAGGGAGACCCTAAAAACTGGAGTGACCTGGAGACCCCAAAGATGGGGGGGGGGTTGACTTGAGACCTAGAAGACTGGAAGGGGTCCTGTAGACCAGGAGCCCAGGGACAGGGGGAACCTGTACACAAAATCTTTGTATAATGTAAAATTAATTTTAGTTTATTTTTTCTGTAAAAATTGTGTTTTTGATAAACTGCTGAACAAAAATTGTGAGACGAAAAAAAAAATGCAACAGCCACCATTTTTTATTCTCCAGGGCCTCTGCTTACAGAAAATATTTAGTATTTGGGCATTCTAAGTAATTTGCTAACAAAAATGCTGATTTTATTGTGTGAAAAAAAATTGCCTTGGACAGCAAGTGGTTAAAAGCCTTTTTAGAAGAGAAATATGAGAAGCCAATAACATCTGCCAGTTGTAGATCTCTTACTCCAGCGTGCGTCTTACCCCAATATGTGTTACCTGATTGTTTACCGACAAAATGTGTTAGGTGTGTGTGTGGTGGGGCAAGGGATCTTTAATATTAAACATTTACGGTAACAATTTCATTTATTTTATTCAATTTTTTTTTCTTCACTTTATTACTATGTCCAAAGAGACTTACAGTATATAATTTTCTGGTGGACTGACCCTATAATAAGAAAATTTCTTTTTTTTTTCGAAGGATGAAGATTGTGAGCTGGAATATAAATGGGATTCGGGCAACTCGGGTGGGACTGAAAGAAATCCTTGACTCGCTGGATGCAGACATTATCTGCCTGCAGGAGACTAAAGTGACCAGTAAGTAGCCCTGGTGGGGAAGCAGACACACCATAGGGTGGGGGGGTGGCAATCTTGGCACCAGCTGTGGTGAAACCACAGATCTTAGTCTGCCTCTGGCAGTCATGGCTGAGCCTGTCCATTTTGCAATGCTTCATGGGACTTGTAGTTCCACAACAGCTGTCTTGTGGAAGATTGTTCACCCCTGCTGTAGGGAATGTAAAAAAAAAATTGTGTATAGATATAAAAAACTTATTTCCTCTTCCTTTTTTTTTTTTTTTTAAGTGATTACCCACCCCTTGTTATCAGCTGCGTAAGGAACTCTGAGAGCTAGGGGAGGCAAAACCGCAGTACACTAGTCTTACTAGTGAATGGGGGGGGGGGTCAGGACAAGTCTGATCATTAAAGGAGACCAGGCGAAGTTCTCAGCTAAGCCAGGAAACTGACCACGATGCACTCTCCTGCTCGGTGTGTTCAGATTTTAATAGTAAAGCAGAGGAACTGGCAGGAACACCATGGATTTCACACAAAGGAAGCAATACAAAGAGTACAGGATAGTTATACAAGTACATGATACAGCAGCCACATATCAGGAATATATAATCTTGGGTGTACATATTCTTTAACCACTTGCCGACCATCTAACTTGGATATCCGGTGGCAATGTGGCGCGGCTGTGCCAAATCATGTACCTAGTATGTGATTAGACACTTCCGGGTCTGGAGCGCACAATCACGCCACTGGTGGCCTGCTACTGCTGTGATTATACAAAGTGGGAGCTGATCGGCAGGTACCACTGACTCATCGTCTGCTGGCACCCACCGATCCTTTGGTACAGAGGGAGAATGGCGGTCTGCCTATGTAAACAAGTGCAGAAGGCACGGATCCTGTGTTCTGCAAAGCAGGGACCTGGATCTTTGCCTTCCCCTAGTACAAGCACCTCCCACACAGTAAGAAAATACCAGTTAGGAACACATTTAACCCTTTGATCGCCCCTGATGTTAACACCTTCCCAGCCAGTGTCATTAGTACAGTGACGGTGCATTTTTTTTTTTTTTTTTTTTAGTACTGATCACTGTATTAGTGTCACTGGTCCCCAAAAAGTGTCAGATTGTCCACCGCATTATCACAGTCCTGCTATAAGTCACTGATCGCCACCAATACTACTAAAAAATAATAGCAATAATGCAATAATAACAACGAAAAGTTCCCACAAGGAAGGTACTATATGATAACAAGATTGATGTATTTGGCTAGAAAGCTCATAGCGTGATATTGGATGGCAGATACTGTTCCCACGGGGAAGCAGTGGATTACTTATGTTGATAAAAGGAGATTGTTTTGGGACCATGACCATCCAGTACACAGGTCTCCATCCCTATTATATGAGAAAAGAGAAGGTTGGGACTTTATATGAAACGCAGCACTTGGGTGGAAATAATCAATCAATATAGTATAAACAATATTTAATGTCGCAATTGAGCATAGTAAAGTACATAATGGTCATCATTAAACAGTGGACACAATACAAATTAAATAAGAACATGATTGGTAAATCACAAATGTTCATAATAAATTGCACAGTATACATAATAACATATAATCATTGATAAGACCAGCAGTATACCCAAAAATATATAAAATAATAAAAACGTAATTGATAGTATATTAATTTGATTGATGATTCAAACAACGTAAAACCCATGGTATGTACATGATTGATGTGACATGGCAACACTTGTGGAGGCTCTACGCGTTTCGTGGATGTGTAGTCCACTCTTCAGGAGCAATTAACACTGGGAATACCTAGAGTAAAGAATAATTTCATAATCAATGGTAATTGATTAGAAGGAAAGAGGGGGAGCAATTACTTTGGTCCTAACACTCTTACCTATGGGTAGCTTAAAAACGTATAGAAGATAACGTTGGTAATGAGAGACGCTGGGGGATGAAGGACATCCCCCCGGGAGCTGAGGTGCAGGCAATGCGGCGGCGGGGGGGGAATCGACCCTGGGGTGAAGGATTGCATTACAAAATCCCCTTTGTAGTTCCATAGCTGCAGTACTTGTACTGAGCCCAAAAAGGGCTTCTGTAATAAATGGTAATATAGAAATTGGTAAGCATAAAGGTAATACTACTGAGCTAATAAAGGAAAGGGGGGATTGTAAGACCTATAAGTAGGAAAAGGTGAAGATAGGAGCATAGAAAACGACCATCCTATTGGTGTGAGTGAGATAGCATGATGAAGCATAATGGATATTAATGGTGAGTTAGTGAAGGGAAACAACAATAAAAGGACCAATATGTGTGGGTATATACATGGAAAATAAGGGACAGACATCCTATTAAGTAGGTAGTTTAGCAGGGTGAAGGGTTGAATCCTTCACCCCAGGGTCGATTCCCCCCCGCCGCCGCATTGCCTGCACCTCAGCACCACAAGTGTTGCCATGTCACATCAATCATGTACATACCATGGGTTTTACGTTGTTTGAATCATCAATCAAATTAATATACTATCAATTACGTTTTTATTATTTTATATATTTTTGGGTATACTGCTGGTCTTATCAATGATTATATGTTATTATGAACATTTGTGATTTACCAATCATGTTCTTATTTAATTTGTATTGTGTCCACTGTTTAATGATGACCATTATGTACTTTACTATGCTCAATTGCGACATTAAATATTGTTTATACTATATTGATTGATTCATTCCAGCCAAGTGCTGTGTTTCATATAAAGTCCCAACCTTCTCTTTTCTCGGATTACTTATGTTAACTCCTTGCTCTTTAGAGGAAGGCTCGCCTATAGTCGCAGGAAGGCAGTGAAGAAATTTAACCTTATATGGCAACCATGGCTGGAGGATCCCAACCTTGCACCATCACAACTGATAAAGGATAGACTCCTGATGTAGAGATCTATGGGGGTGGTTGGCGGGGGGGGGGGGGGAACTATAGCCTGAAAGAACTAATGATAATGCACTAGACCTGAGAGTCTGTGAGTAGGAGAAACGATCTAGGTTGTTTAGATTTAAAGGGTTGGGTGGGAGGGGGTAAAAGTAAAAGGGGGGGGGGGAATAAAAATGTCACTGTTGCACTGTAAATTGATAAGGTTTTTATTATATGGACATATTTTGATATGTTTTTGTTTATCTATTAATGTATAGGATCAAATGTATTAACCACTTGAGACCCGCGCTATAGACAAGACGTGCTGAGTGGACGTCTATGGACGTCCTCCTGTTTCTCTCCCCCCTGCGCGCCGCCGGTCCCAATATTTTTATATATATGTGTGTGTGTGTGTGTGTGTGTGTGTGTGTGTACAATGGGGCATGACCAGAGCATATATGTTTTTGTGGATTGGACCCTTTCTACATTTTCACTGCAGTGCACTGTTGTAATGTTTCACGGTTTGCTTGTTTAGGAGACCTGCTGGATGAACCTACCGCCATAATAGAAGGCTACAATTCCTACTTTAGCTTCAGTCGTACACGGAGTGGATATTCAGGTAGGCGAGTTGTTATTTACAACATCGTATATCTACAGTCTCAGTGGAATCCTCCTTATTAAAGCGGTAATAAACTTCTTCAAAACCAAAAGTGTATTATATTGCAGCTTACCAATCATTCCATGTGGTGGCTGCATTCGTTTTCTTATTTTTAGGCTTTTTTTACCCCCCCCCTCTGTTTTCGCCTGGTGATCTAGCCAGTAACACACCTCCTGTATTGGTGTCCCCTCTCTGGGTGAAGGCGCACAGGGGACACCTTTTTGTACAGCAACATTGTCAGTCTGCGGGGGAGAGGAGTGTTGGATGTACTAGCAGATTTAGATACACTAACAAATTGAAGCCCAACTCCAGCTCACACTTTATAATCCGTTTCCAGCAAAGGTTTTTTTTTTCCTTTTGGGATAAAGGTTTTACATGGATAAATAAAAGCTGATCATTTGAAGCACCTGGTAAATGGTTTGTCTCATTCATGTAAACTGATGCATTCTGCTGGAGAGCTTGTGCTTTTGAAAAAACAGACTTGAGCTAGATCACCAGAGAAAAATAGAAGAGAAAAAAAAGCCTAAAAAGAAAACAAATGCAGCCGTTGCATTTAAGAATCTGTAAACTGCAATATAATGTTTGTGTATAGGTTTTTAAAATGACACCCTATTATCTGTGTGCCGACGCTTTCTATCATTTGTGTTAGGTTTTTTTGTAAATAGATTGTTCCTGCCATTTTCAAGCACTTCCCCCACTTCCTACTGATTACACATGTATTGTCTGTCTGCTGCTTGTTGGGAAGCAGTTGACTTCTGCATTTCTCCTTTTGAAGCCCCCTCCCCTTGTAAAGTTACGTCAGCTCCTGCTCCCCTCTGCCCCACGTGACTCAATCTAACCATGTGACTGCAACAGCGCCAGTTACTGCTGGGTGACTATAGGAAAAAGACAAAACTTCCCTCCGTGATGCACTTTTCACAAAGAAAGCCTTTGGCTTAAAGCGGAGGTACACCCTGAAAAAAATTTATGTTAAAAATCCCCCCCCCCCCCCAAAAAAAAAGAGAAAAATTAATATAATTTTTTTTTTATACTCGCCCTAAATGCCTGTTGCTATGCGGAAGTCCCCTAATCTGCCTCTAATGTGCCTCCTTCTCCTCCGCGGTGGCTCTCCTTCCGCTTTCTCTTCTTGTGAATGTGGCGCGCTGCCTTCTGGGAACTGTGTGTATCCCAAGAGGCAAGCCGCCCATTCACAAAGCGCCGTGCGAGTGGCGCATGCGCAGTAGGAAACGGGCAGTGAAGCCCTACTCAGAATGGAGGAGCCGGGACCTGACAGCAGTGATCGATCGCCGTGGCGGGACTGACATCGGGCGAGTAGGACAGGTAAGTGTCCTTATTAAAAGTCAGCAGCTACACTGTTAGTAGCTGCTGACTTTAAAAAAAAAAAAAACTCGCTGCACCTCCGCTTTAAAGCAGAGGTCCCCAAACTCCCTGGCACAAGGGATCGTGGGGGTGTGAGATTAGGTGCTGCAGCTCAGTTGTTGCCTGGTTACCGGTATGGCCTCCATAGCTCTTGTAGAGTCTCAGTGTAGCCATGCCAACCTTCCATCCATCTTCCACATCACCGACCTAACCATACCATACTGATTTCATATTGCAGGAAAGCCGAGCGTCTGAGCTGATTGGCTGCTCTAGATCAACTGATCTGGCCTGGCACGGGGGATTCTGGGATCGGTAGTCCAGTGCAGGGCTGGTCCCAGTCTTTCTTCAGGTTCTCGGACTACAATTCCCGTCAGCCACCGAGCAGATGGGAACAATAAGATAATCGGTGCCCTCTTCCTGGTATGGCAGTGACTCTCCTCACCCCCTGTGCAGGGACACTGCGTGTGTAGCGGGAGATACATCTTACAGGGTTAGGGGGGAGCCCTTGTGGCAACGAAAGCAGCCGCAAATACAAATCAAGCCTTGGCCACAGATCGGCACTAGTCTGCTGCCTGGGGATTGGGGACCTCTGGCTTAAAGTATTTCTAAGGCCAAAACTTTTTTTTTTTTTTTGAATGGATAGAAGATTTGTGTTGTCTGTCTTTTTATTAGGAAGATTAACTTTCTCTATTTGAATGTCTGTCATTGTTCCTGTAACAGAAAGTGATGGGAATACCAATAATCCATCGTACACAATCACAGTGATCACACATGGAAACGCTCTCTGCATGTTGCAGCCAGCACTCTGAGAGGAAGCAGAGTGTGTTTCCAAACAGATTGTGGCAGCTTATAGTGTCACTGTACTGGTGTGACTAATGATCAAGAACACACTGGCTTGCTGCCCTGTTGGCCAGCCAGTGTCCCTAATCACTAGTTACACCAGTACAGTGTCACCATACCAGAGCAGCCAGCCAGTGTTCCTGATAACACTTAGATCAGTCAGTCACAATAGCAGTACAGCAAGCCAGTGTCCCATTTAGCCACCAGACCAGTGCAGCCGGCAACAGTATTTCTGCTCACCCTCACACCAGTGTCACTAGAGTAGTCAGTCAGCAACATTGTTCCTCACTGCTTCCAGACCAGTGCAACCAGCAACATTATTCTTTCTCACCGCCACACCAGTACCAGTGTCGCCAGTTCCAGTGCAGCCAGCAACAGTGCTCCTGATCGCTGCCAAACCAATCCCAGTATTTCAAGACCTGTGAAATTGCAGCTAGCAACAGTGTTCCTGATTGCCACCAGACCAGTCCCAGTATTGCCTGGTCAGTTCAACCAGAAAAAATGTTCCTGATTGCCCTCCAGACCTGTGCCAGTGCAGCCAGCAACATTGTTCCTGATTGTGGCAAGAGCAGTGTAAGCTGGTAAGTGGTCCTGATCCACGCCACACCAGTCCCAGTGTTGCCAGACCATTGCAGCCAGCAATAATGTTCCTGATTGCTAGCCCTGCCAGTTCTGGTGTCACTAGAGCCAAGGCAGCTATCATGAGTGTCCCTGATCACCATTACATCAGTACAGTGTTGCCAGTACAGCCAAGCAACAGTGTCCCTGATCACCACCTCCCCAGTCCACTGTTGTGCCTGCCTTAGCTTTAACCGACCCATCTGCATGTCCCACTGACTGTGTTCCTATGTGACATCATTCCCTTCGGACAGCTACACTCTTGGAATTGCAGAAACTCTCTTGTTCACCTTTTGTTCAGCCACCTGTACTTCCTGGAAATAAACGTAGCATTCTAGGGGAAACCATGTAACAATAAGGGCCATGCACTCTGCAGTGTAGGTGAGCATCATGGGAGATGTAGTTCCAAAACATCTGGGGTGCCAAGGTTCTCCATCACTGTTCTAGATGGTCAGGAAATTGGATGCATTATTTATGCCCCTTGAAAGCCTAAAGGTGCTCCTTGGATTTTGGGCCTCTTTGTCTGGACAGCGAAAAAACTCCCAGACCTTGTCTCCTTATAGTACAAATGGTAGGGGGCGCTATACACATATAGCTATATGTGATTATTTCAATTACAATCAGGTAATCCTCAGTGCAAACAAATAATTAATTTTGAATAGTGAGATGAATCTGTGTGAAATATTATAATCAAATAATGTCCATAATAAATCAATTAGGTGCAATGATTATAAATAGTCCCAACTCGTGTCAAATATAAAAAAATTAGTGCTTCAAATCCAATATAAAAGAACCACGGAAATCTTGCTGCAAAGAATGATTTCTCCAAAGGTGCAATATTAATCATTCATCATACGCTCTATGTTACGACACCCATAGTGCACGAATAGTAGATTGTGCTTACCAGACTTTATGGACCACTTTACTTAAAAAGATGGTCAAAAACGCTTATACAGGATAGTGCCTGCACACATAGCAATTGACAGGAGTTAATGCGGTAACCTCTTTCCTCCGAGTTCAAGGCTAAGACATGGAACACAAATAGAAAACTTCCATAGTGCAAACTGTTTATTTAAAATCTTGAGTATAAAGCATTAGTCAAATGGCTGCTTACGTTAAAAGGTGTCCATCCCGGCACTGGGGCTGCAGGCAGAACTGTATGTAGCGGGCTCCTCCACCTCCGTGGCGGCGTGCGCTCCACCGACTGCTAGCTCTGACCAGATAGACCGGATGTGGCGTTGGGCATAGTACAGGTGACCAGGTTACGCTGCCTACGTACGTTTCGTTTAACGTCTTCAGGGACTAGGGAGGAGTAGCAGAATGTGTTTTGGGGTGTGATTCAAAGTGTTCCTATGCCATTCTAATATAACTTTTATTGACTTTCTTCATTTCACAAAAATTGTAGCAAATTTAAAACTTTTTGTTTGTGCTTTCCTGGCATTTTACGGCTTCAAGAAATGACATCTGTGAAAACTTAGGAAGGATGACACATAACCTATCACGTGTTTCTGTTTGATTAGGAGTGGCCACATTCTGTAAGAACCGCGCAATTCCACATGCGGCAGAGGAGGGGCTATCGGGGCAGCTCACCAGTCAGAAGGGATCGGTCGGGTGCTATGGCAACACAGAGGAGTTCTCGGAGGAGGAGCTGCTATCTCTGGACCAAGAGGGAAGAACAGTCATCACACAACACAGCATCCTGTAAGAAAATAATTCAGGTTTTCCTCTAAAGGGTCCCTGCACAGATATACTGTGTGTGTTTATGTAAATGTTTTTTTATAATATTATTATTATTTAATTTATAACCTTTCTTAAACCAAGGCTTCAAGTGAAAAGCTGTATGTCCAACTTGTATTAGTTTTACTTTTGCATAGAGTGGGGAAGGATTAGAGTCTCTGTAAAGTTTACACTTTTATGCCAGGGGTACATAAGAGACTTTCTCCTGCGAAAATCTCCAATTGTAATACAGGCAAAAAAAAAAGAAAAATAGAATCACCGTTTTCTTGCTGTTCCTTTTTAGGGCAAATAATGTTTTCGTTTAAATGCTTTCAAAACATGTTTTGTTTTATGCAATCTATAGATAAATATTGTAAAGGGTAGATAATCCGCGCTAACCTATCTAAACCACTGGTGATATTTGGTGGGATAAAACCATATTGAAGTGAAAAAAACTTATTTGAAAAAAAACTTGAATGTGTATGTGACAGGTGCTGCAAACTTATAAACAGCCGGAATAGCAGCTGTAAACGTATATGCTAAAATTTATATAAATCAGTGCGCAACCTATTTGATAAGCCAACACGGTGCTTATAATGATACAAGTGAAAAAATGAAAATAAACAAATAACAAAATGGACACTAAAATAAATGTCCTATAATAACACCTAATTAACCAAAAAAACAACAGTATATATTGTCCCCTAAAGCTGTTATACTCCTGGGTACACAGTTCAAGTGTATTAAAGTTCATATAAACAGGAATATCGGCATCAGACGCTTTTCATCAAACAAAAAAATCCTGATCCTGTGATATAGGCACAGCGAGACTTTTTCAACTTGTTCGGATAAGTGATAAAGGCAATGGAGGCTTACCAGCTCGGGTGGATCCCGATTACAGAGATCTTATGGGGCTCATACATAGATAGAGACATCCACCGACATGCCGCGGATCAATACCTCCAAACACCCGATATCCCGATCCTCCAGGGGCCCTCAGAGCAAAGCGATCATGCAAAGGACTCCCTCGCTCACACAGCAGAAAATGATGTTGAAATGATAAAAGAAAAAAACCTCATGGTGCAATACTTCTCGTTTTAAAAGAAGATACCCTTTATTAGATTCGGGCACATAAAATCGCTTTACATGAAGTTCTCAAAAGAAAAGCGGCAATTCCAAAAAACGGATCATACTCAGCTGCTGTGTTGCAGTCAGCTGTAGCGTAGTGACGGCCCGATCAACAGCTCCACCCGACGCTGCATTTCGTCATACAAGGCGTCCACTGGGATCAGGATTTTTTTGTTTGATGAAAATCGTCTGATGCCGACATTCCTGTTTTTATATGAACTTTAATACACTTGAACTGTGTACCCAGGAGTATAACAGCTTTAGGGGACAATATATACTGTTGTTTTTTTGGTTAATTAGGTGTTATTATAGGACATTTATTTTAGTGTCCATTTTGTTATTTGTTTGTTTTCATTTTTTCACTTGTATCATAAGCACCGTGTTGGCTTATCAAATAGGTTGCGCACTGATTTATATAAATTTGAGCATATATATAAATATATTTAAAAAAAAAAAAAACTTTCCCAGTGTTTAACTTTAAAATTGTGATAGTGTAGGAAAATATTTTTGTTCCACTTGTGACACCTTTTTTATTTTTTTTATTCTGTATAAAATTTAGAAAAATTGTTTACAAAAAATAAATGCTTTTGATCAGTTAAACTTTTTTAAGTTTATTTTTTGTCACTAAAAAATGTACAAAATAAATTAATGTGTAATGTCCACAAATATTAGAAGAAAAATATTGCTAAGAAAATTGGGGGAGGAGGGTTAATTGGGGTGTAAATAGGAACATTTATTTAAACATTTTCTTTCACATTTGTAAAGAAATACCATAAAAGTGCAGGAAGTGATTCCACTTTCCAGTAGAGACCCGTATATAGTTAAATGCTTAGCAGACCGCACTGGCCCTCATATTACTTGGTGGTCAAAAATGCTTGAGGGATAAATCCCAAACATGCCCACAGTAGATGGTGTAGTCCAACTGTTTGATTCCGCTCCACTCACACAGTATAGGAATATGTGAAAAAATTCAGAGCTCATAGTGCAGCATATCGTTAAAAAAAACCTGGTATTTATGAAGTTAAAAATAGTGCACTCACTTTGTAGTAGAATTAAAACAGCAGTAACATCCACTGTGCAATCATTGCGGCCTCTGTGTGTGATAACGTTGTTGGGCCCTACGCATTTCATCATACGTTAGTTGTAAGGGGCGTGGCTAATTGACACACACGACGCAAACCACTTATATGACAGCAAACCCGGAAAAGGATTTCCCTCCACAACTGTGGCAGACAGGAAGTAAATGAAAAGACGCTTATAGTCACATCATGAACCACTTCAATACCAGGTACTGGGCCCCCCCCCCTTCCTGCCCAGGCCATATTTCAGCTTTCAGCGCTGTCACTTTTTAAATGACAATTGCGCGGTTATGCTACACTGTACCCAAATTTTGTATCATTTTGTTCCCACAAGTAGAGCTTTCTTTTGGTGGTATTTGATCACCTCCTGGGGTTTTTTATTTTTTGCTTAACAAAAAAAAAAGACCGAAAATTTTGAAAAAAAAGTAAGTTTTCACCTTCACTGATGGGCACTGATGAGGTGGCACTGATATGTAGCACTGATGGGCATTGATAGTTGGCACTGGTGGACACTGATGGGCGACACTGGGCACTGAAGGCTGCACTGATGGGTGGAACTGATGGGCATAACTGATGGCACTGGCAGGCATTATTAATGGGCACTGATTGGCATATCACTGGTGGTCTAGGGTGGCATACCTGTTGGTTCCTTTATGGGCATTCCTGGTGGTCTTGGGCTGCTCTGAAAAACCTGTCAGGAGAGCTGCCGAACGACTCTCCTCTACTCGCGTCAGATGCTGTTTTCATTGTGATAAGCTGTGATTGGACACGGCTGATCGTGTGGTAAAGAGTCCGAGGCTCTTTACCGAGATCAGTGATGTGTTGTGTCAGACTGACACACTACACCACCGATCGCTGTGCACCCCCACGGGAGCGCGATCGCAGCTTATCCTGTTGGACGTCATATGACACCGTCGAGATAAGTGAACTACTTCCCGGCTGTCATTATGCTATAGGCCTGGGCGGGAAGTGGTTAAGCATCTTCTGGTGGGGTAAAAAATGATTTAACACACAATTGTAAAATTGGGTTACAAAAAAAATTTGCCGCCCTATCAGTGCTGCATATCGGTGAAGGAGAAGAATTGCTTATTTACAAAATTTTATAACCGAAACTAAGAATTTTTATTTTTTTCCACAAAAAACAACCCAGTGGTGATAAAATACCACCAAAAGAAAACTGTCTAAAAAAAAAAAAAAAGATAAAAAGTGTTGCATGAATGAGTAATTGTCATTCAAAGTGTGACGGCACTGAAAATTGGCCTGGGCAGGAAGGGGGTAAAAGTGCCCAGTAGTTATTTTTTTGGAGAAAATATATATACACTATGAAAAGGGAAATTCTCATATTCAGCAATTGATGACACCTAAGTTATCAAAAATAAAAGATAAGAATAAAAATATGCACAAATTCCCCCTATTTTAAAGACCCTCATCCTGCACCGAGTCATACACCTCTGAGAAAATATTAGCTGTTATTAAAGGGGTTGTAAAGGCAGAAGGTGTGTGTGTGGTGTTTTTTTTTTTATCATCAATGCATTAAGATAAAAAGTCTTCTGTGTGCATCAGCCCCCCTAATGCTTCCCTGAGGTCCATTTAGATCCAGCGATGTTGCGCGAGAGGCTTGGCTAAGACAGCTGCGCGTAGTCATTGGCTTCCGCTGCTGTCGATCAAAAGTCATTGAGCCAATGACGAGAGAAAAGGGGCGGCGCCGAGTCATCATGTGTGAATGGACAAATGGATCCGCAGCCCGGCGGCTTCCTGTGGGGGGGCACTCAATAGGAGGGAGAGGCCGGAATCACTGAAGAGGGACAGAAGAGGAAGATCTATACTACTTAGTGCAAAACCACTACAACAAAACAGTTAAGTATAACGGTATTGACCGCTTCCGGATCGCCCCACGTACATTTACTGCGGCAGGGCGGCCCGGGTGCGCAAAATCACGAATGTGATTTCGTGCATGCGGTTTAGAGGGCTGGCGTGCTGCTCCCGCTTTGATTGGACACAGCAGGAGCTGCGGCCGTGACCCGCAGATCGTTCACAGGAAAGATGGAGCAGCAGTATGCCGATGTAAACAAGGCACACCGCTGATCTGTCAGGGAGGAAAAGTGAGATCTTGTTTCAGCTTAGCAGAATCACAATATCTTTTTCCTCCAGTGAATCTACTCCCTCCCACAGGTAGAAACACCTCCCAGGGAACACATTTAACCCCTCGATCGCCCCCTAGTGTTAACCCCTTTATCGCACCCTAGTGTTAACCCCTTTCTTGCCAGTGACATTTATACAGTAATCTGTGCATATTTTTTTTTTTTTTTTTTAAGCACTGATGACTAATAATGTCACTGGTCCCCAAAAAGTGTCACTTGGGGTCAGATTAGTTTTATTTTATTTTTTCAAAATTGTCTTTTTTTTTTTTTTGTTTGTTTGTTTAAAAAATAAAAACCACAGATGTGATCAAATACCACCAAAACAAAGCTCTATTTGTGGGAAAAAAGGGATTTTTATAACAGCTTACCTGTAAAATCCTTTTCTTGGAGTACATCACGGGACACAGAGCGACTTAGTCATTACTAATGGGTTATATAGTTTACCTTCAGGTGTTGGCACTGGCCAATTCCAAACCGGAAGTACCCTCCCCTATATAAGCCCCTCCCACCCGGGAGCACCTCAGTTTTGTAGCCAAGCAATAAGTGTCCCAAAAAGAGGGGTGGGAGCTCTGTGTCCCGTGATGTACTCCAAGAAAAGGATTTTACAGGTAAGCTGTTATAAAAATCCCTTTTTCTTTTTCGTACATCACGGGACACAGAGCGACTTAGTCATTACTAATGGGACGTCCCAAAGCAATGCCAAATGAGGGGGGGGGTACATAAGCTGGGCGCCATCAGGCATGAGGATCTTTTGCGGCCTGCAACACACTGCGCCCAAAGGCGACATCCTCCTGACTTCTAACGTCTACCTGATAGAATCTAGTAAACGTGTGTACCGAAGACCATGTTGCGGCCTTACATACTTGAGCCAGGGAGGCCTGGTGATGCACTGCCCATGAAGTTCCAACCGCTCTTGTGGAGTGCGCCCTAACTTTGAACGGAGGCGGTCTCTTTCTCAAGCCATAGGCTTGTATTATGACCTGTCGAATCCACTTGGCTAAAGTAGATTTTGATGCTGCCTGACCCCTTCTGGGGCCTTCCGGCAGAACAAACAAAGAATCCGTTCTGCGAATCTGAGCAGTGGCTTTTAGATAAGCTTTAACTGCTCTTACCACATCCAAAGAATGTAATAACTTTTCCTCTACTGAGCTAGGTTTGGGGAAAAAAGAAGGAAGAACCACATCTTGGTTCAAATGAAACCTCGATACCACCTTAGGAAGAAAGGCTGGATGAGGACGTAATACTACTCTGTCCTTATGGACAACCAGATATGGCTCCTTACAGGACATAGCTGCTAATTCCGACACTCTTTTAGCCGAACAAATGGCTACTAAGAAAACCAATTTCCTGGTGAGAAGAACCAAGGAAATGTGTTGTAATGGTTCAAACGGTTGTTTCTGTAGAACCGACAGAACCAGGTTTAAGTCCCAAGGACATATGGGAATACTAACCGGAGGGCTAATACGCATCACTCCTTGTATAAAGGCTTTGACTAGTGAATGCGAAGCCAAGGGCCTTTGAAAAAATATTGACAAGGCCGAAATCTGACCCTTGATAGTACTCAAGGCCAGCTTCCTATCTACAGCCCACTGTAGGAAGTCCAGAATCCTTCCTATCATGTACTTACGTGGATGCCATTTCTTGGTCTCACACCACGTAATGTACGCTTTCCAGATCCTATAATAGATCTGCCTGGATACCGGTTTCCTGGCATTGATCATGGTAGATACCACAGAATTAGAGAGCCCTCTCTTTTTCAGAATGTGGGCTTCAATAGCCAGGCCGTCAAACCTAGGGCTGGTAAGGAAGGGTGGTATATCGGTCCTTGCGACAGCAGGTCCGGACGAAGTGGGAGGGTCCAAGGACTCCTCACTGACATTTTTACAATCTCCGCGTACCATGCCCTTCGGGGCCACGCTGGAGCCACCAGAATCACTGGTTTCTTTTCTACCCTGATTCTGCGGAGTAATCGTGGTAACAATTGTGGCGGTGGGAATGCATATATCAGCTTGAACCGATCCCAAGGGAACACTAGGGCATCCGAGCCGCAAGCTAGGGGATCCCTTGTGCGAGACACAAACCTGTCCACCTTTGCGTTGAATCTGGATGCTAGCAGATCTACATCCGGTGTTCCCCACCGCTGGCATATTGCCTGGAAAACCTCGGGGTGAAGAGACCATTCCCCCGGGCATAATTGTTGGCGACTTAGAAAGTCCGCTCTCCAATTTTCCACTCCTGGGATGAAAACCGCGGATATGGCTGGGACATATCTTTCTGCCCACTCCAGGATGCAATTTGCTTCCTTCTGGGCTGCACGACTTTTGGTGCCACCCTGATGATTGATATATGCCACTGCCGTGGCATTGTCTGATTGAATTCTGACAGGGGACCCCTGGAGTTTGGATGTCCATGCTACTAGGGCATACCGGGCTGCTCGTATCTCTAAGAGATTGATGGGCAGGGCCTTTTCTGCTTCTGACCACCTGCCCTGGAGAGACCATTGCTCCAGCACTGCCCCCCAGCCGATGAGGCTGGCATCTGTAGTGACCACCTTCCAAGAAACCGGACTGAAGGGTTTCCCTCTTTCCAGATTCTGGGGCACCAACCACCAATGGAGGCTCTTGCGAACGGAAGGGGACAGGGACATTGGTAAGTCTAAAGCCTGAACTTTTTTGTTCCAGGCTGACAGTATGGCCCTTTGCAAATTCCTTGAATGGAATTGACCGTAGGGTACCGCTTCGAATGAAGCCACCATCTTTCCCAGCAGCCTCATGCAGAGACGTATGGATGGTTTTCTTTTTGTACCCACTAAGTGGGTCAAATTTCTTAAAGACGACACCTTCTCTGGAGGTAAGAAAATCTTTCTCTGATTTGAATCCAGCCTTAGCCCTAAGTATTCCAGACTTTTGACTGGTCTTAGAGCTGACTTGTCCCGGTTGATAATCCAACCGTGATATTCCAGATACTCGATTGTCTTGTGAATAGCTACTTCCAGCTTTTCCACTGAGTGGTCTATTAGTAGCAGGTCGTCTAGATATGCCATTATCGTTACACCCTGTGTTCTTAGATTGGCCAATAATGGGGCCAGAATTTTTGTGAACACTCGTGGTGCTGTGGCCAGACCGAAAGGTAAGGCTCTGAACTGAAAATGGCGCCCTTCTACTGCAAAGCGTAGAAATTTCTGATGGGCCGGAAAGATGGGAATATGCAGATAAGCATCCCTTATGTCGATCGAGGCTAGCCATTCCTGCCCTTGTAGGGCGGTGGCCACTGATCGGATCGACTCCATCCGAAAGGTCCTGATATTTAGGAACTTGTTTAGCCCTTTTAGATTTAATATGGGCCTCACGTCCCCATTTGGTTTGGGGACTGTGAAAAGGTTCGAGTAAAACCCGAATCCGCTTTCTTCCAGGGGAACCTTCATGATTACCCCTTGGAGCAATAGTTGTTCTAGTGCCAGAAGGAGGGATCCTCTCTTTTGGGGATCTCTTGGCACGTTTGACCTCATAAATTGGGCAGGAGGAGTGCCTTTTAACTCCAGCTTGTATCCCAGACTTACTGCGGAGAGCACCCATCTGTCTCTGATGGTGTCCCGCCAGGTCTCTGTGAACAACTGAAGTCTTCCCCCCACCCGATTGAGCGGGGGCAATACTTCATGCCTTAGGGGGAGGTTTTGTACCTCTCTTGATCCAGGGCTTCTTGTTACCCTGTGATTGTCCCTGATTTCTGCCCCCTGAATTTGACCGCGGAGGCCGTCGGAACTGCTTCACAGCCGATGTGCCCGGGACTGGAGAGGTAGGCCTCTTAAAAGAAGGACTTCTACCCTTGTTCCTAACCGGTAAGAGTGAACTTTTACCGGCAGAAATTTTCTGGATATATTTGTCCAGATCTTCTCCAAATAAGCGTTCTCCATGAAATGGGAAGCTAACCAGCAGTTTTTTACAGGGAGCTTCAGCAGACCAGTTTTTGAGCCACAGAAGCCTACGCATATGTACTATAGACAGCGTAAAGCGGGAGGCCTGTTGGATTGTATCCTTTATGGCGTCCACCGCAAAACACAAGGCTCTAGGCAGGTCAGCTAGGGCATGAGCCTGCTGATCTGGTAAGTCCCTTAAGACTTGTTTCAACTGATCTTTCACTGCTTGGCAGACTCCAATCGCTGCTACCGCAGGTTGTGTCACCATACTTGCTGTAGAGAAAGCAGATTTTAGTAAAGACTCCAATTTTTTATCTATTGGGTCTTTGAACATTGGAACATTATCTACTGGACATGTCAGTGATTTGTTAACAGAAGAGATGGCTGCGTCCACTATAGGGACCCTCCATTTTCTTATGAACTTATCCTCCATGGGATAGATCACCGGAAATCTCTTGGGGGGAGCAAATATTTTATCAGGATGCTCCCAATCCTGGTAAATAAGCCCTTCTAATAAAGGGTGGATTGGGAAGGAACAGACCGCCTGGGGAGCTTTTAGCGACCCCAGCGAGGAAACCGTAGTGGATGGTGGTTCCGCCAGAGGCATTTTAAATGCTGATCGGACCATGTTAGTCAGAGACTGAACCCATAATCTTTCAGCCTGAGAAGCTGAGAAAGGTTCTTCCACTGTTGATTCCTCTATAAGTGAATCAACCTCATCCTGATCCCCTTCAGGTAGGTCGATCTCTGTGTGGGGCTGTTCCTCCACTAACAGGCACTCTGAAGGAGGAGACGGAGATCGGACGCGCTTTTCCTGTGACAGGGAAGCAGCGATCAATGCTGTTAATCTCTCTTCCAATCCTCCCAGAGTTGAGGATAAAACCTCCTCTGTTATATATACAGGAGCTGGTGGACTGGGGACAGCCGCAGCACCAGGCATTCCTGCGGGGTTTCTACGGCTACTGACCTCTGCATTCTCAGGGGAGATTGGTGCAGTGCAAGCATGCCCAATATCCTCAGAGCCCGATGGAGACCCCTTTGGCTTCCTGGAAGATCTATTTCCGGAGCGTCTGGACGACATATCCCTTAAGCACAAAGCTGAGGTATTCCCGTCGTCATACACCAATTTTTGCTGGTAATAGTCTAACACAGGTGCTGCTATATACCAGCTGGTGTCCACTAAAGTGCCTTTCTATGGGGATGCCTGCATCAACCGCCTCTGTGTGCCACTGTTTGTTGCTAGCTCTGTTTGCATGCAGCTGACACTTGTACTGTGTCTTTTAACCATGCTGGGACGCCCGCACATGCGCAGAAGCGCCGCGGCGCGCATCGAGCGTCATCCACCCGCCCCGCCCCTTTTTTTTCATAGGAGGCGCGTGCACGCGCCCGCGCGCGCGCCCGTGCGCCAATGGCGCCCTTTTCGAAAACCAACAGAGGACTAGGGAGCCAGGGCCCTTTTTGCCGGAGGGCCTGTGCGGTGGATGAACGCAGCAACAGGGCAGAGGAAGTGGATTCCCTCAGAGAAACTTACCAGCTGCCTGGATCTTTTGAGTTGAGAAAAACCAAAGATCCACATTTACAAGAAAAATGGACTACAGCGGCCTCTAGTGGTTTAACACAGGTACCGCGGTCCCTGTTTTTTTTTTTTTCTTGACTACTATTAAAATTTTACATTTTCAGTAGTTATAGGCAAACACAGATATTTAGCGGGAATACCGTTAGGTAACAGACAGAAAGACAAATTAGGCTTGGGGGTCCCCCAATAGAACCAAGTTCCTGAGGGCCCCCACTTACCTGATCCCCGCCGCAGGACTTTGTTTGGTCCACAAAAGTCCAAACTTCACCTATCACGGCAGGCATTGTAATTAAACCTTCAGGGACCGGGTTCCCAAGGATTCCACTCCCCTGGACCTGTATAGCACCCTGCACAGACAGCGTCTTGGTCGTGGGTATGACCAGAGCTCTGGATCCCAGGGTCCAGCCCTCCTAAGAGAAGCATTACAGGCAAAACCTTGCTCTTCTGCTGCAAGGCCCGGGTACCGACCGTTTAGCTATGAAGCTTTTTTGGTGGGATCCGGAACAGCTTACTAAGGCCCAAAAGAACCTGTACGCAAGCCCAGTGAAAACACATGTTACTCTTTGGCCAACACCTTAGACACTGGCAAAAAACTGAGGTGCTCCCGGGTGGGAGGGGCTTATATAGGGGAGGGTACTTCCGGTTTGGAATTGGCCAGTGCCAACACCTGAAGGTAAACTATATAACCCATTAGTAATGACTAAGTCGCTCTGTGTCCCGTGATGTACGAAAAAGAAAAAGGACTTCAATTTTATTCGGGTACAGCATCACATCCGCATCAGTTTCAAAGCGACGCAGTGCCATCTGGCAAAAAATGGCCTGTTCATTAAGGGGGTAAATGGGGGGTGCAAAAAAAACAGTTCTCATCCAGTGAAACCAGTGTCTTTGCCCATTCAGCAAAACGACCGGTAAGAACACCCCGCACCCATCCAGCCGCTGATGCTCCGCTTGGCATAGCTCTGTTGGTGAGGCGGGTGAATATTCGGATTTCCTCCTCCAAGAATCCAATACTCCAATCTGAGTGGCTGAATGACAAACCTGAATCCTTCTATGTGAGGAGGTGAAGATTGTTCTCCCTCTAACATAGAGCTTACATAAAATGTAGAATTTCATGCTCTATGTAGGTATTAGTAAGGCCCCTTTCACACTGGGGCGGTGGGTGCGTCGGCGGTAAAGAGCCGCAATTTTTAGCAGCGCTTCACCGCCAATTTCACGGTGCTATTCGCCTGTTAGCGGGGCGGTTTTACGTCCCCGCTAGTGAGCGAGAAAGGGTTAAAAACCCTCGCAAAGCGCCTTTGCCAGCGGTATAGCCGCAGTGCCCCATTGATTTCAATGGGCAGGAGCAGTATACACACCGTTCCAAAGATGCGGCTAGCAGGACTTTTTTTACCGTCCTGCTAGCGCACCGATCCAGTGTCAAAGCCCTCCTGGCTTTTACACTGGAGAGACAGCAACGGCTGTTTCAGGTCGGTTTGCATTCGCTATTTTTAGCGCAATAGCGCCTGCAAAATGACCAAGTGTGAAAGGGGTCTAAGTGTAGCGTTCTTCTTACAAGAGAACCTGTCACTTTGTCCCATATTTTTATTTATTTTTTATGGTCACAGTGGACATGCCAGACAAATCTTATTTTTAAAGATGTCTCTCGCTGTGTACATAACTTTCAGGATTTTTGCTGCCTTTTCAGAACTTCTGATAACAAAGAGGACACGCTGACGGTGATCAATGTATATTGTCCACGTGCCGATCCTGAGAAGCCAGAGCGCAAGACCTACAAGTTGCGCTTTTACAGTTTGCTACAGATACGGGCAGAAGCTATTCTGAGGAATGGCGGGTGAGTTTTTATTCTTGGTGAGAAGGATGGCTTGCACCTTACTAGAGTGGATTTGATTTAAATCAAGTCGATTTTAAATCACTAGTAAATAGGCTTGATTTAAATCTGTTTTTAAAGAGCAACTGTCATCTCTGTCCCGCAGCGGCTCCTCCTCTGACCCGCTGTTGACTCACCGACAGTCCCATTCACTTTAATGGGACGGCTGGTGATGCGGCAGTGACACAACAAGGTGAGGGACGTGGCGGCAGCGGGTGAGTGGATGCCCGCTAACGGGCGCTGCCATGATGGATCTGAAATGACAGGTGCTTTTTAAATGTAAGGACTTAGTCTTGCTGGTAGTTAAAATCTTTAATAATTGCATACAAAATTAAGGGTTCTTATTTAGAATAATAAGCTGTCGGGTTAGTAAAACAGCGATTTCAGAACCGATTCAATCATACAGTTTGTAGTGTACATAGATTTTCAAAACAATGGGATAAAGGAATATTCCTGAACTTTGGTTTATCTCATGGTTACTGTGACATTATGAGAATGCATCAATGCACTGCATGTTATCTCAGCTTGCAGAGCTTGGATTCATTGAATGAGTTTACCCAAAAATTAAATATTGCACAATATACAGCTTCATGCTACATAACTAAGCTCCATTTCATGCTGAATAAACAAAACTGTTAATGTATCTTAAATAGAAAACTATATTTAGATAGATTTTACTACAAAAGCATTTTATTCAAATTAATTTGATAAAATTAAAATTGATTTAATTAAAAAAAATCTGATTTTAAATTTAAAAATAAGATTTTTTTTAATTTTTTTTTATTTGATTTTTTTTATCATTGATTAATATCCACACTGCACCTTGCATAAGGAATGGGTTACTAACAGATTGCATTGCTCTAAATTTTTCAGCCATGTGATTATACTGGGAGATGTGAACACCTCGCACAAGCCTGTTGACCACTGTGATCCCGATGATCTGGTGAGTTCTGCTTTTTTGGCCAGTGCAATGGCAGCATATAAGGGACAGTGTTTGTATCTTGGGGAAATATTAGAACAAGCCTAAGCTTATCTCCTGCTCTGAGCTGTCTGAACATCAGTAAAAAAATTGTACACACATAAAGTTCTGGGCAAAAAGCCAAATACAAAGGTGAACCGCAAATATATGTACTGATCTACCTGCCACAGTGTTTATTGTAATTCCATGCAGCCAGTCTTCTGATTTACACACGTTTTGCACAATGTCAGACATGTGACCTACAGTATGTAGTACACACTATATAGAGGGATATGCTTTGTTCATATTTCATGTTTGAGGTTTACAACCACTTTAATTTCTTTGACATGATCAGTCCTGACTGCAAATACAAGCCCGACTTGCTCCACCAGTTTTACTGAGTCACAGAAAAATATATATTTCAGTTTTGAAGATTAATCCTATTTGTTATGACATGGGTTTCAATTTTTAGGAAGCGTTTGCAGAGAATCCAGGGCGTCAGTGGTTGGATCAGTTCCTTTGTGTCCCGGCGGCATCTAAAACAAGTGATGTCAATCCACCCGAAGAAGGTCTTTTCCTTGATACCTTCCGTTTCTTCCACCCCACTCAGAAGAATGCCTTCACCTGCTGGCACTCGGCATCTGGGGCCCGGCAGACCAATTATGGCACCCGCATTGACTATATTCTGGGTGACAGAAGCCTGGTTGAGACTGAATTTATGGATTCGGTTATAATGCCAGAGGTTGAGGGATCTGACCATTGTCCCGTGAAGGGGTTTATGAAATGCAGGCCAGTTGCAGCAGATAGATGTCCCCTTCTCTGTACTAAATACCTACCGGAGTTTGCGGGACGGCAGCAAAAACTGTCTCAGTTTTTTGTGGTAAAGAACAAAGATTTTTTAGGTGGAGAGACCATAGACCCGTCAAGTTCTCAGCCTTCAACTGAAGGGTCTAAGCAAGCTTCCACCCGGAAGAGGACACAAGAAAAAGTTAATGGAACTATCAGAAAGAACAACAAAGTGGACGGCAAGAGTGGGAAAGGCAATCTCCTTGACTTTTTTAGGCCAGCAGCACAAAAGGCAACTGCTACACAGCCACAAACTAACACTGCTAAAGTGGAACCTGAAAAGGAGCTTCCCAAAGGTACAGAAGACCATTTGCTTGCTTCTCAGAAAGCTAACCAACAACAAGCAGCCTTCTGGAAGACTTTGCTTAAAGGACCTCCACCTCCACCCAACTGTAAAGGCCACGGGGAGCCCTGTGTTCTGCGGACAGTGAAGAAGGCTGGCCCTAACTGCGGGCGCCAGTTCTATGTGTGCGCACGTCCTGATGGGCATTCTTCTAATCCGCAGGCCCGTTGCAACTTTTTCCTTTGGGTTAATAAAAAGAATGTAATGGATGGCTGACAAAGGATTGTAGGTGCTGTATTATAGTACAAAATGGTGCTGTGTACCCAGTGTTATGGACCAAATCGGGGCTAGGCCTTCTCCTTCATGGCAGTTTCCAGGTTTAACTGGATGTGGTAGACAAGGTGTTCCAGATAAGGAACTATAACCAACTTCAAACTTTGTTTTAAGCTTCTGGAACTGGAATAATTGAGATGTAGGAGGTAGGACAATCGTGGCAAACAGACCTCATTGTGTGCCTATGGCACATACTTTAGATATTGTCAATCTACTTCTGCTACCTCAAGCAAGCACTGGAGGGAGCTGAACGATTAAGCCAGCAGAGTGGATGGCTTTACTATCATTGGCTCCACAACCATTTTTTGGAAAGGGGCAACCTACCAATGGGGTGACCACTCTCTCGGAAGGCTGGCTGTTGGAATTAGACTGAAGGGTATTTGGGTCGGGGGACTTTGGAAAGAACAAGTTTCTGTAGGTACATGAAGTTTGACTAACATTGGAGATGGGTTGTACAAAGCGCATACCAGACCAGAGTTTGGGAAATACTACTCATAAGGATTTGTCAAGGAGTATTTATAGGAATTGGTTGCTTGGAGAAATTCATAGGCTGCCATTGCTGAGCTGCTAAAATGTATTTGCTTGTCTCTTGGTTCAATAACTTAAAGGGGTTGTAAATAAAAAACATTATTATTATTTTTTTAAATAACAAACCTGTTATACTTACCTCCACTGTGCAGCTCGTTTTGCACAGAGTGGCCCCGAACCTGGTCTTCTGGGGTCCCTCAGCGGCTGTCTCAGCTCCTCCCCGCAAGAACTCATCACCTATATGCGAGCGAGCTTGCATGGTGGTGAGTGATTGCGGGCGCGCTCCAGTGATACACCTGGCGGCTATAGCCGCTCACTGTATCACTCAGCCTATGGCTGCGCTGCTTTCAATCCATCCAGTGTAGCCAATCAACGGCCAGGCTCAGAAACGAGGAGGATGACGGGGGCGAGGTGCATTAAGGCGAAAACTTTTTACCTTTTACAACCCCTTTTTAAATCTTCCATTATTGGCCAGGGTTCTGTGAAACATTAGGGTTCCTCCAGAGGTTACTAGGGGTTCCTTGAGCAATTTCTACCTCCCACTTGGGGGTGCCTGCATAGTCTCTGGGCCAATGACACTCAACAAATCTAGTGGCCTGACACCAATGCTCTTTTTTTGGTATCTGTAAGGGGTGGTGCATTCTGACCACCACTGTACGGAGTGGAATTTTTCTTCCAACTAACCATCAATTTAAGGCTCAGTTCACAGATATGCGAGTCGGATGTGTTTTTAACTACATCTGATTCGCCTAACATGTAAATTGGACCGGCTTTCAATGGCGCCGGTTCACATATGTCTGGGGAAGCCACAGTCCTTTATGAAAAGCGACCTGTGTGATTTTGGGTCCGGTTTAGGTGCGAATACAAGTGAAAATTCGCACCTGAACCGGTGAACAAAACCGCACCGGACTTTAAACCGCAGCTGGACATGTGAACCCAGCCTAAGAGACGTTCTTCCTATTAACCACCAATGAACTGGTGACTTGAAAACTATTTTAAGGGTTCCTCTCAAGTTAAAAAAAAATGAAAAAAAAGTTGGGAGAGATTGAAACATTTATTTAGCCAGTTAAAGCAGAGCTCCAGTCCCCCTTTTTTTTTTTCTTTTTTTTTTTTAAATAGAAAAAGCTCCCTCTTGATTGTTAAAACTTCTACTATATTTTCATAATGTTGGTAATGTCTTCCTGCTTCTTTCTTAGAAATCAATAAAATATTACCTGATCTCAGGAGCAGACAATGGGCCATTGAGGTTGTGGGCATCTGAAGCCTGCTTGTGTTTATTTTTGGAATTAGGTGCAGCTGGCTATCCAGCATGCTCCCCCCCGATCTCTTACATCTGCGCAGTAATGACACTGCGTGGCCCAGTTTCTTCATGAGAGGTTGCCACCTCCGCTTACTGCTCTCGCTGCTGCCACTCATGCTACCGATCCTTCGCCGCCGCTGCTCAGTGACCAAAGAGTCCACAGTTGAAAAATGGGCCTAACTCCTCCTGGCATCGCGTCATTTCCCGTTTTGAAATAACGTGATGCCAGAAATGGCGGATGCCCATTGAATATAGGGTTATTGACACTGATATCCCAGGAGCTAATGATGTACTTTGCCACGACAAGGTGGTTTTCATTCTACGTGCTGAAGCCATTGGATCAGCATGAGGCCGATAGCATTTCAGCAATGGTAGCCCATGTATAGCTCTCACAATGAGTTTTAATATAAAGCACTTAAATGTCTGTACCGAGTGTCCTGATTTTATTACTGTTTTTACTGTCCTGTACAGATTGCCAGTTTTGAATAATAAAAATCTAAAAAAAAATTGTAATTTGTCAATAAATGTAATATTAATATGTTTGTTTTTTATATTTAAGTGTTCCATTTCCATTTACAGAAGGTAAAGTGACATTATTATTAACGTAGGCTAAAAGTTAATAGGAGACTTGACATGTTCTATCCCAGTGGCCTTGTATCTGAATGGAGACTTTGACACCCATAGAATGTCACATTATAGTGCAGCCAATTTGTACACAGATTCATAGAGCCATTGTTGAGACCAATGTACACTGGGTGTTTCGCCCTGGTGCATGAGGCTCCAGCCTTTTAGGCCTCATTCACACTGGTTTATTGTAAAATGCTGTTTCTTTTGACAGGAGAAAATCGGCATTAAAACCTCACCTAAGCTCAAACCAGTTTAGCAGCATTTTTGTGTGTTTATTTTATTGGCCACAATTTTAATTTATTCCGGCTATTAAAACGAACAAACGCTGAGCGCTAAACTGGCCTAAAGCTTAGACGTGTTTATACACTTTTTATTTTATTTTATTTTTTATATAAGTGATCACATTCCCTCTGTTCTCAGCTGCATTAAAATCATTGCGATTTTTAGCGAAATTTATCGTGCCAAAATTGCACTTCACATATGGTGCCCCATCATTGGTGTCGGTGGGAGGAATGGTGCCCCATCATTGGTGTCGGTGGGAGGAATGGTGCCCCATCATTGGTGTCGGTGGGAGGAATGGTGCCCCATCATTGGTGTCGGTGGGAGGAATGGTGCCCCAAGGGCCAAATAAAATGAAGCAAAGGGCCACAGTTTGGAGACCACTGCCCTAAGGCCTCTTTCACACTGGGGTGGGGGCGTCGTCGGCTGTAAAGCGCCGCTTTACCGTCAATTTCGCTGCGCTATTCGGCCACTAGCGGGGCGCTTGCCCCCCCCCTACTAGCCGCCAAGAAAGGTTTAAACCACCACAAAGCGCCTCTGCAGAGGCGCTTTGCCGGCGGTATAGCCGCGATGCCCTATTGATTTCAATGAGCAGGAGGGGTGTACACACCGCTCCAAAGATGCTGCTAGCAAGACTTTTTTTACTGTCCTGCTAGCAGACCTGGGAGCTTTCACATTGGAGAGACAGCAGCGGCAGTTTCAGGTCGCTTTGCAGGCGCTATTTTTAGCGTTATAGCGCCTGCAAAGCGACAGTGTGAAAGGGGTCTAAGCCCAGGTTCACACTGGGCTGCGGGAGTGAAGCCGTGCGAGTTCAGCTGAACTCGCACGATTTCACTCCTGCCTGTCAGTCCCGATTTCGGACGCGATTACAGGGACATCTGTGCAGGTTTCTGCACAGATGTCAATGTAAATCGCGGCCCGAAATCGCAAAAAGTAGTACAGAAACTACTTTTTGAAATTGGTGCAGCGCCGCAGATGCGGCGTCGCACCGATTAGTACGGTTCCATTGCCCGCAATTTGCGGCAAATACTGGCGTTTGGGCATGCGATTTGACATGCCAAATCACATGTCAAAACGCACCAGTGTGAACCAGGGCTAAGGGTTAACAACTTCTAAAGGAATGTCGACACTGCAGCTGTTCTCATTATAATCACCCGGTGACCTCCAGTGTACTAATGAACAGACCCTCCTATTCAGGAGTCATTCTGGAAAGAAAATCCTGGGACAAACCTCTTTCTCTTCACAACAGCAAAGGTGAGAACCTGCTACAAAGTCTAAAACCCTTGCAATGTACATAGATCACCCAAAAGGGATTGTTTTTTTGTTTGTTTTTTAAGTTTTGTTTGGTTTATTTCTTTTTTTCCCCTCCTGGAGCTGGACACTGAAGCTGTGCCAATGATTAAAGCAAAACCCTTAGTAGAGAGCGACCGCATAGCCTGTCAAGGAATAGCTTTAAATTCAAAGGAGAATTCCTCCTTTTGCAAAAAAGCAAAGATTTATTTTATAAATTTTACATTTTAGCCTGCAAAGCTTTGCAACCGCTATCAGTGGGTCTTGTGTGCAATGCTCTGGCTTCTGCAGGCCCTTCCTCCAGCTCCAGATCTAGAAAAAAAATGTATTAATGCAATACAGTAGGGGGGGCTCAACCTTTTTGAAGAGTGAGGGCCACTTAAGTGATTTGGTCCCCGGCCACAATAAACAATGGGGTTTTATTGCCCCCCACACCACACATGTAAACTAGTCCTTACAGTCTTGGGTCTTTAAGGCTGCTTTCACACTGATGTGGTTTACCTACACTGCGAAGGGGGGGGGGGCCCCCTTCTCGCCATTTAAAAAAAAAAAAAATTAATTGCCGGCATTCTTTTTTTTTTTTTTTTCATTCAGCTGTAAATGGGGAAATTTGCTGACGGCAAACCGAGTCATCGAGGAGCGGGCGCAGAAGCTGGACGCTGCGTCCTTAACAACCAGCTATTCTTCACACAGAATTTCAATCTGTCGATCGATCGATTTTCGACCAATGCGAATTCAAATGGTTCTGAAAATTTTCAATTTGTTAGAACAAAAAGAAACCAAACAAAATTAAACACATTTTTCCATTTGGCACATGTCTAGCGACTTTGTAGAGCACAAACAAAACAATCCCATTGGTCAAAGTCGCACTCCTCCAAAATCTCAATGGAAATTGCACAATTTTAACCCCTTCCTTACTGGGCACATATACCCCCTTCCTGCCCAGGCGAAATTTCAGCCTTCAGCACTGTCACGCTTTGAATGACAATTGCGCGGTCGTGCGGCGTGGCTCCCAAACAAAATTGACGTCCTTTTTTTCCCACAAATAGAGCTTTCTTTTGGTGGTATTTGATCACCTCAGCGGTTTTTATTTTTTGCGCTATAAACAAAAATAGAGCGACAATTTTGAAAAAAAAAGCAATATTTTTTGATTTTTGCTATAATAAATATCCCAATTTTTATAAAAAAAAAAAATTTTTTACCTCAGTTTAGGCCGATACATATTCTTCTACATATTTTTGGTAAAAAAAAAAATCGCAATCGGCGTTTATTGATTGGTTTGCGCAAAAGTTATAGCGTTTACAAAATAGGGGGTAGTTTTATGGCATTTTTATAATTATTTTTTTTTTTTATTAGTAATGGCGGCAATCAGTGATTTTTTTTGTGACTGCGACATTATGGCGGACACATCGGACACTTTTGACACTATTTTGGGACCATTCACATTTATACAGCGAACAGTGCTATAAATATGCACTGATTACTGTATAAATGTGACTGGCAGCGAAGGGGTTAAATGTGTTCCCTGGAGTGATTTTTACTGTGTGGGGGAGGGGAGTGACTGGGGGAGGTGACCGATCTGTGTCCCTATGTACAAGGCACATAGCATCGGTCCCCTCTCCCTGACAGGACATGGATCTCTGTGTTTACACACAGAGATCCACGTCCTGCCTCTGTAACAGCCGATCGCGGGTGAATGGCGGACATCGCGGCCGCCAGGCACGCGCATTGGCATTGCAGTGACGCGCCGGGCACGTGCGCGCCCCCAGTGGCCAAATTAGAGGAGGCCGTATAATAACGGCCTCCCGGCAATTGACAACCACCTTGCGGCCGTATATTCTCGTAGTTAAAGTAGTTGTAAACCCACTAATCGTTTTTTTTTTTTTTTTTTTAGCCAACCTGCAAGAGAAAGGCATAATGAGCTAGTATGACTAGCATACTAGCTCATTATGTACCACTTACCTTAGATCGGGGCCCCCGAAGCAGTCCGCGTCCCTCTGTTCAGATGCAGCCATCACTGCGGCGATGGCCGGAATGTTACTTCCGGGTATCGCCGCACCAGCCAATCACAGCGCCGCTCCGGCGCTGTGATTGGCCGAAGCGGCGAAGACGTGACACCGCGCATGCGCCAACACATTCGGCTACGCCCAGCGATTGCTGGGAAGTAGCCGATTTTGTGAATGGGATTAACCCCATGAATGCACCGTTGTCTACGGCGCGCATGCGCCGTAGAAAGCGGCGCCTGTCATTTTTAGTAAATATCTCCTAAACAGTGTAGGTTTAGGAGATATTTCTTGCACCTACAGGTAAGCCTTAATCTAGGTGTGAACGGACTCCTAAAGGCAAAATTGTTTCTTTTGTTTTGGATAGAGTGGAGAGGGGTTAGAACACTTGGCAGTTTTTATTGCTGTCTGTCCTCCCCATTAAGGAGATTCACCCTCGTTATTTTTCCTGTCTACTATTATAATTGAAAGTAAAAGAAAATCACAAATTTTAGGTTGTCACCAGAAAATTATTAGAGGGGAAATCTTCCAATGGGGACACTAGTTCTGGTGACCTGGGAGGCCCCAAGGAATTCCCTTTTTAATTTATAGTAATTTCCTCTCGCTTCCTGTTTGGCAATGAGCAGGAAGTGAAGGGAAATCTCCGCAATAACAAAGATGGCAAAAAATAAATAAAAAATCTGACGGGTTATAACCCTTCCTTTCCCTATCCAAAATGAAAAAATTTGGACTATAGTTCTATTTTAACCCCTTCACGCTGACGTAATGCATACAGTATCTTACAATAGTGAGTACACCCCTCACATTTTTGTTTTCATGTGACAACACTGAAGAAATGACACTTTGCTACAATGTAAAGTAGTGAGTGTACAGCTTGTATAACAGTGTACATTTGCTGTCCCCTCAAAATAACTCAACACACAGCCATTAATGTCTAAACCGCTTGCAACAAAAGTCAGTACACCCCTAAGTGAAAATGTCCAAATTTGGCCCAAAGTGTCAATATTTTTTGTGGCCGACATTGATTTTCTGCACTGCCTTAACCCTCTTGGGCATGGAGTTCAGAGCTTCACACGTTGCCACTGGAGTCCTCTTCCCCTCCCCCATGACGACATCACGGAGCTGGTGGATGTTAGAGACCTTGTGCTCCTCCACCTTCCGTTTGAGGATGCCCCACAGATGATCAATAGGGTTTAGGTCTGGAGACATGCTTGGCCAGTCCATCACCTTTACCCTCAGCTCCTTTAGCAAGTCAGTGGTCGTCTTGGAGGCGTGTTTGGGGTCGTTATCATGTTGGAATACTGCCCTGCGGCCCAGTCTCTGAAGGGAAGGGGATCATGCTCTGCTTCAGTATGTCACAGTACATGTTGGCATTCATGGTTCCCTCAATGAACTGTATCTCCCCAGTGCCGGCAGCACTCATGCAGCCCCAAACCATGACACTGCCACCACCATGCTTGACTGTAGACAAGACACACTTGTCTTTGTACTCCTCATCTGGTTGCCGCCACACACGCCTGACACCATCTGACACCAAATACGTTTATCTTGGTCTCATCAGACCACAGGACATGGTTCCAGTAATCCATGTCCTTAGTCTGCTTGTCTTCAGCAAAGTACGGACTTTCATGTGCATCGTCTTTAGAAGAGGCTTCCTTCTGGAATGCAGACCAATTCGATGCAGTGTGCGGCGTATGGTCTGAGCACTGACAGGCTGACCCCCACCCCTTCAACCTCTGCAGCAATGCTGGCAGAACTCGTACGTCTATTTCCCAAAGACAACCTCTGGATATGATGCTGAGCACGTGCACTCAACTTCTTTGGTCGACCATGGCGAGGCCTGTTCTGAGTGTCCTGTTAAACCGCTGTATGGTCTTGGCCTCCATGCTGCAGCTCAGTTTTAGGGTCTTGGCAATCTTCCTATAGCCTAGGCCATCTTTATGTAGAGCAACAATTATTTTTTTCAGATCCTCAGAGAGTTCTTTGCCATGATGTGCCATGTTGAACTTCCAGTGACCAGTATGAGAGAGTGAGAGCGATAACACCAAATTTAACACACCTGCTCCCCATTCACACCTGAGACCTTGTAACACTAAAGAGTCACATGACTCCAGGGAGGGAAACTGGCTAATTAGGCCCAATTTGGACATTTTCACGTAGGTGTGTACTTACTTTTGTTGCCAGCGGTTTAGACATTAATGGCTGTGTGTTGAGTTATTTTGAGTGGACAGCAAATTTACACTGTTATACAAGCTGTACACTCACTACTTTACATTGGAGCAAAGTGTCATTTCTTCAGTGTTGTCACATGAAAAGATAGAATAAAATATTTACAAAAACGTGAGGGGTGTACTCACTTTTGTGAGATACTGTATGTGTTTCTCCCTTTGTGCTAGGAGCGTACCGCACTGGAGTCTCACCGAAAACCCCCGGGCCCCATACTAACAATTGGGACCCAGATTTCCCGTTTCCGGGTCACTTAATTGCTGTGGTAGCCTCTGATTGGCTACCACAGTGACCAGTCACTGTCAAGCCTGCCCCTATGTTTTGTTTTCCTTTCTGTGAATGGAGAGATGGATATATTTGTCTTTCCATGCAGGAAAAAAAAAGCGTTTGTAAAAAAAAAAATATATATATATATATAAAATAAAGATTATCTAGGTTAGTGTTTGGGTCAAGTAAGGATCAAAGGTCAGGATCGGTATATTTTGAGCAGGATTTTTTTTTTTTTTACATCGGTGTCAGTGTGTTTTTAGGTAGGACAAAAAAAAAAAAAAATGCGCACTATTGCTTCTGGGCTGTACTACGGGTGCAAACCTCAAATAACATACACATATGTGGTATCGCCGCGATCGTCAGGAGCAGAATTTATTTTGGGTTGTTCTTTGGTGGTAGGTTATGGTATTTTGGGTCAGTTTTCCTTTGACAATAAAAATCAAAATGAAAGCCCAATTTGTCCTGGAAAAAACACGGTATAATCCACCTGGGTGCGCGAAGTAGTTGTGATAAAATGTACGATTTTACTAAAACATGTGAAAGTTGCAAAATTGTGCTTACACATTTAGATTTGTTTTACCATAAACGTGAATGCATTCTATTAATTGAGATAAAAAGCCTTTTGTGTGCAGCAGCCCCCCTAATACTTACCTGAGCCCCATCTAGATCCAGCGGTGTTGTAGGAATGTCTCGGCTGCCTATGACTCTCCTCATTGGCTGAGACAGCAGCATGGCACCATTGTCTCCCGCTGATGTCAATCAAAGTCAGTCAGCCAATATGAAGAGAAAGGGATGGGGCCGGGCCGCAGCTCCATGTTTAAAGGGACACAAGGAGCTGTGACTTGGCTCAGGTGCCCCCATAGCAAGCTGCTTGCTGTGGGGTCACTCGACTGGAGGGAGGGGCCAGGAGGGAGTGACAAGGGACCCGAGAAGAGGAGGATCCGGGCTGCTTTGTGCAAAACCATTATACAGAGCAGGTATGTAAAACATGGCTGTTATTTTTAACAAAAAAAAAAAACAAGACTTTACAATCACTAAAGGCAAATTCACACTATCTTCGGTTACAGGTGTTTTACCACATAGTAAAGAGTCTGTCACTGCAGGGACACATAGGAAACACTTGTTTTTCTATGTGTCCCATTCACACTGCAACGCATGCTGCATATTATCGCAGCGCATCGGCCCAAATTGGATTGCAAAGTCAGGCAATCAAGTATACGTTTTGTACACTTCAAATAAAGCTAGTACAAAAAAAACAAAAAAAGTAATGCTGCGATTCCCTGAATCGCGCACCACCCTGCCCCATAGTCAGCCGAAAACACAGAGCGCATGGGCCCCCCCCCTCCTGGAATCTGCAAGGGTCCGCCACGGCCGCTGAAGACTTTTTTCTGAGTCTGCTGGCTGCTGCTCTCTGATCGTCCGTCTCTCCCTCACCCCCGATCATCTATTGCAATGGCTCGACTCCAGCCTCCAGTCCTTGAGCAGAGTGGAGACTTTTCAATGCAGATCTGGCCGGGTGCAGTGCCATTGCCCCCCCCCCCCCCCTCAAGTGGACTGGAGTGGTGTAGAAACGCTTACGGAGGAGCAGGAAGCATGGAGGACTCGTCGCTGCATAGGCCTCCACGCAGAAAATCCTGAAGTCAAGTGGCATACCTTTTAGCGGTGAAGAACCAGCAGTTACATTAGGAGGAACATAATATATACTATATATAAGTCGAACAACTATTGCTGGAAAGATCATATCATCTGTCCTGTCCTGTATACAACTATATACACCCACCCACCCACCCACCTTCCTTCCTATATTCCACCATCATCACTGACTGCAGATATACACCATCTTTCCTGTATATATAGCTGTATACAGGACAGATGATGTATATCTGCAGTCAGTGATGATGGAGGAAGGTATCTATATACTGGAAGGGAGGTGGGTGTATATACCCACCTTCCTTTCTGTATATAGAGACCTTCCTCCATCATCACTGACTGCAGAGATACATCATCTGTCCTGTATACAGCTATACAGGTCCTTCTCAAAAAATTTGCATATTGTGATAAAGTTCATTATTTTCTGTAATGTACTGATAAACATTAGACTTTCATATATTTTAGATTCATTAAACACAACTTGAAGTAGTTCAAGCCTTTTCTTGTTTTAATATTGATGATTTTGACATACAGCTCATGACAACCCAAAATTCCTATCTCAAAAAATTAGCATATCATGAAAAGGTTCTCTAAACGAGCTATTAACCTAATCATCTGAATCAACTAATTAACTCTAAACACCTGCAAAAGATTCCTGAGGCTTTTAAAAACTCCCAGCCTGGTTCATTACTCAAAACCGCAATCATGGGTAAGACTGCCGACCTGACTGCTGTCCAGAAGGCCATCATTGACACCCTCAAGCAAGAGGGTAAGACACAGAAATAAATTTCTGAACGAATAGGCTGTTCCCAGAGTGCTGTATCAAGGCACCTCAGTGGGAAGTCTGTGGGAAGGAAAAAGTGTGGCAGAAAACGCTGCACAATGAGAAGAGGTGACCGGACCCTGAAGAAGATTGTGGAGAAGGACCGATTCCAGACCTTGGAGGACCTGCGGAAGCAGTGGACTGAGTCTGGAGTAGAAACATCCAGAGCCACTGTGAACAGGCGTGTGCAGGAAATGGGCTACAGGTGCCGCATTCCCCAGGTCAAGCCACTTTGAACCAGAAACAGCGGCAGAAGCGCCTGACCTGGGCTACAGAGAAGCAGCACTGGACTGTTGCTCAGTGGTCCAAAGTACATTCAGAAATCAAGGTGCCAGAGTCTGGAGGAAGACTGGGGAGAGGGAAATGCCAAAATGCCTGAAGTCCAGTGTCAAGTACCCACAGTCAGTGATGGTCTGGGGTGCCATGTCAGCTGCTGGTGTTGGTCCACTGTGTTTTATCAAGGGCAGGGTCAATGCAGCTAGCTATCAGGAGATTTTGGAGCACTTCATGCTTCCATCTGCTGAAAAGCTTTATGGAAATGAAGATTTCATTTTTCAGCACGACCTGGCACCTGCTCACAGTGCCAAAACCACTGGTAAATGGTTTACTGACCATGGTATTACTGTGCTCAATTGGCCTGCCAACTCTCCTGACCTGAACCCCATAGAGAATCTGTGGGATATTGGGAAGAGAAAGTTGAGAGACGCAAGACCCAACACTCTGGATGAGCTTAAGGCCGCTATCGAAGCATCCTGGGCCTCCATAACACCTCAGCAGTGCCACAGGCTGGTTGCCTCCATGCCACGCCGCATTGAAGCAGTCATTTCTGCAAAAGGATGCCCGACCAAGTATTGAGTGCATAACTGAACATAATTATTTGAAGGTTGACTTTTTTTGTATTAAAAACACTTTTCTTTTATTGGTCGGATGAAATATGCTAATTTTTTGAGATAGGATTTTTGGGTTTTCATGAGCTGTATGCCAAAATCATCAATATTAAAACAAGAAAAGGCTTGAACTACTTCAGTTGTGTGTAATGAATCTAAAATATATGAAAGTCTAATGTTTATCAGTACATTACAGAAAATAATGAACTTTATCACAATATGCTAATTTTTTGAGAAGGACCTGTATATACACCCACCCACCTTCCTTCCTGTATTTACTAATACCATCCACCCCCTCTACATACACATACTGTACACCCTCTGTACTGTACAGGCCACATTTGACAGGCACAGTGAGGCTACATATAATGGGCACATGTCTGCACTTTATGTGATAAAGACCAAGCCCCTCCCCTTCATGACATTGTCAAAAAGGGGCGGAGCATGGGTGACCTTAAAATGCTTCTCTGCAATATCACGACTCACAAGTGTGAGTTCTCGCTGTTCTAAAATGTCCTCCAAGTGAGATGAACTTTTGTACCAGCCGCTCCTCAGTACACATCTAAGAATACATCAAATTGGAGCAAAAAAAATAAAAATCATAAGGCAAATTTTTACATTTCTCCCAAGTAAACATCTTTGCAGCTACAAGTATCCAAAAACAACACAGAAAAATGTTTGCACCACTCTTTATTGTCAGTTTTTTCAAGTGTGGACTTCTTATACACACACCCAAAGCCTGGACACGGCTGAACAATGGCTATAGTGTGCAGATAGATTTAGAGTCAGTTGTACTTTGTAAGGTTAATAGGGATCAGTTGTAAGTTAGGTTAAAAAAAAATAAACTTAATAAAGTGAACCTGTCTTTTGCACCATACTGGACAAATTTAACTAAACGTAATATATTGCAGCTTACCCATCCTTAGATGTGGTGGCTGCATTCGTTTTCTTTTCTTAGACTTTTTCCCTTTTATTTTTATCTAGTGATCCTGCAAATAACACACTTCCTGTCCCAGGGTGACTACTCTTTCTCTCTGTTCCCAATGCAGGACAATGTTGTCACCCTAACGCAGGAAATGTATGAGGATTACAGAATACCCCCCAGTTAAAAACACTTTCAATGGTATGCTTAACAGACAAAAAGGCAGCAAATAAGCGAGAATCATTATTAGGGTTTACATACACTTAAAGTCCCTACTGCAGGGGTCTCAAACTGGCGGCCCTCCAGCTGTTGCAAAACTACAAGTCCCATCATGCCTCTGCCTGTGGGAGTCATGCTTGTAACTGTCAGCCTTGCAATGCCTCATGGGACTTGTAGTTTTTTCGCACCAGCTGGAGGGCCACCAGTTTGAGACCCCTGCCCTGCTGGGTCTGTTCTTTCGTCCGGTATGGGTCAAGTACGGATTCACTTTAAGTTCATTCTCTTTTGACTGTAATAATCTCAATGGCAATAGGCAGAAAATCATTGTTAGTTGTAGATGGTAAAGCACAAAGCTAAATTAAATTTGTATAAGCATTAACTGCAGTTAGTATATGGCAGTGTTTGGTAAACCTTGGCACCCCAGATGTTTTGGCACTACGTTTCCCATGATGCTCGCGTACACTGCAGAATACATGAGCATCATGGGAAATGTAGCTCCAAAACATCTGGGGTGCCAAGGTTTACCAACACTGGTATAATATGGGGTGTACTAAAAAAAGAAAAAAATTCAGAGCTATTAAAATTGTAAAACTGCACGTGCATTCGTTTTGTGTGAATGGAGGTAAAATTGAATGTTAGGCTTTTTTTTTTTCAGGTCAAATGTTATTCAATCAAATAATAGAGTCGTTTGGGGAAATACTGCATTATGGCCACTAGAGGGAGTTGACAAAGTAAACAAATATTTACTTCCTCGGCTCCACCTAGTGGATCTAATGAGGTATTTTCCTAAATTGCTCTATGCTGTATGAATGAATAATAATCATCCTGGAGGGAAAAAAAAACAACATTCAATTTTGCCCCATTTGCAAATATACATGCAGTTTCATAGGATGAATAGCTCCACAAATTTTATATAAATAGACCCCTTTGTACTCTTGTACATTGCAGGCAAGAAAGAAGGGGTGGGGTATCAGAAGCTATGCGGTAATTGGTGTTTAGGAGGTTCCTGGTCACCATTCAAGCACGCCTGATAATAAGCCTGTGTTGCCAATAGCAGCCAATCAGATTCTAGCTGTCCTTTTTTTAATTGCAAGTTATAAAGTGCCAGGTAGAATCTAGCTGACCACAGGCTTTTCTTTTGGATAATTTTTATACACTAGGCCTGCTGTGCGCTATCAGGAATGATTATTGGAGGTAGCAAAGATTATTGGGGGAGTTGCTTCATGAAGACCGCTGGTCTGGGTGTGGTGAGCCTCAGAACGTGGTGGTTAGGCATACATGGTGATGTATTTCGGCTCCATATTTCCAAAGTAGGTACGCTCCCACTCGCTCATTAGGTCAAAGTGTAGGGGGCGGTGGCAGAAGTTGCACTCGGCTGCAGATGGTGATTTCAAAGGCATTCCGACTTCCTTCCATGTGTGTACCAGGCTCTCTGTGAAATGGAAATCCAAAGATGCTATTAAAGTCCTCCAGTTGGGATGAAGCCACCAGAAAACATACAAAGGGGTCTATTTGTTAAATGTTTGCACAGCCACAATGAAAAATTACTGTATTTTGTCTAATGTGATTTTCTAAGATTGTAATCTCCATGTAGTAGCCACAATGCCTTATTTTCCGGATCTATACCAAACAGGAAAATGCTGGATTCTGGCCACTAGATGGCTCCTATGATCATAGGAAATATGAGCCAAAATATGACAACTTTTCATTGCAGCTTACCGTATATACTCGAGTATAAGCCGAGTTTTTAAGCACATTTTTTTGTGCTGAAAATGCCCCCCTCGGCTTATACTCGAGTCACCTTTTTGCGCCTGATCTCCCAAACTTTGGGGAGCCGGTACCGGCCGGGCCTTAGGTCCTCACTCTTCAGCCTCGTACACATGACCGAGTTTCTCGGCAAGAACCAGCAAGAAACTTGCTGGCAGAGATTTCTTGCCGAGAAATTCGTTTGTGTGTATGGTTTCTCGTCAAGAAAACCGACTAAAATCTCGACGAGAAAATAGAGAACCTGCTCTCTATTTTCTCGTCGAGATTCTCGTCGGCCTGTTTCTCGACGAGAAAATTGTGTGTGTGTACACTTACCTGTCCTCCGGGGAGCCCGCGCATGCTCGAAATGACTTTGACGCATGCGCGGTAGCTTCCTAGGCATAGGATAGGGTGTACAAAGATGGCGGCGACGGCATCGAATGTGACGAGCGCATGCTCGTCGTATTCAATTACGTCACCGCGTTCGCTCCTTTCAAAGAACTGCGGGTTCTTTGAAATGAGCGTGTGTACACTCGGCCGGGACAAGTTTCTTGTCCAAGGATCTTGTCGAAAAAAACGACGTGTTTTTTACGACGAGATTCTCGGCCGTGTGTACGAGGCTTCACTCTACAAGTGTGCAAAGTTTCTTGTCCAGGGGACCTACGGCCGGGGAGCACCAATTTTTCAAAATCGGGCACCCCTTCCATAGACTCCCATGTTCAACGGTCATTTCTCTGGTGACTTTGGGTACCTGATACTGGCCGGTCCTAGGTTCTATGGACCCCAAACTTGGCACACATGTAGCGCCACTCTTCATCTACAGGTTTGCAAAGTTTCTTGTCCGGGGGACCTAGGGCCAGGGAGCACCGATTTTTCAAATCCGGGCACCCCTTCCATAGACTCCCATGTTAAACGTCAGTCTAGTCATGGACACAGTGAGGCACACCCTAGTTATACTCGAGTCAATACGTTTTCCCAGTTTTTGTGGTAAAATTAGGTGCCTCGGCTTATATTCGGGTCGGCTTATACTCGAGTATATATGGTATGTTCATCATATTCATACAGCATGTTGTTTGTTTTTTGTTTTTTAAATAAATAGACCCCATAATGTCAGATTATAAGTACCGTACCTTGTGATTTCTTTTTGACTGACAACTCCAGCATGACTTGTACACTAAAAATGGCGCTAAAGTAGTCAGTGATGGGAAGTTTATAGGACCCAAACCATAACACCAGGGTGTGATCTTCGCTTTTAAACCTTAAGAGGTCATTTACACTTGCTTCAACTTTAACACATTTTAGCGCCTACCTCTTTAACATTTTTTATGTGTTTTTGATGCTTCGTGATTTTTTTTTAAGCTTTAATGAAGCTTGGAAAATGCCTTGTTTGTGTTTTAAAGGGCCCAGTAGAACCCCGGCTCAATAGTACCCCTCTCAGCAGATTCCTAGCTCATTAGTAACTCCAATCCAGCAGGTACCCCTGCTCAGTAGAACCCCCAGCTTTGCTGATCCCCCTGCTCAGCAGTAACCCCCAGCTTTGCTGATCCTCCTGGTTTGCTGATCCTTTCTCTCTTGCTCTCTCTCTCTCTCCAGTCCCCGCTCACCTCCCGATTTTTTTGTTCCCATGCTGCTCTCCACATGTGGCTTTTGCTAGTTTCTCCTGCTCTGGACCCCCAGCTCTGTTGATCCTCCGGCGCTCAGTCCTGTCCCTCCGGTCCCTGCTCACCTTCTGCTATAGCGTTCCCATGTTGCACACCACGTGTGCCATCTGCTAGTTGCTCCGTTAATGTCCGGAGGACCCTGTTCACCCATGTCAAATGTGACGTCTGCACCAGACACACCCAGAATACTGTATATACAACTGAATAAGAAGTGACTGCTGATGACGTCTTTCCGGTTTGCTTGTTGGTTTCCCACTGCATTTTGGGATATATCATACCTGCAATACCTCCCAAACAAAGCGAATCTAACTGAATAAAAGCTTCAGGTGCTGTTATCTAGCGTTGTCATAGACTTCTATGGAGGCTTTGAAGCACCAAGAAAATTACATGGGGTATAATTTATCAAGCAAAGCAAACGCAACGTGTGAACAGGACTGTAAGGTAACCATTTTATTTAGTGAGAGGTGAGTGGTGCTTTGATTGGCATTTGAAATGCTTTAAAAAAATGTGTCCAATGCCACATTTTGAAGCAAACCTAAATCAGCCCAGGGTCCACCCTGACCCAACTATTGATTATGACCAATATATCGATGCATTATGGAAGTGTCTATAATCTCCTATAGAATATTCCTTACCTACGAAGTAGCTCATCATGGCAGGAGTGTGGTGAGGGGAGGGAGCCAGCCTGAGCAATTCTTCTCCACGGGGAACGGTTGGGTAGTTGATGGCTTGGACGTAGATGTTGTTCTCAGACAGAAGTATGTCACAGATCCTGGTGTTCATGGCGGCATTACCAACCTGTTATGCAGGACAAAGTAAGAGAAGTGGAAATGGTGCCCCATATTTTATATTAATTGAGTGACCATCCAGCCTTGGTTATTCTGTCTATGTGCAACCTCATTAAAGACCACAACGGCGTGAAGGTTTATCGGAACACAAGGCAGCTAGCTGGTCTAGTACAGATGCCTCCATCCTAAATACTTGCAAAGAAGCAAAAAATAAAACCATTTCCCAAGGGACTTTTTATGAAGGTTAGACAAGTACAAATACCATGTATACAAGCAGATTCTTATACTTTGTTACATAGAAAAAGGTTAAAACAAAGAAATGCACCAAACATAATTCTTACAATTTTCATATTTGATATAGATTATACGCTCTCTTCTTCAAAGGCGACAAGGTTTGTGTAACGAACAAACATAAGAAACATCTCAACGTGTTTCGTGGAACACTGTTCACCTCATCAGGAGTTTCATGTTTCTGACAGGGTGTAGATGATATAATGGTAGCCAAAACTTTTGACCAATCTGTAATCAAAAAAATTCGGAGATTAACTAACAAATGGAGAGTCTGTCCTGGGGGCTGAGGGGGCAGGCTAAGAGTCGTTCCAAGTGGTGGAGATCATTGGGCAGGTGTGGCTAACGCACCAGATCAAAACAAACTTAGAATCCATGGTGACCGCCAATACTGGACCAAAGGTGATGTGAAAAAAACAATGAAATGGTGCAAAATGAGCCAAAAAACGCTAATGTTGCACCATTTCACTGTATGATTGACATCACCTTTGGTTCAGTATTGGTGGTCACCATGGATTTCTGAGTTTGGTTCAATCTGGTGCATTAGCCACACCTTGAAAAAGGGGTGCGGGGCCTCTGAAATGCATTGTACACGCCCCCTGTCATTCTCTGATCTTAGCCAGGTTCCTTGAGGACACCGCCACTGCTCCATCCACTAGGCGGGTCTGGCTTTTTACATGTGTACATGACAGCCTTCTGCCAGTCTGCAGACTCTGTGATCCATGCTTCATGCACAATGATTCCCTCCATGTCCAAGCAGCACTTCTTTAACCTTGATGTAAAGCCTCTTACACACGGTCGGACTTCCATCGGACTTTTCCGAGGTTTTTTGTCCGAACGGAGTTGGTCGGGCACACCCATAGAATACACACCACAGGACTTTTCTGCAAACTTTCCCAAAACTTTTTGCAACATCATGTGGTTTTTCTGCTCTTTACCGCCACCCTTTGGTCAACTTCTGCTATTGTTGGTTGATTTTAACATTAGTTGTTTTGTCCATCGGTTTTCTGTACACACGGTCGGACTTTGCTCCATCGGACTTTTGTTGGCCAAAAGTTTGTCCGTTTGCAGACCCAACTTTTGTCCGATGAAAACAAAAAAAAAGTTTGTCCGATGGAGCGTACACACGGTCGGATTGTTGGCCAAAAGTCCAACCGTGTGAAAATTTTGTTTTAATAAATGATACTATGTTTTAGTAATTCCTGATGTTTGGCTACCTTGTGTACCTTCCATATGCTTCTGAGGATCCTTTGCAGATCTAATGTGCCTTAGTTGCGAAAACTCTAAAGCCTTGTACACACGATCGGATTTTCCGCGGTCAAAATCGTAGGACTTTTGCCCGAAGGACGTTGGCTGTGAACTTGTCTTGCATACAAAACGGCAAATAATTGTCGTCCAACAAACACGAAACTACGTGGTTTTTCATCTTTTTAGCGCCACCCTTTGGGCAACTTCTGCTAATGTTGTCTTATGCGTGCATGCGTGTTTGTACTTTGGATTTTTTTTACGACGGACTTCTGTACACATGATCGGAAAATCCGACAAGACACATTTGTTGTCAGAAAATTTTAAAGCATGCTATCCCACATTTGTTGTCGGAAATTCCGACAATTTTCCGATGGAGTGTACAAACGGTCAGATTATCCGACAACGTCCTGCCATCACACAATTCCCGTTGGAAAATCCAAGGCTTTAGGCTGTCCCCTGTCTACTCAGCCCCTGGGACAGACTCTTCATTTGTTGGCTGATCTTATTGTTCCGAATGCAGGTCAGAAACCTCAAATTCCTGTGAAATGAACAGTGAGATCTTTGATGCTTCTTATGTTTGTTTGTTGATCTTTACACAAACTTTATTCAGCTTTGAAGAAGAAAGTATATATTCTGTATCAACGTGAAAATTGTAAAAAATTATGTTTGGTGCATTCCTTTGTTTTTTTAAAATTTTCGATGTAATAAAGTAAAATAATCTGCTTTTAATTATGATATTTTTACTTGTCTAACCTCCATAAAAAGTCCCTTGGGCAATTGTTTTTTTTTACTTTTGTGAAGGTTTATTAGACTAGCCAACTGGGACACTTTCATTTACTGTAAACCTGGCCATCCCCAAGTAGAATTTCATTCATATGGAAACTTGTTCATCAGAGCTTTCCATCTTGCCATCTTTGAGTCAGCTAATATAGTTCATAAACCCTTAAAATTTTACGTAGACCTGCTACTTGAGTGGAAATCCAGGCGTAGTTTTTTTTGGGTACCTAGAACATTACAATATGTACAATTTTTTTCCTGAATGAAGGCCACATTCACAGTTAAAATTTAATTCAATAAAAAAATTTCCATCCGGTGCCTTTGTATTTACTCATCACTGGGGTCAAAATTGATCGTCAATTGATGTGAAACCATTGAAAAATGAAATGAACATTCTGAAAACAATTTTTTTTTAAATTAAGTTCTACTAGCATATCACCAGCTGTAGACTAGGGTGGGGTATTTAAATGTCTGTTGGTGAGCACTGATTAACACGCATGTACAAAGGAGCACTTGGGGAAGATATCAGAAACAGATTACCACCTTGCAGGCCATGTGTGTGACCGGTGATAAAATCCGCCTACTGTGTCTCCAGTGGTTTTATCTCTTGAAAGAAAACTTGTACCGCTGTAGGATTGGCTGTTCACCAGTGATCACCAAAATACACATTTAGATTGTATCAAGCAGTGTCTATTATTACTGTTGTGTTGTTTTTTTTTAATTCAAAGTGTACGGTCCTATTGTTGGGTTTGTCATGCTTTTATTCTTCTATATAAATTCAGCCAACAATTTTCCACCCAGCTCCTTGGCAAGCTTTGATTAAAAAAAAAAAAACTTTTGGTGAGCTGGTGGTTGCTGACAGGCCACCACAACTCAAATTTCAGTCAATTCAGCATGAATCCGCCAACATTTTAGGCCAGCTTTAGGCTTAATAGGCAGTGGGGTTGATTTACTAAGACTGGAGAGTGCAAAATCTGGTTCAGGTGTACATAGAAACTAATCAGCTTGCAGATATTTTTTTTTTTTTGTCAAAGCTATGCACAACTGCACCAGATTTTGCACTCCGGTTTTAGTAAATCAGCTCCAATGTCACCTTGCCTATGCAGGACAAAGTGAGAGTCTCTGGGCAAAGGGCATCACCCTCCCTCTGCATGCTGCTCCTTCACAGCCAAAGACAATTAGAGAAGCCTGTGGCAGCGCTAGCGGCCAATAGTTGGGCCCAAGCACTTTCACATGACCATGACTTCACCGCTCCCCCCTGGCCATCGACACCAGTCTTTAAGTTCTGGAGTAGTGAGGGAGCTCTAGTAGAGGGTGTATAAGTTCTAAAATGGGTCAGATTGGCTAGGGGACTGTGTCTCTTTAAGGCTGGTTTCACATGGGCGGTCAGATCAGGTCCACCTGTTATGGCCATTGCTCTCTATGGAGCGGCGGATGTCAGCGGACATGTGTCCAGGGAATTGGATGACAGTTGGATAGAAACGGACGGGGTCTGTTTCTATCCGACCGCCCCATAGAAAAAAGTGGGGCTGTTTTGGATAGAGTGGAGAGGGATTAAAACACTGGTTGGGTTTGTACTGCTGTCTGTGCCCCCCTTTAGGGAGATTCACCCTCTGTATTTGTCCTGTTTACCATTATCATTGAAAGTAAAAGAAGACCCCAAATTTTGGGTTGTCCCCAAGAAAGTAATATAAGGAAAATCATTCAATGGGGACACATGTTCTGGTGAACTGGGGGGCCATAAGGGATTGCAGGGATTTCCTCTCACTTCCTATTTGGTTATGGGACACAGATGGCAAAAAAATAAAATAAAATGCAAGGGGTTATAACCCTCCCTTACTCTATCCAAAATCCAAAGATAAAAGTTCTGCCTAGTTATGGCCCCTATACGGTTTTTATGCTGCTTGTCTCCCTTTGGGGAGATTTCCCTTTGCTTCCTGTCCTGGAAGTAAGAGAAGATCTCCCAAAAGTGAGGGGAAATTCCCTTTTTAGATTAGCTTGTAGGGGTGTTACAGCAGCCATAATTCACACAGGCAAGATGCAATAGAAGACTTGTATTAAAGTAATAACAGTAACACTTCACCAACAACAAACCCGGTGGGAAGGTTATCCAGCTGAGTGCCCTCACAGTTTCCAGCAATGTGAAAGAAACATATTTCAGCTGGACTGACAGCATCTGTTGAGAGGGGACAGAATGTGGCCTAGCCGTCCAGTGACCAATCAGCAAGGTCTCCAGAAGAGTTGTGACCCTGCACTTTCCCTCCTCATCAGGAACCTTTCCCCAACGATAGTACCATCCCTAACAGAAGGGGTGCCTTTCCCCACCCTTGCAAAATGCTGGGAGCCAGGGCCTTAAATAGGCTCTGCCTGACCCAAGATGGCTGCTCAAGTCACATGGGGCAGAAGCATCTAATTGGATCACTTCCCCCATTAACCCAGGAAACCATAGAGGAACTATGTTCCTCCTGACTTCCTCTCTAGCTGCAGTGCTGCTGCAGAATAGCACCACCTGGAGGGGAGAAACTAGACTGCATCTGCCTTCAAGCTAATTTATTTATTACCAGAACAGGTCTCCCAGAGGGAAGATTTTGCCTCACCTCCAGTCTCTGTATCAACAAAAAATAATTTTTGGATTTCTCATCGCTTTTAATACTAAGGGCAGTGGTCACCAGGACCAATAGGTAAAGGTAGGGTAGACTCCTGGGGCGACAGGAGTACAGACCTATGTGGTGCTTTCTCTTGGCTGCATTTGACTTTTTATTTGAGTCTCATGGCCATCTAAAAAAGTTTAATGATGTTAGAAGGAACCCAGCTCCCTAGAACAGGAGTTAACACCCCAACATGCAAAACCAAGTTTGTAATTTCTGCATACTTTGGCATGTAACCTATAGGGTGCCCTTGACTAAGACACACCAAAGCATTGCAAGCAGTGATATCAACTTACCCGTATGGGGATGATGTGGCTCGGGCAGTTGATGACAGGCAGCCCAGCATCCATTAGAAGCTGACGCATATGCTTGACGTTACGCTGGTGGGCACGTCGGAGAGCTTGACCCTCTTCACTCTTTAAGACACGCACAGACTCCAAAGCTCCGGCCAGCACCATGGGAGGGAGGGAGGTCGTGAAAATGAATCCGGCAGCATAAGAACGCACTGTGTCTATGAGTGCAGCGCTGCTTGCTACATAGCCACCAACACAGCCAAAGGCCTTTCCTGAAAGAGCAAAGAATAGACAATTTAATAGCACATGTTTCGAGTGACTAGACCAAATCATCTGCCCATAGAAGTATTTGAGTATTCTTTATCTCTCCATAAAGTAACATATAAAGGGTCACCTACACATCACTCTCTTTATAAGCAGCAATGAAACTTGAAGCCCCATTCCACCTTCCAAGCACACCCAAAATACACCATGGAATCTATTTTTTTTTTAAATCTCTGACGTCAGTACGACGAAACCAATAGAGTAGAGGCAGTACAGGCTCGCATCACTTCCGATTGTCAGCACTATATGCACTTTTATCTTTTATGAAATGTGAGTACCTTTTCACACTTTTTAACCAATAAAGTTGTGTTTAAACGGTAATACACTATTGGGCGTCCCTGTCAGAGGAATTCCCAATTGAGCCGCTGTCCTGCGCGGCGGAACGGCGCGTGCGTGTGGAACGGCGCATGCACGTTAGCGCGCCAATCGGAGCTCTGGCGGGCCTATATAAAGCGGCCTAGGTACTCTGACAGGTTGCTGGTTTGTTGTCAGCTTCCTGTTGTACCTGGTTTTCTGTTACCTGCATCTGAACGTCTGTTGTGACCCGGATCGGCTTGACTACTCTGCTCTTCTTTCCTGGACCTGACCCATTGGCTTGTTTTACGGATCTTTCTTGCTGCCTGTGTTTGACCCCCAGCCTGTGACTCGGATCTGCTGCTTGTCTCCAGCCCCTGACCTCCTGCCTGCATCTCGGACCTGCTACTTGTCTCCAGCTCCTGCTCTGCTGCTTGTACCTCTCGGACTTGCTACTTGTCTCTTGTACTAGACCCTCGGCCTGCACTTCCAACACCGGACCCTCAGCCTGCACACGGACTCAGTCTTTGTTTACTTGTCCTGTCCCCTGTCACGCTCTGAACTTGTGTCTTCAGCTAGGATCTTGCAAGGAGCCACACACATCTGGTGTTTGACCCTCAGCCTGCTCTTGGTTACTTCAGCTCTACCAGATCTCCTAGCAAGACCAACCTCACCTGCTGGTAGCCAGTGCCTCTTAGCGCCATCCTCTGCCTGTCTCACCTCCAGGGGGCGGAGTGCGTCAAGTCGCAAGGGAGAACCGCTCTCGGCATCTCGGCCTCTGTAAGTACACATGTGACAGTCCCCCTTTTTCTCCCTTCATACGGGTTACCATTGGAGTTACACCACCAGCGCAACAGGGATAGGTGAATCGCCAGAGTGCCCCACAGTGGCAGACACTGTGAATGTCTCATACCCCTAGTGGGTAAGGAATATCTGGTGAGTGCAGCTTATATAAGAGCACGGATAGCCATGTTTGCTGTGACCACTTACAAAGATACAACAACATTTTCTCCACAAGGCAAGCTTCACGAACTTTCATCAAGCACTTGAGCTTTATTTTAATTTTAACGTTTTGGCATACATTTCCTTATGATGAACTTTTAGGGATTCAAGTTACACTACTATTATTAATTTCTGGATTTTTCAGCACTGTTTTTCTTGATGATTTTTATCAAATTTGTGTTTTTTCATAATAGTTTTGCATATCAATACACATGTTTATTCATTAATGTTTACATTTTTTAACTTTCGCGGTATATCACTAGTATTTATTGAAGCAGTAGCATTTATTTGCTCGCACATCAATTGCACTTTATTAACCCAATGAGATAACATAGAACAGCGCCACACCTACTTCCCCAATTCTCTCAATCATTTACTACACTTAGGTGGCAGTAATTAGTAGAGGCAGCAGTTCTCTTGTTTTCTCCATAAGCACTTTCTTTCTGCTGGTACTTTCTTCATTGCGCGGATTCATATACACCCAAGCAATAAAAACCAACAGGGGTTCTAATTCCTTCTCCACTCTATCCAAAACTAAAAAAAAACATTTGCCTTTAGTTATACTTTAAAGTGGACGTAAATCCCCCTACCGTTTTCAGCCAAGGAATCTGACATCTTTGCCTCTGTTTAATCTACAACTGCCATGATGCTGCACATGTGATCAGTTATGACACCAGCCATTGGATGATTCCCCAGTTTGGTTGAGAGCACAACCAATGGGAGTGTTACATTTCTGGCACGTGCCAGAAATTAAACTGTTTTACAGATGGATTTACTTCCGCTTTAAGGATTGATCCATTTTCTCTCCATGAAGTAAACTTTAAACACCTGACCTCCAGAAGTTTTACCCCCCCTTCATGACCAAGCCATTTTTGGGATATGGCACTGCATTATTTTAACTGACAATTGTGCGGTTGTGCGACACTTCCCAAATAAAATTGATGTCCCTTTTTCCCCACAAATAGAGCTCTTTTGGTGGTATTTGATCCACACTGCATTTTTTTTATTGGTTAGTGCAAAAGTTATAGCGTCCACAAACTTGCTAGTAATGGTGGCGACTTATAGCGGGACTGCGATACTGCGGCGGACAATCTGACACTTTTTGGGGATCAGTGACACTAATACAGTGATCAGTGCTAAAAATATGCACTGTCACTGTACTAATGACACTGGCTGGGAAGGGGTTAACATAAGAAGCAATCAAATGGTTAACTGTGTGCTTATCCAGTGTTTTTGTGAACTGTGTGAGGTGCTTTTACTAGAGGAATAGATGGCGGGTGCCGGAGGACATCGGATACCGCGCACCCACCGACCGTCTTCCACTGTTTGTAATCAAAGTGAAATGCGCGCCCCCTACCTGGATGTGTCAGATCACGTACAGATCAAGGACGTGTCAGACCACATACAGATCACAGACGTGTCAGATCACATACAGATCACGGACTTGTCAGACCACATACAGATCACGGACGTGTCAGATCACATACAGATCACGGACGTGTCAGATCACGTACAGATCACGGACGTGTCAGATCACGTACAGATCACGGACGTGTCAGATCACGTACAGATCACGGACGTGTCAGATCACGTACAGATCACGGACGTGTCAGATCACGTACAGATCACGGACGTGTCAGATTCCGTATAGATCACGGATGTGTCAGATCACGTACAGATCACGGACGTGTCAGATCACGTACAGATCACGGACGTGTCAGATTCCGTACAGATCACGGATGTGTCAGATCACGTACAGATCACGGACGTGTCAGATCACGTACAGATCACGGACGTGTCAGATTCCGTACAGATCACGGACGTGTCAGATCACGGACGTGTCAGATCACGGACGTGTCAGATCACGTACAGATCACGGACGTGTCAGATCACGTACAGATTACGGACATGTCAGATCACGTACAGATCATGGCTGTGTCAGATTCCATACAGATCACGGACGTGTCAGATCACGGACGTGTCAGATCATGTACATATATGTGATCTGGCACACAAGTGCCATCCTGTAGCAGTAAAACTGCTATAGGGCCGACCTGAACTGGTTAAGGTGCACCTGTGCTCAGACTATGGACATGAAACTATTTATACATTCCTAAGAAGCATCCCAAAATCTACAGACCTCATGTACATAGGTGCCTGGGGCCATATAATGTAAAATGTGGCCGTATTTCCCTGCCTGGGAGCCACAAGTGCTGTGTAGAGGTACCCGTAGAAGTCCATGGCTTCATGCGCCTATACGCCGGTACGTGTGTAAACAGTCAGTGCCGTACGGATGCTGCAGCCACGCTTTGCTTCATGGCTGCAACATTTTTTAACTTGGGGTGCAGATTTTCACAGTCCCTACTGCCTGTTACATTGCGTTTATTGGGGCCACGCCCGCATGCAATACACACGTTATAAACAGTAGTGGCCCATCCATAAGGGGCGCAGTGGCGCTGCCTCCCTAATCCAGGTGCCCGGCCCCTAATCTACATGCAGGACACCGGACGCATGGATTTCAATAGGGGTTGTTTTTTTTGGAAGCACGTGATTAGAGCCAGAGGCTTCAAAAAAGGATGGGCTCAGGGTGCAGAGTACTGCGCCCTGAGCCCACCCAGTTGTGTCTTCTATATTGTCTTTCTGATTCTCTTCCCTGCCAGTCAGGACGCGGGTCTTAAAGTGGTTGTTAACCCACTTATACCACCTTTCATAATCCTGCTGGTTCCCTAATGCCAGCTGCTCCTGTCTGTGTCGTTTACCGGGTTTCAGAGCAGCTTCTTGCAATCACGTCACCGGCCAGCTGTCTCCTCTGCTCTACTGACAGATTCAGCGGGCGGGGCCGAGATTCCCCCGCTGATGTCAGCTGGGACGCGAGGCGGAGAGAGAGAGCTGATCGCGGGGAGCCGCTCTGAAACGCGGTAAACGAAAAAAACATAAACAGGAGTAGCTGGCATTAGGGAACCAGCAGGATTATATAAACGTTAAACAGTTATGAGTGCATAAGGAGTTGCGGGGGCGGGCACTGACACAGGGGCAGACAGGCAGGGAGGGGAGGAGGGAGTAGGACACAAGAGCACATAGGAGGACAGGAGAGATGTGGATGACGGAGGCACGTAAACTGACCACGGTGTCAGGGCTCAGCAGCCATGATGAACCGTGGTCCGTTTACAGGGGGAAGGGCAGGATCAGCCAGGTTTTTCAGGTGGTATAGGGGGCCAAATGACACAGCACAAGCACTGTGCTGTATAACATGCTTTAAAGGAGCAGGATGCAATTTTTCTTTTTTGGGTTAATAAACGCTTTAAGACCGGATTGGCCGAGAGAAGAAAAGACCGTATTGGCCAACGAGAAGGAGGTGCAGGGGAAGCCGCCGAGAAGGAGGGGAGATTCAGGAAGGAGCCAAAGCTGCCCACGACCATGATGGGGTAAGTGCAGGGCTGGCGGGCAGATGAGCGAGCTACAGGGGGGGTGGGGGATAGGGAGATCGATCAATCGAACGGTTTGTTAAAAAAAAAAAAACGGAGCACCAGCCGCCACTGGTTATAAAGCCTGCTTACTGCCTGTCAAATGCCCACTGAAAAGCCATCTGAACAAAGCTTTTCAGAGGGCACAACACGTCTAAAGAGAGTCCAAAGATCTGAAGACATTAAATCAGCCTGACAGCCAGGCTATTAGCATTTTTAAAATGAGCTGGCCGTGTTGGCAGCCCCTCTGTTTCTCTCTGGACAGTTTAGTGATAATACAAGACAGTGCAGCTCTATAAAGAGTATTAAGTCTACATTTAACATACTGTATATACTCGAGTATAAGCCGAGTTTTAAAGCACAATTTTTTGTTCTGAAAATGCCCTCCTCGGCTTATACTCGAGTCACCTTTTTGCGCCTGATCTCCCGGACTTTGGGGAGCTGGTACCGGCCGGCCATAGGTCCCCTGGACCCCAAACGTGGCACATATATAGCCACACTCTTCCTTTACAAGTGTGCAAAGTTTCTTGTCGGGGGGACCTACGGCCGGGGAGCAACGATTTTTCAAAACTGGGCACCCCTTCAATAGACTCCCATGTTAAATGGTAATTTCTCTGGTAACTTTGGGGACCCGGTACTGGCCGGTCGTAGGTCCTCTGGACCCCAAACCTGGTACACATATAGCCTCACTCTTCCTCTACAAGTTTGCAAAGTTTCTTGTCCGGCGAACCTACGGCCGGGTAGCACCGATTTTTCAAAGCCGGGCACCCCTTCCATAGACTCCCATGTTAAACGTCAGTCTAGTCATGGACACAGTGAGGCATGGACACAGTGAGGCAAAGTGAGGCACACCCTAGGCTTATACTCGAGTCAATACGTTTTCCCAGTTTTTGTGGTAAAATTAGGGGCCTCGGCTTATATTCGGGTCGGCTTATACTCGAGTATATATGGTAACTGGGCTTTGTTTTTATACCCCTAGTAAATGTCAGGCATAGTATATAGTGGCATATGGTGGCCAGTGCTCAGCACAGCTGATTTGGGTCCTGCTTGTGTGAACACACCCAGTCTGCACTGACGACTCTGATAAGGCCCTGGACGCAGATATCTGCCACACCCAGAGGCTGTGGTACATGGCAACCAACACACGTCAGAGCACATTTTTCGGCTACTGCTGAGCAAAGATTAGTAGCATTTTTAAAAAGATGGTATAGCAATGTTAGCCTCACTATATAAGGGCTCTTTTCGCACAGGTGGCAGTCTCAACCACCTCCTGAAAAGCAATCAGTGGTGGATTGCTTTTTATAGGGCAGCAAGAAGGTGTTAACCCCCAATATTATACTGGGACTTTATAGGCAACTGGAAAACCAAAAATGTTATTTGCATAAAAAACACTTCTGCCCTGTCTGCGGTGACACCCTGTTCTGTTCAGCCTGACACCAACTAGATGCTTGTTTTTATTTTGTCAAGCTCAACTGGGTGACCCTTGCAAGGATCATATATTGGGCCCTGAATGTGGGGACGCATTAATATCTCCATCATATGGCAAAAGTGAATTCTGCTTTTATACTTCAATGGCTGTAGCTTGTGCTGCTCATCATGAATAAAACAAAATGCTGTGACTCCTTCCCAGAATACCCTTGAAGAAAGGATTGAATTCCTCCTGAAACGCGTTGGGTGGAGAGGAGATACTGTCACTAAAGTCTATGTATATGTTGACACTATTTAGCCATTTCATTTGTGATGCATTTTAATAGTCTGCAAGGAAACATTCCTGTCTTTGCAGATGACACTAAGCTATGCAGTGGAATAACGTCCTTACAGGATGTCTCCAATTTACAAGCCGACCTCAATGCACTGTCTAATTGGGCGACTATGTGGCAGATGAGGTTTAATGTTGATAAATGTAAAGTTATGCACTTGGGGGCTAAGAATATGAATGCATCATACATACTAGGGGGAGTACAACTGGGGGGATCCGTAGTGGAGAAGGATCTGGGGGTTTTGGTAGATCATAAGCTCAATAATAACATGCAATGCCAAGCTGCGGTTTCCAAAGCGAGCAAAGTCCTTTCTTGTATTAAGAGAGGTATGGACTCCAGGGAGAGAGATATAATTTTGCCCCTGTACAAATCATTAGTAAGACCTCATCTGGAATATGCAGTTCAGTTTTGGGCAGCAGCTCTCAAAAAGGATATTGGGGAACTGGAGAAAGTGCAGAGAAGGGCAACCAAACTGATAAGAGGCATTGAGGAGCTCAGCTATGAGGAAAGATTAGAGGAACTGAATGTATTCACTCTTGAGAAGAGGAGATTAAGGGGGGGGGGTAATGATCAACATGTACAAATATATAAGGGGTCCATATAGTGAACTTGGTGTTGAGGAAAAGAGATTTCATCTCCAAATACGGAAAGGTTTCTTCACAGTAAGAGATGTGGAATAGACTCCCTCCAGAGGTGGTTCTGGCCAGCTCAGTAGATTGCTTTAAGAAAGGCCTGTTTTTTTTCTAAATGTACAGAATATAACTGAGTACTGACATTTATAGGTAAAGCTGACCCAGGGAAAAACTGATTGCCTCTCGGGGGATCAGGAAGGAATTGTTTCCCCTGCTGTAGCAAATTGGATCATGCTCTTCCTCTGGATTAACTGTGGGTATAGATTGGGTATATGGGATTGTATGATATTATTTTATTTGTATTTATTTTTTATGGTTGAACTGGATGGACTTGTGTCTTTTTTCAACCTGACTAGCTATGTAACTATGAAACCTTTTTTATTTAATATTTTTTGTACAAATAAAAATGTTTGGTTTCCCAGTTGCCTATAAAGACCCAGTATAATAATGGGGGTTACTACCTTCTTCTTATCAAGTTTAGGGATGTTGGCAACCTACTTTATGTATAGGGAAGTTTTATGGGATTTTTAAGGTGCAAAATAAGGTACAGTGATCTCGAGTGATAGTATAAAAAGGTTTTATTTAAAGACAAAGTTCCCATTCTAAAGTGCTGTATCCATAAAATTGTATTGAAACATACTTTCCATTATTGTTTAACAATTTTTTACTTTGTCTTTAAATTAAACCTTTTTATACTATTGCTCGAGATCACTGTACCTTATTTTGCACCTTAAAAATCCCCATAAAACTTCCCTATACCTATTTAATCAAGGGATGTGGTGCTAGTAATAAGTTGGTCTGCCCATGGTTATAAAGTCCCAACCTACTTTATGGTTTTTCTGGCTGGTTCTATTTCATAGGGCAGTAGAGCATGGGCTGCCAGACATTTAGAAGGTGATCCTGCCACCCCTAGAAAGCCTTTTTGGGGGTCTTTTTCTTTTTAAACCCCAAAGGGGGGGATTTTGTATTGAAACACCATGGTGCAACAGCAAGCCTATCCAACCTGGACCAGTGTAACTGCAAAAAAAAAAAAAAAAACACATACACAGCAGCATTGGCTTACCCAGTGTTCCAGAGATGATGTCCATCTTGTGCATGACTCCATCTCTTTCTCCGACACCTGCACCACGAGCCCCATACAGACCCACTGCATGCACCTCATCCACAAATGTCATGGCTCCATATTTGTGTGCCACATCACACATCTCTTCCAGGGGGCAGATGGCACCTGAATGTGAAGATAGGATAACATAAATGAGACAGTGGGGATGGTCTAAACCACCCATTGCCAAACAGGGTTCCTCTAGAGCAGTGGTCTCCAAACTGTGGCCTGAGGGCTGGATGTGGCCCTTTTCTTGCTTTTATATGACCCTTGAGGCACAATTCCTCCGAATGACACCAACAATGGGGCCCAATGACACCAGTGATTGGGCACAATTTCTCCCAATGACACCAACGATGGGGCGCCATTTCTCCCACTGACTTTTCTACTCCCTATGGCCAGTCTGGTCCTCCTAAAGTCTGAAGAACAGTAAACTGACCCTTTGTTTAAAAAGTTTAGAGACCCATGCTCTAGAACTTGCAAAGGGTTTTTTGAGCTGTGGCTGACTGACCTCCCATTTGATGATGCCTGCACAGCTCTAGGATCATGACACCAATTATTTTTTGAGCTGTCTGTAAGGGTGGCAGTCTGTCCACCACTATAAGGAGACTATTATTTCTACTACTGACCACCAATGTAAGAGGCATTATTGCCATTGACTCCTGATGAATTGTTTTTAGCAATTGTCCCCTGATATCTGACAATTATTGTAGGGGTTCCTCTGGGCTAAAAGGCAGAGAGGCTGGTCTAAACTAAATATATTTGGATATATGAATGGCCAGTGGCAGAAAAGCATCCATTGCTATGATGATAATAGGAAAAATACTAACTTGCAGCAATTTTAGACCTCATGGACACAGGCATAGAAAAGTATGCAGGTGTCATGGATATGCAGTAGTGTTTGTCTGTCAGCTTACCTTCCTTCCCATGTGTTCATCTTCGAGGCCTGAGCCCTTTCACCTGGCTTCCTTTATAATCTCCTCCCAGCCAGACTCCACCCCAGGCCCTATCACAGAACACTATATTAACCTGTGCACTGCAAGCCTGCTTGGCTGATCAACGTGTTTGTTAGGCATTGTGTGTTTGGGTTCCTGCCTGCCGTGTGCTACGTCTGTCTCTCAGTTACATATTTGGCTTGTCCCCGACTATCCCTGTCTGCTCGTGACCCTTGACCTTCGGCTCGTTCTTTCGTTAACCTTGTCTGCTTGTGGCCCCTGACCTTCAGCTTGTTATTCGGTTCTCTCATATCTTGTGCTGCTGCTTCCCCTCTTTTCCCCTTATCCTACGGGGCGTGAGCTAGGAAACTCCAGGGGCCGCGACCTGGTCCCAGCCTGCAGCATAACATCCTCACCACTAGAGGCCCTGGAGAAGACCTGCTGGGTCTTAGACTCCGCGCCCTGGGGAATCTTGGCTCTAGCTTCCGTTAGGATCCCGGTTGTGCTCCTCTGGTCCCGCTTTCCACAACCACCCAGTTTCCTATCCGCAGCAGTCAGCCATAGGGTTCACTACCTTGCGGTGCACTCCTGTCCCTCTACAGTGTGCATCTGTCACCTGGCCACAGGTGACCTTGACAGTTTGATCAGCCCTGAACCCGGCTGACATCCCGTTACCCGTGGATGATCCGTTGCAGGGCATAGTTTGCAGACTTGAAACCCAGGAATCGAATCAGACTCAGGTGATGCGATTCCTCCAGGATCTGGCTTCTCGCTTTGAGCAGCTTCAGGCCTCCTTGGGAACCCTGAATCCGCAACCTCAAATACAACCAGCGGCTGCACCTATTGCACCAGTCGCAGCCACACACTCACTACAACTGCCAGCTCCGTCCCGTTTCTCTGGGGACTCCAAGGCCTGCAGAGGGTTCCTTAGCCAATGCACAATTCATTTTGAGCTCCAGCCCCAAAACTTCCTGTCTGATCGGGCTAAGGTAGCCTATATCATTTCCCTCCTCTCTGGTGAAGCTTTAGCCTGGGCAGCCCCTCTGTGGGAACTGAATGATCCAGTGGTTTCTAGCCTGTCTGGCTTCTTGAAACTTTTTCGGAATATCTTCAAAGAACCGGCTCGTGTCTCTTCAGCGGCCAGCGCCCTTTTACGTCTCCGCCAAGAGTCTGCTTCTGTGGGACAGTATGCCCTTCATTTCCGCATACTGTCGGCTGAGTTGAGCTGGAACAATGAGGCCTTAGTCGCAACCTTTTTGCATGGCCTGTCTGATAGAGTGAAGGATGAATTAGCAGGAAGAACCATCCCCACTGATCTGGCCGGCGTTAGCTCCTTGTGTAACCAGATCGATATTCGCTTTCAGGAGAGGACCTTAGAAAAGCAACGCCAGCACTCCTTGGTTCTTAGTCAGCCTGAGCTCCCCTCTCTTCGACCCGTAGAGCATCTCCTACCAGCTGAGGAACCCATGCAGCTGGGTCAGACCAGGCTATCCCCCGAGGAACGTGCTAGGCGCAGAACTCTTGGTCTGTGTCTTTACTGTGGGGGCAAAGGTCATTTTCGTGACACTTGCTCTCTTTGTCCAGAAAAACGTCCGGGTCCACTTCATCTGGAAAGTGGAGTATTGGACCCAGAAATATCACCTTCCCCTTCTCGTCTTCTGCTTTCTGTGTTCCTTCATGTTGGTGCTTCTTCTCATTCGGTCTCAGCATATCTGGATTCCGGAGCCGCTGGTAATTTTATGGACTGGGAAATCGCATCGTCCATGAGACTTACTCTTTTGCCCCTCACCACACCATTGGTGGTCTTGGCGATTGATGGTACTGTTCTCCCAGGGGGACCTATCCGCTTCCAGACCCTCCCTGTTAAGATGTCGGTAGGGACACTCCACCAGGAGTGGATATCCTTCCTTATCTTACCCAAGGCCTCAACGCCTATAATTTTGGGTCTCCCATGGTTACAGCTCCATTCTCCTCATGTGGACTGGACTACTGGACAGATCCTGGCTTGGGGTCCCTCCTGTTCCTCGTCCTGCCTACCCAAGGTTGCCCCCTGTGAATCTGAGCCGGTCATTCATTCCAGGTTGCATAACCATTTACATTTCTCTGTCCCTAACCACCCTTGGACGCACAGCCAGGCTAGCTTGTCTACAAGTCCTGCAGTCGCTACGTCTTGCGATGCGATTCAGGTAGTCGCTACACCTGACTCAGCTATTCACTCTGCCTCTGTACTAGTTATGCCAGTCCAGCCCATGCCCAGTGAGCCTCCTACTTTTTCTTGTTCGGGACATTCTGCTTGTCCTTCAGCTATTCAGTTTGACTCCGGCGACATGTCACCTTCTAACCAACCTGACTTCAGGGTTCCACTGACATCTGCCCAGTCTGATGGTCCTGTGCAAGATGACCAGTTCCCCTTTAAGGGTCTAGGGGACCCTCCTCAGATTCCTGTTGATCCTCTCATGCCCTTGCTTATTCCTAGAGAGCCTTTGGTCCTCAATAGATCTTCTTGTCATCTCCCTACCTCGTTTTCGGTCTCTGAGGATAATCTTAAGTACGAGGTTAGACAAGTTCTGGATTCTCGGCTCTGCAGAGGCATTCTTCAGTACCTTGTGCATTGGAGAGGTTTTGGTCCTGAGGTGGCGTCTTGGATCGCTGCATCTGATGTCGCTGCACCTCATCTGTTGAGAAGGTTTCATCAGAGATTTCCCTTTAAGCCTGGGCCCAGGCGGGGGAGGGCCCATAAGAGGGAGGGTACTGTCATGGATATGCAGTAGTGTTTGTCTGTCAGCTTACCTTCCTTCCCATGTGTTCATCTTAGAGGCCTGAGCCCTTTCACCTGGCTTCCTTTATAATCTCCTCCCAGCCAGACTCCACCCCAGGCCCTATCACAGAACACTATATTAACCTGTGCACTGCAAGCCTGCTTGGCTGATCAACGTGTTTGTTAGGCATTGTGTGTTTGGGTTCCTGCCTGCCGTGTGCTACGTCTGTCTCTCTGTTACATATTTGGCTTGTCCCCGACTATCCCTGTCTGCTCGTGACCCTTGACCTTCGGCTCGTTCTTTCGTTATCCTTGTCTGCTTGTGGCCCCTGACCTTCAGCTTGTTATTCGGTTCTCTCATATCTTGTGCTGCTGCTTCCCCTCTTTTCCCCTTATCCTACGGGGCGTGAGCTAGGAAACTCCAGGGGCCGCGACCTGGTCCCAGCCTGCAGCATAACATCCTCACCACTAGAGGCCCTGGAGAAGACCTGCTGGGTCTTAGACTCCGCGCCCTGGGGAATCTTGGCTCTAGCTTCCGTTAGGATCCCGGTTGTGCTCCTCTGGTCCCGCTTTCCACAACCACCCAGTTTCCTATCCGCAGCAGTCAGCCATAGGGTTCACTACCTTGCGGTGCACTCCTGTCCCTCTACGGTGTGCATCTGTCACCTGGCCACAGGTGACCTTGACAGCAGGATCTTGAACCTAAGCTAGGGTATTGGAGAGGGAAAGGGAGTCACCGCTCCAGGTAGATCAGTTTGTAATGAACCTCTCCTCCAAGTCAGAAGCCACAGGTACTGGCAATGCGTATAGCAATGAGGATGAAAGAAAACTTCTGGACAGCCGCACTCCAAAAAATATCTTACCTTTTATTATAAAATAGGATCAAAAATACATGCCACAGCAGAACGGACAGAAGAGCTGACGAGTTTCACACTATCAAACAGTGCTTAATCATAGCTAACATTGTTAGCTATGATTAAGCACTGTTTGATAGTGTAAAATGCGTCAGCTCTTCTGTCCATTCTGCTGTGGTATGTATTTTTGATCCTATTTTATAATTAAAGGCAATATATTTTTTGGAGTGCGGCTGTCCAGAAGTTTCCTTTCATCCTCATTAGGGTATTGGAGAGGCGTACAAACACACACCAGCAATCCTCGATGTGACCAAAAATGGCCGTGTTGGGCAAACATTCTGTAATGTACCTTTAACCTATTTCTGCTCAGTGATTTGTGACTTATCACCCAGTAGGCCTCAGTTGCTATACATGAACAAAAAAGAATAGGTTCTTGATGGAAGTGGGCTCTTTTTTTTTTTCTTTTAATGAAAGGGCCTGTGACAATGATAACTTCTCTAACACTATAATAGTTTAGGTGTCCATGCAGACAACAATAATCCCAATATAAAGACTGAGGACTTACCATCCATAGAGTGGACAGTCTCGAATGCAACAATCTTTGGCTTCTTCGGGTCTGACTTTTTGAGCAGTTCTTCAAGGTGCTCAGGGTCATTATGGCGGAAAACGTACTTTGCCACACCACTGTTTCGGATGCCCTGGATCATAGAGGCGTGGTTTCCGGCATCAGAGTAAATCTCACAACCTGCAAACAATTCCAACATTTTCAATAGAATTAGAAGTACCCCAGCAGGATAAAGAGGTTATATATTCCTACTACAAATTATGTAACTGGGATCTTCAACACTCTCCAGTGCCTAGGAAAAGGTAACCTATGGCTTCCCAATGAGGGGTTTTAATAATGTCTTCCTATAATGGTACATGTGTTGGCTGGATCAAGTAATGATTACTATTGCACCTACCTGGTAGCATCTTTGCCAATGTGAACAGAGTGGAGTCATTAGCGACAAAGCATGAAGAGAAGAGCAAAGCCGCATCCTTATTGTGCAGGTCTGCTAATTCACATTCCAGGTCCACATGGAACTTGCTGGTGCCTGAAATGTTCCTGGTTCCACCTGCTCCAGCTCCGTGCTCCTTGAGAGTCTCCCTGAAGGTAGAAATTGTGTTTTTGGAGAATGTGATTGGCTGATTTGTATAGCAGAGGCAGTGCCTTGCTATTATCATAGGAAAAGCTGGTACAATAAGCTACAAGAAAGAGCTAGTTAAAGGTCTGTGCTGCCTCCTGGGAAAGAATACCTCTTGGGTAAGCTCTGGCTCAGACCTGACACATGAATTTTTTAGATGGGTTCTAGTAGTGGCCAGGATGGCCAAAAATGATTGGAACCTAAGTACCCTTAGAGCTAAATGAGCAAACTGCGGAATCACACTAAATATTTGCCTGAAGCTTCCATTTCATGTTAAAGGTCTACTTTATTACGTCAGTACTCACGCGATGCCTTGCAGCACCTTAGGGTGCCTACTCATGCCCAGGTAGTCATTGCTGCACCAAACGGACACTTCCTTCTTGCTGCCCTGGAGGTCAGAGAAATCCTCAGCGAATGGGTAGGCGTCAGCCCTGCGATTCACAGTTTTGAACAACCGGTATGTGTGGTCTTGCCTCTTCTCCTCAATCCTCCGCTCGAAGAATTCATCGTAGCCGAAGACAGCTCCGCCTAAGAGGACACAGTCTGGCGTCAGGAATGCACATACAGTCTACTTCATAGTAACGGTGGTAGACAACATGGGTTAATCATTGAACTTGGGTTACTCATGTAAATCAAAATTAACTTTATTCCACAAGACAAAACATACTGATGTCTCTCTTTGATGCATTGACCCGTACGGGCTTAGTTGTATGATGTGCAACCATCAATGTGTCTTGTGGAAGAAAGTTGATTTGATTTAAGTGACCTCATCAGAGTGGAGCTGCTTGATCTTTCTATGGTATACACCAGTGGTCTCCAAACCGCGGCCCGCAGGTCGGATGTGGCCCTTTGCTTACCTTTATTCGACCCTTGGGGCACTGTTCCTCCCACTGATATAGGCACTAATCCTTCCACCATCACCAACGATGAAGCACTATTCCTTCCACTGATGCCCACATTGGGGCCCTATTTCTTCCATGAACACCAATGATTGGGCACTATTCTTTCCATTGACACCAATGATGAGACATAATTTCTCCCACTAATACCACCAATGGGGCAGAATTCCTCCTTATACTGTACCCCCCCCCCCAACCATCAATCCTGAGACATGGTCTACTCCCACTAATGCTGGGGCATTTTCTACTCTTACTGGCTACAGTCTGGCCCCCAAACAAAGTGTAAAGAACAGTAATTTGGCCATTTTGTTTAGAAAGTTTGGAGACTCCTGGTGTACACAGAGCATGGACAGGCTTATTTCTGACCAGGCATCCTAACTTCAGGAGTCGGAAGGGGTCACTAGAGTGCAGAGTGGTGAAACTTCTTTGCTTCTTCAGTTGAGGGATGTTTATTACTAGGATATATTGATGTTGATGATAATTAGGAAACACTTGAGTAAAACATACGGTATATGTATTTATTAAAAATAAACATGCAGCCTGTTCATTCTGAGTGTGCCTCTTCTTTAGCAAAACGCAGCACAATGCTTTATAAAATAAGTGGTGCAATTTTTTTTTTATCCATTTTTAGCAGAGCCGTTATATATTTCTTGCAAAATCATGGCATCATACAAATATTTGTTTTTACATAAAGCTACAAGGTGTAACATAAAATTACATATTCATGCAGCATAACACTTTAAATACATTTGGTCTGTACCTGTCATGTTTTCTTTGATCAGATGAGTGGGGGTGAGAGGGGCCCCAGTTCCAAGGTTTACTTTTTTCACTGGAGTACCAAGGAACTTCTTCTTCAGGCTGGACTGGACTTCATACAGGAGAGAACTGAGGACATCTGGAAGAAGAAAAGTCTCATTACTACCACCATTGTTGGTAAAGGATGATACAGCACTTGAAACCGCTGCACTACTTCTTGGGGCGAGGCTAATAGACTAGATAGATTAGGGTGAGGTTTATAGACTAAGTGGTCTCCAAACTGCGGCCCGATGGCTGGATGTGGCCCTTTGTTAGCCTTTATCTGGCCCTTGGGGTACTATTTCTCCCACTGATACCAAAAAAGGGGCAATATTTATTACACTAACAACAAAAATGGGGCACTATTTCTTCCACTGACACCAATGATAGGGCACTATTCCTCCCACTAATACTAATAACGGGGCACTATTCCTCCTACTGACACGAATGATGTGGCACTATTTTTTCCACTACTACCAATGATGGGGTACTATTCCTCCCATTGATACACAATTTTGGCGCACTTTTCCTCCTACTAATACCAATAATGAGGCACTATTCCGCCCACTGACACCCAATGATGGGACACTATTCCTCCCGCTGACACCAATGATAGGGCACTAATCCTCCTGCTGACACCAATGATGAGGCACTATTCCACCCACCAGTAACAATAATGGGGCACTATTCTGCCCACTGACACCAACCATGGGGCACTATTCCCCCCCGCTGACACCAATGATCGGGCACTATTTCTTCCACTGACCAATGAATAATCCTCCTGCTAGGCTGGTTCCTCCAAAACAGTGGTCTCCAAACTGTGGCTGATGGGCCTGATGTGGCCCTTTGTTTGCCGTTATCTGGCCATTTGGGCACTATTATTCCCAGTGATATGGGACACTATTCCTCCCGCTGACACCAACCATGGGGCACTATTCCTCCCACTGACCGTTATTTCCACTGACACCAATGATGGGGCATTGTTTACTCCCACCAATGCCAGGACATTTTCTACTCCCACTGGCCAAAGTCTGGCCCGCCTAAAGTCTGAAGGACACTAAACTGGCCCTTTGTTTAGAACGTTTGGAGACCCCTGAACTAGATAGGCTGGTTTAAGACTCATAGACTAGATAATATCCCTAAAAACCAAGGGTTATGCTTTGCATTAGGAGGACCTGTTTAGGGTATGTATGTGCTTGGCTGTTCAATCACCATAGGTATCTGATGACCTAGTGTGGTCAGAGTGGGAACTATATTTTCAATATATGTGAAAATGGCCTGCCTAATATAAGCCATCTTTCCAGTATGTGATAATGTTTAAAAAAGTTTCCCGATAAATAGTTTGCAACCTAAGGTTTATCCTCAGATAAAATCAGACCCACGATGATTCACAGAACATGGCTTTTCCTGTAATTCTCTTTCTTTTGGAGGGTAAAATCGAACCTAATGAAAACATGTAACTGCAAGTAAAAATGTGAATGTCACATATCATTATTAATTACAGATTTGCAATAACTCAAACTAAGGACTCAAAAGTTGATCCAGAGCAGGGATGAGTTATGTTCGGTCCAAATCCAGTTCGGAAGAACCTGCTGAAAGATGTCACATGATTGCACATACACAAAGGGGCAGGAATGCTTGTGATGCCATTGACCAAATATGGCCATTGTTTTTTTTTTTTGTTTTTTTTTTTATCTTTTTTATTTAATTTTTATAAACACATAGACAATACAAACTTACTACAGCACAGCCAACATCTGGCTTAAAACATGGGCGGGACCCAAGCAGGGGTCGCAAGGTAGCATTACAGAACCAAGATATGTGAGAGCATTTGCGACTGCCATAATAAACCATCATCAATGAGGTGGCCTGGCTCAAGCTCCAGGGGTAGGATTATAGTTAACTAGCTCACCTAAGTTGCTGTGCTAGCAAGGGTCAGTTTAACAAGACTTCAAGGGATGTTATCAGAATTCAGAGAAGCCTCCTAATCTGCTGCCGCAGTGGAGGGTTCTGCCAACCACTTAGACCAGACCCTGTCATATTTTTTTCGGACAGCCTCTATGTATGTACGTATCTTTGTATAAGGGTATCACATTATTGACAAGTGTTTTCCATAGACCTACAGAGGGAGGGGATTTCTGATTCCAGCATAGGACGATGGACTTCCTGACATAGAACAGCAAGAGACCCAACAGGGTTCTCTCAGCCACCCTGGGCAACAGGTCCTCCACCAGCCCCAACAGGCATATTCTTGGGGAGGGGACAATAGAGATACTTAACAATTCTTCACCTCCAGAAAGATTTGTGACCAAAAAAACTGTAATTACCGGGCAGGACCAAAATATATGAATGTAGTCCCCCGGAGCATGGTCACAACGCCAGCACTCCGGGTAGAGGGAAGACCTCATCCTGTGCACCCGAGCGGGAGTGAGATATGCTCTATGGACAATCTTGTACGGGATGAGGCGATCTCTCAGGGAAACCAGTATTTTAAATGGGAAGTCGCATACATCCTCGGAGTCCAGCTCCGGAACATCCTGGCCCCATTGCTGACGGAGCCTGGACAACTCAGGAGAAGAGACTCGGAGGAGATGTGCGTATAACACGGAGGTGGGTTTGTTTGTACAGTCGAAGCGCAAAATCTGCTCCAAGTCAGACTGCACCAGCTGCCTCTCGCCTGGTGGAAACTGGGCCCTGAAAGCATGGGACAACTGAAGATATCTGAATCTGTGTGAAGGCGGGGCATTGTGTTTAGACATTAAATGATCTAAGGAGATGATCGAGAGGTCTGAGGTGACATCCGAGAGAACTTTAATATGGTACTTGGTCCACACCACCGGAACAGGGATTTCGGAAAAGTGATGTAGGGTGGGATTGTTCCAGAGGGGGACATTCGGGGATACTGCAGTCGAAGGATACTTTTCACAGGCCAGGCCTTAAGGGTGATACCCACCCCTTTGTTTACATGCAAGGCAGGAAAGCGATCATGTAACAGCTTTTCAGGGCTTCTGATAAACTGGGTTCTATTTGAACTCAGTTCATCCCTAATCCAGAGGAAGGCAAAAAACCTTAACGATGGTCCAATTTGCTCCAACAGGGGAAATCCTTCATGATCCCCTAGGCCTAGGGCAATTGAATATTCCCTAGACAGTGTTATTACCTATATTATTGGCAATTATATTACATGCATTTAAAAATTTTAACATTTTTTTATAACCAATCTATAAAATTGGCTGCCCAGTGAAAGTCTTTTCCACATTTTAACAGTTCTTTAGAGTAAAGAAGCCATTCCTTATACAGAGGTTAAATCTCTTTTCTTCTTGTCTCCAATTACAATTTTGAAGGCAGTTTCTCTAGTGATACAAAATATCGTATTCATACAGTTTCCAAATGATATGTCAATTTTAAAATGTTATTTCTACCCAAAATTAACCATGTAGCCGGACAATTACGGGTCCCTTGTGCATTCGGGTCCCATATCAGTCACATGATCTTCTATGACTAGAGTGACATCCTTGGGTACATCGGGAAAATGTAGGTTTTGCATGAAAATTATTATTTTGTAGCTGAAAACGCAGTTGTGTTTTTTTTTTTTTTTTATAGTGCATCTTTCACACGGGTCTATTAATCAGACCTAAGAGAGGGACACTTGGGAGCTATGGACAGTACATACCAGTTTTGAAGGTTTTAAGATCCTCCTGCACTTCAGGCCCTGCCATCTGGACAATATTACTCTCATCCTTCTCCATCTCTGTCTCGATAAAGGGGCACTTGGCACTGGCAGTGGCAGCTTGTGGAGCTGCTTGAGCCAGGGTGCGTCGGTTGGAGGCTCCATAAGAGACTGAAAAAAATGTACATATTTTACTCTATGTAATATATGCTAAAAAAATATTGTAGAATATACAGTACATTATCGGCTCAGATCAAGAAACTTCAAACAAGGATACAAATTTTTATTTTTAGCCTCAGCTATTTTTCAAGGCTTATCCTGGTGAATTAGCTTTGAGAACTGGGCAGTATAGGATCTATATCCTGGTGTAGTAGCTTTGAGAACTTTGAGAGCGGTATAGGATCAATATCCTGGTGTATTAGCTTTGAGAACTGAGCGGTATAGGATCAATATCCTGGTGTAGTAGCTTTGAGAACTGGACGGTATAGAATCTATATCCTGGTGTATTAGCTTTGAGAACTGGGCGGTATAGGATCCATATCCTGGTGTAGTAGCTTTGAGAACTGGACGGTATAGGATCAATATCCTGGTGTAGTAGCTTTGAGAACTGGACGGTATAGGATCTATATCCTGGTGTATTAGCTTTGAGAACTGGGCGGTATAGGATCCATATCCTGGTGTATTAGCTTTGAGAACTGAGCGGTATAGGATCAATATCCTGGTGTAGTAGCTTTGAGAACTGGACGGTATAGGATCTATATCCTGGTGTAGTAGCTTTGAGAACTGGGCGGTATAGGATCCATATCCTGGTGTATTAGCTTTGAGAACTGAGCGGTATAGGATCAATATCCTGGTGTAGTAGCTTTGAGAACTAGACGGTATAGGATCAATATCCTGGTGTAGTAGCTTTGAGAACTGGACGGTATAGGATCTATATCCTGGTGTATTAGCTTTGAGAACTGAGCGGTATAGGATCAATATCCTGGTGTAGTAGCTTTGATAACTGAGTGGTATAGGATCCATATCCTGGTGTATTAGCTTTGAGAACTGAGTAGTATAGGTTCCATATCCTGGTGTGTTAGCTTTGAGAACCGAGCGGTCTATGGCCACAAGCTTGTGTCCACTTGAGCATCTCACCTATGCAAGCTTGTTGGATGTCCAAAACTGGGCTTTCCACAAGATTCTGGAGTGAATTTGAGTCCAATTGTGATGTCATGTACTGTTTTTGGGTGAAAAGACCTGGCTCGCAGTTGGTTTCCTAATTCAATCCAAAGGTGTTCGGTAGGGTTGAGGTCAGGGCTCTGTGCGAGACACTCGAGTTCCTCCACACCGAACTGGTCAAGCCATGTCTGGTTTTTGTAGACAGGGGTACAGTCCTGCTGAAACAGAAAAGGTCCTCCCCAAACTGTTACCACAAGGTTGGAAGCCCACTAAAATGTCTTTGTATTCTGTAGAATTAAAATTTCTCTTCACTGGAAACATCATTTGGAGGGGGTCCACATACTTTTTGCAACATAGGTAGGTGTGATGGGTAAGTTCCACAAATATTTTGGACATATAGGGGTCTAGGTATAATAATTCACTGAGGAGATGTAGAATTAAAATTACCCTTCATTGGAAACAATTGCGTGCAATCATTTGGAGGGGGTCCAAATATTAGTAACGTCAGTATGTGTGATGGTCAGGTTCCACAATTTATTGGGACATATAGGGGTCTAGGTATACAAATTCACTATTGTGATGTCCTCAGCTTTACACAAGCACAACCAATTTCTCCGTATTTTTTGTAATATCTTCTATGGTCATCAGCTCCATCTAGTGGCTATAATGTAGTAGTTTTTTTTATTGAGCTCTTTCAGAAAAATACTGCATTATGGCCACTAGATGGAGCTAACAATCATAGGTGATAATCAGATTGCAAACAAGACAGTGATAATTTGTCTTTGCGAATGGTGGGTAGGTTTTGCCGTGACCAGCATAAACCATTGGTACATTCTTTCTTATAACTTATCTGTTATTGCAAAAAAAAGACCAGGATATCTGCTATGCTATTATAATATATCTCCCTGGCCCTGAGGCAGCCAGTCCCCTGTACTAGCAGTAGATAGGTGACAGGTCTTCATTGATAAAATAGTAATCAGCTATCAAAAGGGCGTCCACACAGTTTATAGCATTAGGACTTACTTCCAGTAGATGGTGTGGAGTCTTTGGACCTCTGCTGGTTAGCTGCAGTAGTGGACAAGGCGCGTGACACCAAGACTGGACAGCGCTCTGCACTGCGCAGGATGGCGGGTTTAGCTACCCGCAGGAACACTGTGGGGTCCCGGGTGTAGAAGGGACAGAGTTTGATGAAAGAAGCCATGTTCAAATATCAGGGTATCTGGAAAAAAAAGTAGACATTGTGGGTAGGGGGAAAACCATGAGTTGCAGCATTAGTGAATACTAATTTCATACATTTTAAAGTGCTTGTAAACCTTTAAATATTCCCAGCAAAGTTACTGGCCTCAGGTGGTATACAGAGATGACACAAATCCTCCTACACAAGCTGTACCTGTTTATCTGCAGACTTCTCTTCTCTCATTCCAAGTCTAGAATTTATACAGATTGTCTGAGCTTTCAGAAAGCAAGGGGTGGAGAGTTACACACTGCAGAGTTTAGTAAGGAGAGGTCTGAGAGCTGATTGGAAGGAAGGAACATCCCCCCTTCAAACAGGAACAGAGAGGAGGCTGTCAATCACAGGCTGTGTGCTGGAGTTCCCTCTCTTTTCACCTTTTTTATTTCTCTTGCTGATAGCAAAGGAAGGAAGCAGCAGACAGAAATTACACTTACTGCTCTGGATTGAGACGAGTACACACTATAGAGGTATATGCTTTCTTCATATTCCATGTCTGAGGTCTACAACCACTTTAATGATATGAGCAGCCTGCAAAGTGTTGGTTGGTGACAGGGTCACTTTAACATACTTACCAACAGTAGGATTCCAGATCCTGGGACACTGCTAACCCCTTTTGCGCTCTGCATTTCATCTGCCCGCTTTCCAGATCGGCGTGCACAAATCACACCCACTTTAGAGATTGGCCCCACTTTGATCCTGCCTTTAAATATATGGAGCCTTCCGACCACGCCTATTTTATGGGTTCCTTCTATCCAGACTAGACATATGCACTGCCGAAAAATTCCCACTGGTCCCTGCTGTCTTCTGAGACCTTTGTGTCTCCCAGAAGACAGCGGGGGTGGGGGGGTGGAGACCTATGCCCGGAAGTGGGAGCAAATACCTGTACTACACAGGTATCTGCTCCCTCCTCCCCCTGAAAGATGCCAAATGTGACACCGGAGGGGGGGGGAGGATTCCGAAAAGCAGAAGTTACATCTTTGGGTGGAACTCCACTTTAACCACTTCAGCCCCGGACGATTTGGCTGGCCAAAGACCAGAGCACTTTTTGCGATACGGCAGTGCGTCGCTTAAACTGACAATTTTGCGGTCGTGTGACGTGGCTCCCAAACAAAATTGACGTCCTTTTTTCCCACAAATAGAGCTTTCTCTTGGTGGTATTTGATCACCTCTGCAGATTTTATTTTTTGCGCTATAAACAAAAAAAGAGCGACAATTTTGAAAAAAAATGCAATATTTTTTACTTTTTGCTATAATAAATATCCCCCAAAAATATATAAAAAAACATTTTTTTTCCTCAGTTTAAACCAATACGTATTCTTCTACATATTTTTGGTAAAAAAAAAAAAAAATCGCAATAAACGTTTATTGATTGGTTTGCGCAAAAGTTATAGCGTCTACAAAATAGGGGCTAGTTTTATGGCATTTTTATTAATATATTTTTTTTTTTTACTAGTAATGGTGGTGATCAGCGTTTTTTATCGCGACTGCGACATTATGGCGGACACATCGGACACTTTTGACGCCATTTTGTGACCATTGTCATTTATACAGTGATCAGTGCTATAAAAATGCACTGATTACTGTAAAAATTACACCGGCAGTGAAGGGGTTAACCAGTAGGGGGCGCTGAAGGTGTTAAGTGTGTCCTAGGGATGTGTTCTAACTGTAGGGGGGATGGGCTACGTGTGACATGACACTGATCCCCGCTCCCGATTACAGGGAGCTGTGATCAGTGTCCTGTCACTAGGAAGAACGGGGAAATGCTTGTTTACATTAGCATTTCCCCATTCTTCCTCTCTGTGAGATGATCGCGGGTATCCCCGCGGACATAGAGTCCGCGGGACCCACGGTCGGATTCACGAAGCCCGCGGCGCATGCGCGCCCACAATGCCGCATCTTAAAGGAGACGTACCTGTACGCCCATATGCCCAGCCGTGCCATTGTGTCGACGTATATCGTCGTGCGCTGGTCGGCATGTGGTTAAGTTATTATTAGTTAGTTATTCTTTCAGATTTTTGATTTTTATGCGGATTAAGAATTTACGAATGTATGAATTTACGAATTTGCGCATTTACGAATTTTCCAATATTCAAATTTACGAATATTCAGAAAAAATAGTTTATCGTGTTTTCGTTAATTCGGATCATTCTGAATTAACAAATTTGTCTAAATTCGTTAAAAAACTAATTCTGAACGAGAATAATAATTGTAGATCTAGTCTGTTGGAAAGACTCATTGAAGGCGCCACATCCCTTTTAGTAGATAAAACATGGAAAAGGAGAATTGGGACTTTTAAAGTGCATACAAAGACAATATTTAGAAAAATAGAAAATGTATTAATTAAAAATTCATAGGCGAGACTGAGAGCATAAAAATTCCACAATAGATCAGTAACAAATACCAATAAAAGTGCAATTGTATCTCTACATGTTTCGCCTTTTACGGCTTCTTCAGGAGATTATGTTACAATAGACACTGTGTATGTAGACTGATCACTAAAATAGAAGAATAAATATCAGAAAAATTAATTTAGGAAAAACAAACAAACGATAGAAAACATTTTCAAAAAAACAATTCTGTACAATTATATAGTGGATTGTAGACAATAAACAATAAGTATGTTCTGATCACGGTACCAACCTTTAAAGATATTTTTAAGTGATTGGGCTTTCTTGCTCATATTTTTTTTCATCTTCGCAACATTTGGCTTTCTCCCCTTTCCGGCTCCCATAGATTTCCATACTGCTCTAGAGGAAGTGGATGGATTACTCTACGCGATCCCTCACTTCCTCTTTTGCTTGTGATGTAATTTCCGGCGTGCCTGGATAGAGGAAGGTGTCATTTCCTGTGTGACTGGTTTCTTGGTAATCCAGCCAATTGTGTGTCCTCAGACCGTTTTTGGTGGGAAATTTTTGGCGCCAAAAGGTCTGGAGGGGGGTATAAGAGGAAGTAACTTTCATTCACTGTCAGGTTCGGTCCACAGAAGGAAGCAACTTATGCAGCGCTCCAGTGAACAATAGGTAATCAGTAGTATAGATCGTGCTGTCTTCATCTCCATTAAATACTTTTTATATTGAAACATAGCTCTTGTTTTTCTTTTTAAGGGAAGTCCGGAATACTTTGAAAATGTTTCTGGTACAAAAGTTTATTTTCCCTTTGTCTGCAAACGGAGCACTTGAAATCTTTTGGTGATTCCAAGATTTAGACTTGCCCTGAGGTAGGCTTTCTGTCATGGATATGCAGTAGTGTTTGTCTGTCAGCTTACCTTCCTTCCCATGTGTTCATCTTAGAGGCCTGAGCCCTTTCACCTGGCTTCCTTTATAATCTCCTCCCAGCCTGACTCCACCCCAGGCCCTATCACTGAACACTATATTAACCTGTGCACTGCAAGCCTGCTTTGCTGATCAACGTGTTTGTTAGGCATTGTGTGTTTGGGTTCCTGCCTGCCGTGTGCTACGGCTGTCTCTCTGTTACGTTATTGGCTTGTCCCCGACTATCCCTGTCTGCTCGTGACCCTTGACCTTCGGCTCGTTCTTCATTATCCTTGTCTGCTTGTGGCCCCTGACCTTCAGCTTGTTATTCGGATCTCTCTCATCTTGTGCTGCTGCTTCCCCTCTTTTCCCCTTATCCTACGGGGCGTGAGCTAGGAAACTCCAGGGGCCGCGACCTGGTCCCAGCCTGCAGCTAACATCCTCACCACTAGAGGCCCTGGAGAAGACCAGCTGGGTCTTAGACTCCGCGCCCTGGGGAATCTTGGCTCTAGCTTCCGTTTGGATCCCGGTTGTGCTCCTCTGGTCCCGCTTTCCACAACCACCCAGTTTCCTATCCGCAGAAGCCAGCCATAGGGTTCACTACCTCGCGGTGCACTCCTGTCCCCCTACGGTGTGCATCTGTCACCTGGCCACAGGTGACCCTGACAGTTTGATCAGCCATGAACCCGGCTGACATCCCGTTACCCGTGGATGATCCGTTGCAGGGCATAGTTTGCAGACTTGAAACCCAGGAATCGAATCAGACTCAGGTGATGCGATTCCTCCAGGATCTGGCTTCTCGCTTTGAGCAGCTTCAGGCCTCCTTGGGAACCCTGAATCCGCAACCTCAAATACAACCAGCGGCTGTACCTATTGCACCAGTCGCAGCCACACACTCACTACAACTGCCAGCTCCGTCCCGTTTCTCTGGGGACTCCAAGGCTTGCAGGGGGTTCCTTAGTCAATGCACAATTCATTTTGAGCTCCAGCCCCAAAACTTCCTGTCTGATCGGGCTAAGGTAGCCTATATCATTTCCCTCCTCTCTGGTGAAGCTTTAGCCTGGGCAGCCCCTCTATGGGAACTGAATGATCCAGTGGTTTCTAGCCTGTCTGGCTTCTTGAAACTTTTTCGGAATATCTTCGAAGAACCGGCTCGTGTCTCTTCAGCGGCCAGCGCCCTTTTACGTCTCCGCCAAGAGTCTGCTTCTGTGGGACAGTATGCCCTTCATTTCCGCATACTGTCGGCTGAGTTGAGCTGGAACAATGAGGCCTTAGTCGCAACCTTTTTGCATGGCCTGTCTGATAGAGTGAAGGATGAATTAGCAGGAAGAACCATACCCACTGATCTGGCGGGCGTTATCTCCTTGTGTAACCAGATCGATATTCGCTTTCAGGAGAGGACCTTAGAAAAGCAACGCCAGCACTCCTTGGTTCTTAGTCAGCCTGAGCTCCCCTCTCTTCGACCCGTAGAGCATCTCCTACCAGCTGAGGAACCCATGCAGCTGGGTCGGACCAGGCTATCCCCCGAGGAACGTGCTAGGCGCAGAACTCTTGGTCTGTGTCTTTACTGTGGGGGCAAAGGTCATTTTCGTGACACTTGCTCTCTTTGTCCAGAAAAACGTCCGGGTCCACTTCATCTGGAAAGTGGAGTATTGGACCCAGAAATATCACCTTCCCCTTCTCGTCTTCTGCTTTCTGTGTTCCTTCATGTTGGTGCTTCTTCTCATTCGGTCTCAGCATATCTGGATTCCGGAGCCGCTGGTAATTTCATGGACTGGGAAATCGCATCGTCCATGAGACTTACTCTTTTGCCCCTCACCACGCCATTGGTGGTCTTGGCGATTGATGGTACTGTTCTCCCAGGGGGACCTATCCGCTTCCAGACCCTCCCTGTTAAGATGTCGGTAGGGACACTCCACCAGGAGTGGATATCCTTCCTTATCTTACCCAAGGCCTCAACGCCTATAATTTTGGGTCTCCCATGGTTACAGCTCCATTCTCCTCATGTGGACTGGACTACTGGACAGATCCTGGCTTGGGGTCCCTCCTGTTCCTCGTCCTGCCTACCCAAGGTTGCCCCCTGTGAATCTGAGCCGGTCATTCATTCCGGGTTGCATAACCATTTACATTTCTCTGTCCCTAACCACCCTTGGACGCACAGCCAGGCTAGCTTGTCTACAAGTCCTGCAGTCGCTACGTCTTGCAATGCGATTCAGGTAGTCGCTACACCTGACTCAGCTATTCACTCTGCCTCTGTACTAGTTATGCCAGTCCAGCCCATGCCCAGTGAGCCTCCTACCTTTTCTTGTTCGGGACATTCTGCTTGTCCTTCAGCCATTCAGCTTGACTCCGGCGACATGTCACCTTCTAACCAACCTGACTTCAGGGTTCCACTGACATCTGCCCAGTCTGATGGTCCTGTGCAAGATGACCAGTTCCCCTTTAAGGGTCTAGGGGACCCTCCTCAGATTCCTGTTGATCCTCTCATGCCCTTGCTTATTCCTAGAGAGCCTTTGGTCCTCAATAGATCTTCTTGTCATCTCCCTACCTCGTTTTCGGTCTCTGAGGATAATCTTAAGTACGAGGTTAGACAAGTTCTGGATTCTCGGCTCTGCAGAGGCATTCTTCAGTACCTTGTGCATTGGAGAGGTTTTGGTTCTGAGGAGGCGTCTTGAATCGCTGCATCTGATGTCGCTGCACCTCATCTGTTGAGAAGGTTTCATCAGAGATTTCCCTTTAAGCCTGGGTCCAGGCGGGGGAGGGCCCATAAGAGGGAGGGTACTGTCATGGATATGCAGTAGTGTTTGTCTGTCAGCTTACCTTCCTTCCCATGTGTTCATCTTAGAGGCCTGAGCCCTTTCACCTGGCTTCCTTTATAATCTCCTCCCAGCCTGACTCCACCCCAGGCCCTATCACAGAACACTATATTAACCTGTGCACTGCAAGCCTGCTTTTCTGATCAACGTGTTTGTTAGGCATTGTGTGTTTGGGTTCCTGCCTGCCGTGTGCTACGGCTGTCTCTCTGTTACGTTATTGGCTTGTCCCCGACTATCCCTGTCTGCTCGTGACCCTTGACCTTCGGCTCGTTCTTCGTTATCCTTGTCTGCTTGTGGCCCCTGACCTTCAGCTTGTTATTCGGATCTCTCTCATCTTGTGCTGCTGCTTCCCCTCTTTTCCCCTTATCCTACGGGGCGTGAGCTAGGAAACTCCAGGGGCCGCGACCTGGTCCCAGCCTGCAGCTAACATCCTCACCACTAGAGGCCCTGGAGAAGACCAGCTGGGTCTTAGACTCCGCGCCCTGGGGAATCTTGGCTCTAGCTTCCGTTTGGATCCCGGTTGTGCTCCTCTGGTCCCGCTTTCCACAACCACCCAGTTTCCTATCCGCAGAAGCCAGCCATAGGGTTCACTACCTCGCGGTGCACTCCTGTCCCCCTACGGTGTGCATCTGTCACCTGGCCACAGGTGACCCTGACACTTTCACTGAGTTCCTCCTTCGTGCCCCTTGGCTTTTGGAAAATATCTATTGATTTTTTTGCCTACTTACCTTCAATTTAGATGGACTCTCAGATCTTCCCAGTCTATTACTTTTCTCTATGATGCTTCCAAATGGTCCCATATGCTTCTCCACAATTATTGATTGTAACTTTAAATCTTTAAAGTTTGGTACCATGATCAGAACATACTTATTGTTTATTGCATACAGTCCACTATATAATTGTACAGAATCGTTTTTTTTTTTTAAATGTTTTCTATTGTTTGTTTTTCCTAAATTGTTTTTTTCTGATATATATATATATATATATATATATATATATATATATATATTCTTCTATTTTAGTGATCAGTCTACATACACACTGTCTGATGTAACAGAATCTCCTGAAGAAGCCGTAAAAGGCGAAACATGTAGAGATACAATTGCACTTTTGTTGGTATTTGTTACTGATCTATTGTGGAATTTTTACGTTCTCACCTATGAATTTTTATTAATACATTTTCTATTTTTCTAAATATTGTATTTGTATGCGCTTGAAAAGTCCCATTTCTCCTTTTCCATGTTTTAAATTCTGAACGAATTGAATTGCACATGTCCAATCCAGACCCTTCCTCTAAATACAGTATGTAGGGACCCTGCCCAATCATTGCCCCGATCCCCGCAATTTTCTTTTTTGAGTTACATGTGCAGTAACTGAAATCAGGTTGACGCTGTGATCCCAGGACATGGCATCAGCAGGGCAGAGATGCAGCATTGTCCTGGAAAATCTGTATGCATGCTTTCAAGCGATATTAACCACTTGACCTCTAGAAGATTTACCCCTCTTTCCTAACCAGCCCTTTTTTTGCGATACAGCACTGCGTTATTTTAACTGACAATTGCGCGGTCTTGTGACGCTGTACCCAAATAAAATTGATGTCCTTTTTTTCCCACAAATAGAGATTCCTTTTGGTGGTATTTAATCATCTCTGTGTTTTGTATTTTTTTTTGCGCTTTAAACAAAAAAATACCGTTAATTGTGAAAAAAAAAAAAATTTTTTACTTTTTGCTATAAATCATATCCAATAAAATTTTGAAAAATCTTAATTTCTGCATCAATTTGTATTCTGCTACATATTTTTGGTTAAAAAAAAATCTCAATAAGCGTATGTAGCGGGGTGGTCAATTTAAGGGAAGTGTCTGAATGGTAATTAGGCTCAGACACCTTAATTTGTTAGAGTTTATGGACCATTCTGTCCACAGGAAGACTATTGGTGTGCAGTTCCCTGTGGCCTATGGGTGGCGCTGTCACTGTAGGTCAGGGTTGAACCACCAATACAGTGCTGTGCCTTTTATGACCCCTCTCGGCAGTCGTGCAGCGGGGCGGGGAACCTGCTGTGCATGCCGGGAGAGGATATAAAAGGGGCAGACCTCTCCTGATTAGGGGTCTTCATTCGTCCACGCCCAGGCACCTTCAGCCTGGGGGTGAGTAAGGGTCAGCTCCGGGTGCCCTAGGCCCGGAGGCCGTGTTCCTGTTCCATCCCAGGCACCTTTGGCCTGGGGTGAGGTACTATCCTGCTGTCCTGTCCGCCTGGGTATGGAGACCCAGGGAGTCTCGGGAAAGGCCCGGGGCCCAGCACCTTCGGCTGGGGCCTCCTAAGAATGGAGGAGTTCAGGGTGCCGCCTTGCGAGGGGACCTGCACCCTAAGAGAAGGGAGGATCTATTCCGAGGGACCGATGTGGTAGTCACGGTGAAGGAAGCGGTCTGTTGACTCTCTGGGGGGACATCTTCTCCTTGAAAGGGGCAATGTTCTAGGAAGAAACCAACGTTCACCGGGTCTGTGGCAGAGACCAAGTTTCACCAGGTCAGTGGCGGTGACCTTATCCACAAGGTCTGTGGCAGAGACCAACCTCACGGTCTGTGGCAGAGACCATGCGCCGAAACTGTTTGAGAAATCTGAACAGTCAAAAGAGTTTGAGCTACGTTTGTGCCTGGACCTCCTCCACACCTTGAGCTGCCCTGTATCTTTTGCTCCAACCTTTCTTCTACCAAAGAGACTGTTTATTATCAAAACGAGAAATAAATATTGAGTTGGACTTTCAGCTGGTGTGGACATTCACGTTCCTGGGGAAGTCAAGGACTTGCATCTATCCAAGGTAGAGGTGAGATCATTCTCAGGAGGACTTTGACTCTGGCCGCAGACAAGACCCAAAAATAACACCGCTCAACCTCTTTACACAGGAGGGTACGGGCTTGTGGTGCGGTGTGCCTCTCTTCCTCCTGCGGGGAGCCAAGTTTATAAATGCAGGTGGAGGGGAGGTGGGTGCGCTACACGTATATTGATTGATTTGCCTAAAAGTTTTAGTGTCAACAAACTATGGGATATTTTTATTATTTATTTATTACTAGTACTTAAAGCGGTACTGCGATATTGTGGTGGACAATGTGGACACTAACTGACACTTTTTGGGGACCGGTGACACCAATACAGTGATCAGTGTACTAATGACATGGGCTGGGAAGGGGTTAAACATCTAGGGGCGATCAAAGGGTTAACTGTGCGCCTAGCCAGTGTTTCTCTAAACTATGGGGGAGATGTTTTTTACTAGAGGAAGGCATTGATCCATGTTCCTGCTCTGCACAGAATCCATGCCTTCCCTCCTGACAGAACGGCGATCTGCCTTGTTTACATAGGAAGACCACCTTTCTGTGTCTCTGCAGGATGATCGGCGGGTGCCGGCAGACATCGGGTCCTCGGTACTGGCTGCTGGGCTCCCGATGTGTGTGATCACAGTGAGAGCGAGCCGCCGGCAGCGCGCATGCATGCGCCATACCCGGAAGAGCACCAGATCTGTGTGTGTATATGTGGATATATATTTTGTGTGTGTGTGTGTGTATATGTATATATATATGTGATCAGGTGCCACCCTGTAGCAGTAAAACTGCTATGGGGCAGACCTGAAGAGGTTAAGCCCAAAACCAAAAATGTAATATATTGCAGCTTACCAATCATTTAGATGTGGTTACTGCATTCGTTTTCTTTTTTCATTTTTTTTTTTTTTTTTTTTTTTAGGCTTTTCCTTTCAGTTTTCCCCTGGTGACCTGACCAGTAAGACACCTCCTATATTAAACCGCCCCCTGCTCTGGATGAAGGAGCACAGGAGGCACACTTGGACAGCAGCATTGTCAGTCTAGGCTCTAGGGGAAGGGGATTGTTATGTTCACTAGTAGATTTAACTACACTAACACTTGGAAGCCAGCTAACACTTTAAAAGCAGTTACAGAAAATATGTTTTTCCTTTTTGGGATAAAGGTTTTTACATCAATAAAAGCTGATCATTGTAAGCACCCCTGTCAGTGGTAAATGGTTTGTCTCATCTCTGTCACTGATACAGCTTGTGCTTTTGAAATGCAGAGCTAGGCCCGGTTCACACTAGCGCGATGCGAGAACCCTGCAAATCCAGTGCGGGTTCCCGCATCGCACTTGAATCGCACAGTGGTTCACACTGAGATCTGCGAACTGCTGCGGGTGTCAATGTAAAGTTACCGATCGGTTCGCAGATTGCAGTGAGACCTGTAAAATGGTGCAGGAATCGGATCACATGGGTGTGACCAAAAAAAAAAGGTCCTGCACCATTTTGGTGTGAATGCGATAGTGTATGCAGTTTGTATGGCTGAAATCACATCGCACAGACATCGCATGTGATGTGCACAGCAATACGGTGCGACTCACATGCGATGTTTGGCATCTCACTAGTGTGAACCAGGCCTGAAAAAAAAAGTAATGCAGCCGTTACATCTAAGAAGTGGTGAGCTGCAATATAATAAATGTTTGATTTTGGGTTTAATGCCGTTTTATTTTCCTGTTCCTATCTGTCTCAGCGACTTTCGGAGAACAGGTTTTAGTGGTGACATAATCAACCGTTGCTCGATGTGTAATGACTTTCCTTGAGTAACAGTTAAGTGATTTGTTGTAATCTCACTCATTGGGAAAACACAAGTAGTAGTTGAGGAAATCCTGCTTGTGGTTACACATGAGGGGATCACTAGTAAAAAAAGAGAACGAATGAAGGGCTGCAGGAAGATCTAAGATACTTAAGAAGATTGTACAATGCAGCGTATGCAGCAACCAACTAAAACCAATCATATTGAATTTTTATCAGTTTACAGCAATAAGGAAACAATGAAAAAGGGATTTTTATAACAGCTTACCTGTAAAATCCTTTTCTTGGAGTACATCACGGGACACAGAGCGACTTAGTCATTACTAATGGGTTATATAGTTTACCTTCAGGTGTTGGCACTGGCCAATTCCAAACCGGAAGTACCCTCCCCTATATAAGCCCCTCCCACCCGGGAGCACCTCAGTTTTGTAGCCAAGCAATAAGTGTCCCAAAAAGAGGGGTGGGAGCTCTGTGTCCCGTGATGTACTCCAAGAAAAGGATTTTACAGGTAAGCTGTTATAAAAATCCCTTTTTCTTTTTCGTACATCACGGGACACAGAGCGACTTAGTCATTACTAATGGGACGTCCCAAAGCAATGCCAAATGAGGGGGGGGGTACATAAGCTGGGCGCCATCAGGCATGAGGATCTTTTGCGGCCTGCAACACACTGCGCCCAAAGGCGACATCCTCCTGACTTCTAACGTCTACCTGATAGAATCTAGTAAACGTGTGTACCGAAGACCATGTTGCGGCCTTACATACTTGAGCCAGGGAGGCCTGGTGATGCACTGCCCATGAAGTTCCAACCGCTCTTGTGGAGTGCGCCCTAACTTTGAACGGAGGCGGTCTCTTTCTCAAGCCATAGGCTTGTATTATGACCTGTCGAATCCACTTGGCTAAAGTAGATTTTGATGCTGCCTGACCCCTTCTGGGGCCTTCCGGCAGAACAAACAAAGAATCCGTTCTGCGAATCTGAGCAGTGGCTTTTAGATAAGCTTTAACTGCTCTTACCACATCCAAAGAATGTAATAACTTTTCCTCTACTGAGCTAGGTTTGGGGAAAAAAGAAGGAAGAACCACATCTTGGTTCAAATGAAACCTCGATACCACCTTAGGAAGAAAGGCTGGATGAGGACGTAATACTACTCTGTCCTTATGGACAACCAGATATGGCTCCTTACAGGACATAGCTGCTAATTCCGACACTCTTTTAGCCGAACAAATGGCTACTAAGAAAACCAATTTCCTGGTGAGAAGAACCAAGGAAATGTGTTGTAATGGTTCAAACGGTTGTTTCTGTAGAACCGACAGAACCAGGTTTAAGTCCCAAGGACATATGGGAATACTAACCGGAGGGCTAATACGCATCACTCCTTGTATAAAGGCTTTGACTAGTGAATGCGAAGCCAAGGGCCTTTGAAAAAATATTGACAAGGCCGAAATCTGACCCTTGATAGTACTCAAGGCCAGCTTCCTATCTACAGCCCACTGTAGGAAGTCCAGAATCCTTCCTATCATGTACTTACGTGGATGCCATTTCTTGGTCTCACACCACGTAATGTACGCTTTCCAGATCCTATAATAGATCTGCCTGGATACCGGTTTCCTGGCATTGATCATGGTAGATACCACAGAATTAGAGAGCCCTCTCTTTTTCAGAATGTGGGCTTCAATAGCCAGGCCGTCAAACCTAGGGCTGGTAAGGAAGGGTGGTATATCGGTCCTTGCGACAGCAGGTCCGGACGAAGTGGGAGGGTCCAAGGACTCCTCACTGACATTTTTACAATCTCCGCGTACCATGCCCTTCGGGGCCACGCTGGAGCCACCAGAATCACTGGTTTCTTTTCTACCCTGATTCTGCGGAGTAATCGTGGTAACAATTGTGGCGGTGGGAATGCATATATCAGCTTGAACCGATCCCAAGGGAACACTAGGGCATCCGAGCCGCAAGCTAGGGGATCCCTTGTGCGAGACACAAACCTGTCCACCTTTGCGTTGAATCTGGATGCTAGCAGATCTACATCCGGTGTTCCCCACCGCTGGCATATTGCCTGGAAAACCTCGGGGTGAAGAGACCATTCCCCCGGGCATAATTGTTGGCGACTTAGAAAGTCCGCTCTCCAATTTTCCACTCCTGGGATGAAAACCGCGGATATGGCTGGGACATATCTTTCTGCCCACTCCAGGATGCAATTTGCTTCCTTCTGGGCTGCACGACTTTTGGTGCCACCCTGATGATTGATATATGCCACTGCCGTGGCATTGTCTGATTGAATTCTGACAGGGGACCCCTGGAGTTTGGATGTCCATGCTACTAGGGCATACCGGGCTGCTCGTATCTCTAAGAGATTGATGGGCAGGGCCTTTTCTGCTTCTGACCACCTGCCCTGGAGAGACCATTGCTCCAGCACTGCCCCCCAGCCGATGAGGCTGGCATCTGTAGTGACCACCTTCCAAGAAACCGGACTGAAGGGTTTCCCTCTTTCCAGATTCTGGGGCACCAACCACCAATGGAGGCTCTTGCGAACGGAAGGGGACAGGGACATTGGTAAGTCTAAAGCCTGAACTTTTTTGTTCCAGGCTGACAGTATGGCCCTTTGCAAATTCCTTGAATGGAATTGACCGTAGGGTACCGCTTCGAATGAAGCCACCATCTTTCCCAGCAGCCTCATGCAGAGACGTATGGATGGTTTTCTTTTTGTACCCACTAAGTGGGTCAAATTTCTTAAAGACGACACCTTCTCTGGAGGTAAGAAAATCTTTCTCTGATTTGAATCCAGCCTTAGCCCTAAGTATTCCAGACTTTTGACTGGTCTTAGAGCTGACTTGTCCCGGTTGATAATCCAACCGTGATATTCCAGATACTCGATTGTCTTGTGAATAGCTACTTCCAGCTTTTCCACTGAGTGGTCTATTAGTAGCAGGTCGTCTAGATATGCCATTATCGTTACACCCTGTGTTCTTAGATTGGCCAATAATGGGGCCAGAATTTTTGTGAACACTCGTGGTGCTGTGGCCAGACCGAAAGGTAAGGCTCTGAACTGAAAATGGCGCCCTTCTACTGCAAAGCGTAGAAATTTCTGATGGGCCGGAAAGATGGGAATATGCAGATAAGCATCCCTTATGTCGATCGAGGCTAGCCATTCCTGCCCTTGTAGGGCGGTGGCCACTGATCGGATCGACTCCATCCGAAAGGTCCTGATATTTAGGAACTTGTTTAGCCCTTTTAGATTTAATATGGGCCTCACGTCCCCATTTGGTTTGGGGACTGTGAAAAGGTTCGAGTAAAACCCGAATCCGCTTTCTTCCAGGGGAACCTTCATGATTACCCCTTGGAGCAATAGTTGTTCTAGTGCCAGAAGGAGGGATCCTCTCTTTTGGGGATCTCTTGGCACGTTTGACCTCATAAATTGGGCAGGAGGAGTGCCTTTTAACTCCAGCTTGTATCCCAGACTTACTGCGGAGAGCACCCATCTGTCTCTGATGGTGTCCCGCCAGGTCTCTGTGAACAACTGAAGTCTTCCCCCCACCCGATTGAGCGGGGGCAATACTTCATGCCTTAGGGGGAGGTTTTGTACCTCTCTTGATCCAGGGCTTCTTGTTACCCTGTGATTGTCCCTGATTTCTGCCCCCTGAATTTGACCGCGGAGGCCGTCGGAACTGCTTCACAGCCGATGTGCCCGGGACTGGAGAGGTAGGCCTCTTAAAAGAAGGACTTCTACCCTTGTTCCTAACCGGTAAGAGTGAACTTTTACCGGCAGAAATTTTCTGGATATATTTGTCCAGATCTTCTCCAAATAAGCGTTCTCCATGAAATGGGAAGCTAACCAGCAGTTTTTTTACAGGGAGCTTCAGCAGACCAGTTTTTGAGCCACAGAAGCCTACGCATATGTACTATAGACAGCGTAAAGCGGGAGGCCTGTTGGATTGTATCCTTTATGGCGTCCACCGCAAAACACAAGGCTCTAGGCAGGTCAGCTAGGGCATGAGCCTGCTGATCTGGTAAGTCCCTTAAGACTTGTTTCAACTGATCTTTCACTGCTTGGCAGACTCCAATCGCTGCTACCGCAGGTTGTGTCACCATACTTGCTGTAGAGAAAGCAGATTTTAGTAAAGACTCCAATTTTTTATCTATTGGGTCTTTGAACATTGGAACATTATCTACTGGACATGTCAGTGATTTGTTAACAGAAGAGATGGCTGCGTCCACTATAGGGACCCTCCATTTTCTTATGAACTTATCCTCCATGGGATAGATCACCGGAAATCTCTTGGGGGGAGCAAATATTTTATCAGGATGCTCCCAATCCTGGTAAATAAGCCCTTCTAATAAAGGGTGGATTGGGAAGGAACAGACCGCCTGGGGAGCTTTTAGCGACCCCAGCGAGGAAACCGTAGTGGATGGTGGTTCCGCCAGAGGCATTTTAAATGCTGATCGGACCATGTTAGTCAGAGACTGAACCCATAATCTTTCAGCCTGAGAAGCTGAGAAAGGTTCTTCCACTGTTGATTCCTCTATAAGTGAATCAACCTCATCCTGATCCCCTTCAGGTAGGTCGATCTCTGTGTGGGGCTGTTCCTCCACTAACAGGCACTCTGAAGGAGGAGACGGAGATCGGACGCGCTTTTCCTGTGACAGGGAAGCAGCGATCAATGCTGTTAATCTCTCTTCCAATCCTCCCAGAGTTGAGGATAAAACCTCCTCTGTTATATATACAGGAGCTGGTGGACTGGGGACAGCCGCAGCACCAGGCATTCCTGCGGGGTTTCTACGGCTACTGACCTCTGCATTCTCAGGGGAGATTGGTGCAGTGCAAGCATGCCCAATATCCTCAGAGCCCGATGGAGACCCCTTTGGCTTCCTGGAAGATCTATTTCCGGAGCGTCTGGACGACATATCCCTTAAGCACAAAGCTGAGGTATTCCCGTCGTCATACACCAATTTTTGCTGGTAATAGTCTAACACAGGTGCTGCTATATACCAGCTGGTGTCCACTAAAGTGCCTTTCTATGGGGATGCCTGCATCAACCGCCTCTGTGTGCCACTGTTTGTTGCTAGCTCTGTTTGCATGCAGCTGACACTTGTACTGTGTCTTTTAACCATGCTGGGACGCCCGCACATGCGCAGAAGCGCCGCGGCGCGCATCGAGCGTCATCCACCCGCCCCGCCCCTTTTTTTTCATAGGAGGCGCGTGCACGCGCCCGCGCGCGCGCCCGTGCGCCAATGGCGCCCTTTTCGAAAACCAACAGAGGACTAGGGAGCCAGGGCCCTTTTTGCCGGAGGGCCTGTGCGGTGGATGAACGCAGCAACAGGGCAGAGGAAGTGGATTCCCTCAGAGAAACTTACCAGCTGCCTGGATCTTTTGAGTTGAGAAAAACCAAAGATCCACATTTACAAGAAAAATGGACTACAGCGGCCTCTAGTGGTTTAACACAGGTACCGCGGTCCCTGTTTTTTTTTTTTTCTTGACTACTATTAAAATTTTACATTTTCAGTAGTTATAGGCAAACACAGATATTTAGCGGGAATACCGTTAGGTAACAGACAGAAAGACAAATTAGGCTTGGGGGTCCCCCAATAGAACCAAGTTCCTGAGGGCCCCCACTTACCTGATCCCCGCCGCAGGACTTTGTTTGGTCCACAAAAGTCCAAACTTCACCTATCACGGCAGGCATTGTAATTAAACCTTCAGGGACCGGGTTCCCAAGGATTCCACTCCCCTGGACCTGTATAGCACCCTGCACAGACAGCGTCTTGGTCGTGGGTATGACCAGAGCTCTGGATCCCAGGGTCCAGCCCTCCTAAGAGAAGCATTACAGGCAAAACCTTGCTCTTCTGCTGCAAGGCCCGGGTACCGACCGTTTAGCTATGAAGCTTTTTTGGTGGGATCCGGAACAGCTTACTAAGGCCCAAAAGAACCTGTACGCAAGCCCAGTGAAAACACATGTTACTCTTTGGCCAACACCTTAGACACTGGCAAAAAACTGAGGTGCTCCCGGGTGGGAGGGGCTTATATAGGGGAGGGTACTTCCGGTTTGGAATTGGCCAGTGCCAACACCTGAAGGTAAACTATATAACCCATTAGTAATGACTAAGTCGCTCTGTGTCCCGTGATGTACGAAAAAGAAAAGTGGTTTCTGATTGGTTGCTTTGGCTTACCACACCTTGCATGCTTCTCTCTGCTTTGTTTTTACAGCTGCTGTTAGTGGCGTCTGATGTTTTTCTCTTATTGTCCATGGACTGACACAGCTGGATACTGTAAACGTGTGGGTATATGTCCCTGCTCGCAGGAGAAGATCTAGGCAGAATGTTAGATGTTAGAAACATACATTCTAACCAGAGCTGAACAGCCCCGCCCAGGGGGGCGATCTCTCCGGACATTACCCTCCCACCTGCAGCTAGCAGCCTCAGTTTTTTTCTGCCTAGCAGAAGGAGAAGACGTGGCTCTCTCAGGAGCCAGTCTCCTGGAAGATTTTACTTTTAAATTTTATTCCTTTGGGAATTTTATTATTTTATTTTTGAGACCTTCAATCAACTGTTGGCTGGGCAACAGGTTGGGTACACCGGTATCCTCGTAGTCTTCCCTGTCCGACCATCGAGCGTGCTGATCCTCGCCTTGTGTGTGTGAGACTCAGTTCACGACATGCCCCCTTTTAGCTCCCGCGGTCCTCTCAAGATTGAACAGTACCTGACTGACTGTATCTCTCGCGGTGGACCGGGCCGACAGCTACGCAGTACTGCTCTGTGATAGGTCTGTCTGAAACAAGCCAGTGGGTCCCTGAAAGGGACGGGTAAGTAATCTCTCCTACTGCAGGTGAGTACATGCTGGCTGTGTTTCTTTATATGGGGGGTTTCTCCCTGTCTCCCCCCTGTTATGCTGCACCCTGTACATGTCTGTAGTGGGCTCTGGGGTGAGGGGCAGTTTTCCTGGTGTGTGAGGTGGTTATTGCGTGCGCCATTAGCGCTGTTTGCCTTTTGAATTTCGCGCTCAGCGGCCATCTTGGCGTGGTTCAATGGCGCAGTTATAGCTGCGGCTGGCGGCCATTTTCTTGTAGCCACCGCGCATTTGGTTTCGGCCTCGCGCGGCGGCGCGAATCTCCTCACAGATTCTTCACTCTCCTCAGGCTCACAGCGCGGTTTCTTCAGCAGAACTGAGCGGTCCTTAAGGGTTGGTGAGTCCTCCGGGTATCTCCTCCTCAGCCTCAGCGTAGCCAGTGGGTGAACTGTATATTCACTGTAGTAGTGTATAAGGTCTCAGAGGGTGGCGATATGGAGTCTGATACACCTGCTTCTCCACACTTGCCTGAGGCAACTGGCAGTGCTCCTGCACCTGCGGTCCTTATGAACCAGTTGTCGGCAGTCCTGGAATCATTCCTTGTCAGAATGGAAGCGGTATGCGAGTGAAGGGAGCTATAAGCCCCCTCTCCCCACAAAAATCTTTAGTGAAGGAGTGCTCCGATTCAGATATGGGCCTAGCTACTGTCCTCAGGACCCTAGCTCTGAATATTTTAATGTTTATGAACAGGACATTCCCTTGTGAGGAAGACTCCAGTTCTGTGTCAGTGAATGACAGGGCGCTTGTAAGTGAACTCATTGATGATGTGAGGAACACTCTCAAGCTCGAATTGCTGTGGCTGTGGTACCTCAGGCGGACGCTGTTTCCCTTGGTTCCTTCAAGCCTTTCTTTTACACAGCTTCCTCACTGTTTTCCTCACACGCTGCGTCGAGAGCAGCATGGATGATACAGTGGTACACAGTGTTTCCCTCCGCCTGGTTGGTGCAGCATGGTGTTCATTTATGTCTCTAGTCCCTGTGAGCCTTCTGTGTGATGTCCTGAGGCAACAACAGGGTCTCTGCACCTGTGGTTTCCCGCCATTTCCTGGGGAACGCTCTGAGCTCTGACAGACACATGGACTGAGGTTACCTGTTACCTGCCTGCTGCTTCGGCAGCACAGTCAAGCAGGTTGGAATGATACAGAGAAGATTATGCGCCTCTGAGCCATAATTTAAACTCATCCTATACCTCTACACTGCATACATTCACAGTGTATATATGTGTTATTGGTCTCTGTGTCTGCGTGGGTGTCCCCCCACGTTCCAATGCTGTGTTTCAGTACCATACATGATATAAACGTATACAATATGTTTATGCACGACTCTAGATACATTCACAGTATATGTATGTATTATACTCTCTGGGTCGGTGCGGGTTTCCTCCGGGGGCACCGGTGTCCTCCCGCGCTCTCATGGTATGTGCGCTTTGGCTCTCTGCACAGTATAGACATGTTCAATATGTTTATTGCACATACTATACATGTTTACAGTATGGGTATACTGTTTGCGTGGGGTTCCTCCGGTTTCCCCCCACGCTCCAATGGAAATGCACAGCATAAATATGTGCAATATGTTTATTCACGTGCTATCATTCCTACACGCAGGGCCGGCCCTACCATGGGACCCGATGGTACCATTGTACCAGGCGGCACTTTTAGGGGGGCGGCAAATTGCCGCCTGCCCGCCATCCCATTCCGCCCGTTCCTCTCCCCCACTCCACCTTTCACTGTGAAACAGCAGCAGCGGCATTGTAAAGAATACACTGTGCCTGCGGCTGCGGTGTGTGTTCTGGATTTAAAAAACTCCTTTCTGTCTCTTCCCCCTCCCTCCAGTCTCGTGCAGTGCGGGGTCCCCTGTTATCTCCGACTCAACCTCCCCCCCCCCCCAATCACCAGTGCGGAGTGTTGTGAGAACTGGGGGGCGGAGCTCACTGTCTCCTGTCAGGCTGGCCAGAGGAAGGGAGGAGGTGAGCTGATTTTTTCTGGGAGAAGTTTTCTAGGGTGGATAGTAGTTGCTTTCAAGGTGGTTTTTTCTTCAGGAGATGCAGTGAAGGGTTAACAGAAGTTGACAGAAGAATCGGAGGAGATAGTGAGTTTGAGTGTGGGGGGGGGGGGGGGGAGGGGGAGGGGGGTCTGCAGCAGCCCAATCACATTTGACAGATCACTTCTAAGCATGAAAAGTCTGTGCAAACATCCTCCAATCCAATTGTTCAGACTAGATAATGTGAAGTCATTTATAACCATTCATGTAACCTGTATATATGTGGTGAGTTCACACCTCTGATTGTACAGACTCAGAGCCTGGATACCACAGGGTTATATGAATGGTCATACATTACCTTCACATTATCTGGGTATACAGAGTGCTGGGAGCTCCATTACATAGATCTGTAGTACTGTTGTATGATTTATTGTTGTATGTTTTTAGTGGATGAGTTTTTTTTTTATTATATACATCGCTATCTGACCACTTCTCAGCCCCCAACTCCCCCCAGCTTGCATTACCCCCCCAGACCACTTCATACAGACGTCACTCAGAGCTGCTTCCTACCCCCCCCCCCCCCATCATTTCATGGTCACTTTCCTTCCCCTATCTTCCCAACATCACTCCCTGGTCACCCCATAGACACAGCAAGAAATCCCTCCCCATTCTGCCACCGCCATACCCTCCGAAGTCCTCTCCTGTACCAACTGCACCCATCATACCCTCCGAACTCCTCCCCTGTACTAACTGCACCCATCATACCCTCCGAACTCCTCTCCTGTACCAACTGCACCCATCATACCCCCTGAACCCCTCCCCTGTACTAACCGCACCCATCATACCCTCCAAACTCCTCCCCTGTACTAACTGCACCCATCATACCCTCCGAACTCCTCTCCTGTACTAACTGCACCTATCATACCCTTCACACTCCTCTCCTGTACCTACTGCCCCCCTCATACCCTCCAAACTCCTCTCCTGTACATACCGCCCCATCATACCCTCCACACTCCTCTCCTGTACAAACCGCCCCCCTCATACCCTCTCAACTCCTCTTCTATACATACTGCTCCATCATACCCTCCACACTTCTCTCTTATGCATACTGCCCCCATTATACCCTCTGCACTCCTCTCCTGTACATACTGCCCCCATCTTACCCTCTGCACTCCTCTTCTGCAGAACCCTGTGCATTCAGATGTAAAGGGGAACTCTGCAGATTCAGATCTAAAGGAGAACTCTGTTGACTCTGATATAAAGGGGGACTCTTGTGATTAACTCCATATGATTAGAAATTTTATTTAATCACAAAAATATATGTACAGGGTATACTAAATAAAAAAAAAAATATCTGTGCATTGCTTTGTACAGAGGTAATGAATTTAATGTACTACAAAAAAATATATATATTGGCGTGTGCTGCTAATGTGTTCGGGTTTGGCTTGACGAAAAGGTGGCAACCCTACTCTGCACTGTGAGGCAAATTGTCGCTAACCCGTTCCGCCCGCTCCGCTGTGAGGCAAATTGACGCCCGCCCGCCAGCCAGCCCGCTCCGCTCCCCGCGCGCTCCATTCACCTGGGCGTTGGGCCCAGGTGAATGGAGCATGCGGGCAGAACAGAGGAACAATCAGCGGGCGGGACAGTCAGCAAGTGAGCGGGCTTGCTGGCCAAACAGCGGGCGGGGGAGCAGAGAGATGACATCATCTCTCACTGCCCGCCCTGCATCACTGCAGTTCCGCCCCCACTGTGCGGGCAGCAGAGAGATTACATTAGCTCTCTGCTGCCTGCCTTTACTCTGGGACACAGCAAGTGACAATCTGCAACGTGTGGCAGGTGACGTTGTGGCAAGTGACAATCCGCAATGTGTGGCAGGTGACGTTGTGGCAAGTGACAATCTGCAACGTGTGGCAGGTGACGTTGTGACAAGTGACAATCCACTATGTGTGGCCGGTGACATCGCGGCCGCCGGCTACGCACAGGTCCTTTTATACTCCTATATACATGTATAGAGCCATGACAGGTCCTCTTTATACTCCTACATACATGTATAGAGCCATGGCAGGTCCTCTTTATACTTCTATATACATGTATATAGCCATGACAGGTCCTCTTTATACTCCTACATACATGTATAGAGCCATGACAGGTCCTCTTTATACTCCTACATACATGTATAGAGCCATGACAGGTCCTCTTTATATTTCTATAAACCGTATTTTTCCGTGGATAAGACGCTATTTTTTCCTAAAATAATAGCCTGTAAATCGAACAGCGTCTTATACACGGTTGGTCAGCCTGGGAGACATCCGCGAAGGTGCGTCGCGGCCCATAGCTTGTCAAGTGGCTTTCTCCAATCACGAGCCGTATGTTACTGACGTCAGCTAAAGCTGGGGGTGGAGGTGGAGAGTGAGCAGATGCGATCCTGTTGGAAGTGGAGATGCACAGATGCAACAGGGACCGGAGTGTTCTGGGACCAAGATGTCAGAAAATAATAAAAGTAAGTGATTGTCTTACTCTGCCAAATCAAACCAAATGTAGCCAGCTATGCAAAAAAGAGCGTGGGAATAGAGCTGCAGAGAAACAGTTTGGACTTGCCTCCGCAGAGTGTATGATAGACAGTGGAGAAAACAGGAAGAACAACCGCTGCATAATATACTAGTATTTAAACGTTACCTGCGGTAATTACTAAATAAAAATGTGTTCTGTTTTACCTATGTGTAAAATATTGATTTCTTAATTTTGGGTTGGAAAAGTGGGGGGCGTCTTGTACATGGGGGCGTCTTATAGACGGTGTGACAGCAGGAAGGTAAAGTCACCTGGTTGCATCCAGGGGGGTAGATATATTTCGCCCAGATTCAGGCTTTACGCCGACTTATACCACTAGGTGGAGAGTTGTATAAGCCCAGCTAAGGCTAGTGGGCTCATGGATGACTCATACCTCTAGGGAGAGTGTGGGGCGTCGTACAGACAGGGAGTTGATGAGACCAGCTGAAACTTGTCAGCTCATTTAGGCCTCTATAAGAACTCCCAGCTTCATTAGATGTTAGCTCATGCCTGGAAGCAGACCTGTGTGGACTTCCTGGAGAGAGTGAACCCTTGTCCGGTGAGACAAAGCCTGTGTGGCTATTTGCTTGGACATTTAAAACCAGGGACTTAGGGACTAGGACAGCACTAGGCTGATCCCAGTTGTTAGTTAGGAAACCTGTATGTTTAGTCAGAGGTCAAGTTGACCAGGATTTATTTTGTTTATGTTTCTTTTGGCTTTGCTGTGTTTTGTCACTGTAAATAGAAAATAAACCGCACCTTTTTTTTTTGATTTTGAAAACCACAACCTCCGTTTGCTGGGCCTGTTTTTGTGTGGGGAGCCCATCCCGGGGGTCACACACACCCGCTGCCAAGCTAACCCCCTCACAGTTGGTGGAGAATGCGGGCAGTTTTTTTTTAAGCCAGCATGGAGGAGATACTGAAGCAGCTGGCTCTAGCAAATGCCAATCAACAGCAGACAAATGCAGGTTTGCAAAAGAGCCTTGCAGCTCAACAACAGAGCCTTGCAGCCCAGCAGCAAGCTCACCAACAGAGTCTGGAAGCTCAGCAACAAGCCCAGCAGCAATCTGAGGCCCGCTTCATAGACCTGTTACAGAAGCAAGAGCAGAGACTACAACAAATGGAAGCAGTAATGCAGCAACGTCCGCAGACCAGTGAGGAAAGCCGTCCCACTAATACCGCGTCCTTTGGGGTGAGTCGTTTATTGACAAAAATGACTGGAGAGGATGATCCAGAGGTATTTTTGACCACATTTGAAAGGACTGCTGAAAGAGAAAAGTGGCCTGAGGAGCAGTGGGCTGGACTGGTGGCTCCTCTGTTAACTGGTGAATCGCAGAAGGCTTACTATGACCTAGAGCCTGACCAAGCAAAAGACTATGTGATGCTAAAAGCTGAAATATTGGCAAGGCTGGGTGTCACCCAGGCTGTCCGGGCTCAGCGTGTGCATAACTGGACTTTCCAGCTTGGAAAACCCCCCAGGTCTCAAATGTATGATCTCATTCACCTGAGCAGAAAGTGGCTACAGCCAGAGACTTTGTCCGCACCAAAGATTGTGGAACGTGTTGTAATGGATCGGTTTTTGAGAGCTCTTCCTACTGCCATCCAAAAGTGGGTAAGCCATGGAGACCCAGAGACGGCCGATGGTCTTGTGGATCGTGTGGAGAAATACTTGGCTACAGAGAACCTGACGGCCTCTTCCAGAGACACTCGGACTTTCCACCCTAAGACCAGACCATCCCCAGGGGCGGATAAGAGGATTCCAAGGGGTGAGGGTGGAGAGAGTGAGAGGGTGGGAGCTCTACCCCAAGTTTGGCGAGAACAGCCTGGGAAATCAGCGGCTCAAGAGGCGGCAAGAAGGATCGTTTGCTACCGCTGCCGGCAAGCGGGACATATTGCAGCCAATTGCCCGGTTGTGGAGGAACCCATGCAGTGTGACTTTCTGACGGGCAGACGTCAGTCGCTGTGTGCGACAGTCGCATGCACTGCCATTCGAGGAACTGAGAAACATTTATGCAAAATGTGTGTTAATGGTAGAAATGTTGTGGTATTGCTGGATTCAGGTAGCCTTGTGACCCTGATAAAGGCTGAGTTAGTTAAAACAGAGGTCTCTGGGAATAGCAAGGTAGCTGTTATTTGTGTGCATGGGGACACCCGAGAGTATCCAGTGACTACAGTGTGTTTCGAGACCCCCAAAGGTACCCTCTCTCATCCAGTGGGCTTAGTATCTCAGTTACCGCATGACGCCATTGTGGGAAGGGATTTTCCAAAGTTCTGGGAACTGTGGGATGATCCTGAGCCCCCCACTGGTGCCCCTATGTACCAGGAATGGGATAGCCAGATCTCCCCTGAGAGTGGTGAGGACTCTCCGGAATTTCCCTTATCAGTATTGGCAGGGGAGACTCAAGAAACTGGAGAGGAGCCCACCTCCTCAGACGAAAACCTACCGTCTGTGGAGTTTTCTGATCTTGAGGTTCACAGGGAAAACTTTGCCACAGAACAGTTGAAAGACCCCGCCCTAATAAAGGCACGGGAAAACGTAGTGAAAATAGATGGCGAGTTAGTGAACCCAGATAATACCTGCACTTACCCATACTTCAGCGTAGAGAAGGACCTACTGTATCGGGTGGCAAAAAGGGCAGAAGAAACCGTTGAGCAGCTTGTGGTGCCCAAACCTTACAGGAAGTTGGTGTTGGAGTTGGCCCATGGGCACATTCTTGGAGGTCATCTGGGGACAGAGAAAACCCGAGAGAGGGTATTACAGAGATTCTATTGGCCGGGGGTGATAAAGGACATAGAAAATTATTGTTCCTCCTGCCCTGTGTGTCAGAGGTCGGCCCCGATGCCACATTTCCGTAGCCCGCTGGTCCCTCTACCCATCATTGAGGTCCCGTTTGAGAGGATCGCCATGGATTTGGTAGGTCCTATAATCAAGTCCGCTAGGGGGCACCAGTACATATTAGTTATAATGGACTATGCCACCCGTTATCCAGAAGCGATCCCTCTCCGAAATACCTCGGCCAAAACCATAGCCAAAGAGCTATCTCTTGTGTTTAGCCGGGTGGGTATTTGTAGAGAACTGCTTACGGACCAAGGTACACCCTTTATGTCCCGGGTTATGAAGGAGCTGTGTAAATTGTTCAAAGTGACGCAATTACGTACATCTGTGTATCACCCCCAAACCGATGGGCTGGTTGAAAGATTCAACAAAACCCTAAAGCAAATGTTGAAGAAAGTGGTGGATAGAGATGGAAAGGATTGGGACTGTCTACTTCCTTATCTGATGTTTGCTATTAGGGAGGTGCCCCAATCCTCTACGGGATTCTCCCCCTTTGAGTTACTGTATGGGAGACACCCAAGAGGGCTGTTGGATATTGCCAAGGAAACTTGGGAAAGTGAGAGTTCTCCCCACAGGAGTGTGATTGAGCATGTCGCCCTGATGCAAGACCGAATTGCACAGGTAATGCCCATCGTGAAGGAACATTTGGCCCAAGCGCAGTTAGCACAGCAGAGAGTGTACAACCGTGGAGCCAAGACCCGTACCTTTTCCCCGGGGGATAGGATACTGGTACTTGTCCCTACGGTTGAAAGTAAATTCCTTGCCAAATGGCAAGGCCCCTACGAGATAATGGAAAAAGTGAGCGAAGTGAATTACAAGGTCAGACAACCAGGAAGGCGAAAGCCCGAACAGATCTATCACGTTAATCTGTTGAAAGCCTGGAGGGATAGAGAGTCCCTAGTCGCAGACACTTGGTCACCAGCTCAAACTGGTTGCGTGATTCCTGAGGTTGGAATAGCAGCCACCTTGTCACAACCCCAACAACAGGAGGTTAAGGAGTTTGTGCTTCGCAACAAGGAGGTATTCTCTGAGCTGCCGGGACAAACATCTGGGGTAGAGCATGACATCATTACCCCGCCCGGTGAAAGGGTGAAGTTAAAACCCTATCGGATCCCAGAGGCCCGACGGGAGGCAATACGGGAGGAAGTACAGAAAATGCTGAACTTAGGGGTGATAGAGGAGTCACAAAGTGATTGGTCTAGTCCCATTGTGTTGGTGCCTAAACCGGATGGGAGCTGGCGATTTTGTAACGATTTTCGTCAGTTGAACAAAGTTACAAAATTTGACACCTACCCCATGCCACGTATAGATGAGTTGATCGACCGGCTGGGAACAGCCCGATACATGACGACTCTTGACCTCACAAAAGGGTATTGGCAAATCCCCCTGGCCAAATTGGCCAAAGAGAAAACCGCATTTGTAACCCCAGACGGGGCGTTCCAATATAAAAGAATGCCGTTCGGGTTACAGAATGCGCCGGCCACATTCCAGCGGAAAATGGACCAGATGCTGAGGCCCCATCGGAAGTATGCTGCGGCTTACCTGGATGACGTAATTGTCCATAGCACAGATTGGGCCTCACATCTGCCAAAAGTGCAAGCAGTCCTGGACTCTGTTCGGGAAGCGGGGTTTACGGCTAACCCCAAGAAGTGTACCATTGGGCAGGAGGAGGCCAAATATCTTGGGTACACCATTGGGAGGGGAGTAATAAAACCCCAACTCAACAAAGTCGAGGCCATCCAGAGTTGGCCACGTCCCAACAGCAAGAAGCAGGTACGAGCCTTTCTGGGAATCGCTGGGTATTATCGGCGATTCATTCCCCACTTTGCCTCTAAGGCTGTGCCCCTAACCAACCTAACGAAGGGGAAAGGGTCGGTCATGATTAAATGGACCCCCGAGGCTGAGGCAGCATTCCAATTCTTGAAACAAGCCTTATGTAGCCAGCCAGTGTTGTACTCACCCGACTTCTCTAAAGACTTTGTCGTACAAAGTGATGCGTCAGATGTGGGGTTAGGAGCAGTATTGTCCCAGGTCTGGAACGGGGAAGAGCACCCAGTCATTTACCTCAGCAGGAAGTTGAAGTCCCATGAGGTAAATTACGCCACCGTTGAAAAGGAGTGTTTAGCGGTGAAGTGGGCTCTAGATTCCCTTCGGTACTACCTGCTAGGTAGGCACTTTGACATGGTTACGGATCACGCTCTGTTAAAGTGGATGGCTCAAAACAAGGAAACAAATAGAAGAGTGAATAGGTGGTTCCTGGCCCTCCAGGAATTCAACTTCACAGTAAAGCATCGCCCTGGCGTTCAAATGGGGAATGTGGATGCTTTGTCTCGAGTACATGAATGCCTGATTGCTGGTGTTCCAACCCCGAGGTTAAAACAAGAGGGGGGGGTATGTGACAGCAGGAAGGTAAAGTCACCTGGTTGCATCCAGGGGGGTAGATATATTTCGCCCAGATTCAGGCTTTACGCCGACTTATACCACTAGGTGGAGAGTTGTATAAGCCCAGCTAAGGCTAGTGGGCTCATGGATGACTCATACCTCTAGGGAGAGTGTGGGGCGTCGTACAGACAGGGAGTTGATGAGACCAGCTGAAACTTGTCAGCTCATTTAGGCCTCTATAAGAACTCCCAGCTTCATTAGATGTTAGCTCATGCCTGGAAGCAGACCTGTGTGGACTTCCTGGAGAGAGTGAACCCTTGTCCGGTGAGACAAAGCCTGTGTGGCTATTTGCTTGGACATTTAAAACCAGGGACTTAGGGACTAGGACAGCACTAGGCTGATCCCAGTTGTTAGTTAGGAAACCTGTATGTTTAGTCAGAGGTCAAGTTGACCAGGATTTATTTTGTTTATGTTTCTTTTGGCTTTGCTGTGTTTTGTCACTGTAAATAGAAAATAAACCGCACCTTTTTTTTTGATTTTGAAAACCACAACCTCCGTTTGCTGGGCCTGTTTTTGTGTGGGGAGCCCATCCCGGGGGTCACACACACCCGCTGCCAAGCTAACCCCCTCACAACGGGGAAAATACGGTACATGTATAGAGCCATGACAGGTCCTCATTATACTTCTATATACATGTATAGAGCCATGGAAGGTCCTCTTTATACTCCTATATACATGAATAGAGCCATAACAGGTCCTTTTTATAGAGCCATGACAGGTCCACTTTAGTTATCATGATATAAAATGATGGATGTGGGGGCATTTTGGTGGGCGTGATTTTTTTTTTTTTTTTGGGGGGGGGGGGCAGCATTTCATTCTTGGTACCAGGCAGCACAATGTCTTCGGCCGGCACTGCCTACACGGTATCTGTGTGCTGTCTGCGTGGGTTCTTCCGGGTGTTCCGGTTTCCTCCCACGCACTGACGGTATGTGCGCCTTTGGCCCTCTGCACAGTTAAACATGTTCAATGTTTATTACGCATGCTATAATACCTACACGGTATGTGTATGCAGTCTGTGTGGGTTTCCTCCGGGTACTCCGGTTCCCTCCCACACTGCATTGGTATGGGCGCTTTCGGCGCTATGCACAGCCTAAATTTGTGCGATTTAATATCCACATACTAACATACCTACCCGGTGTGTCTGTGCAGTCTGCGTGGGTTTCCTCCGGGTTTCCAGGCCATGCTGCATGACATGCGTGCCTTTGGTGCAATACACGGTGTAAACATACACATTATGTTTATACACAACACTAAATACATTCACAGTAGTTGTAGGTATTGCATTCTCTGAGTATGCGTGGGGTACTTTGGTTCCTCCCACACGCCAACGGTGTGCGCGCCTTCGGTGCTATGCACAGGCTTGTGCAAAATGTTTGTCACACATACTATAGTACCTACATGGTATGCGTATGCAGTCTGCGTGGGTTTCATCCGGGTGCTCCGGTTTCTCCCCCGTGCTCCAATGGTGTGCGCATTTTCAACGCTATGCACAGTATAAACATGTGCAATTTGTTTATTCGCAGGCTAACATACCTAGACGGTTGTGTACGCAATCTGCGTTGCTGGTTTCCGTCAAAGCCCCGATGATGTGCGCGCCTTCGTCGCTGGCACAGTATAAAAGTGTTTAATAGGTTTATCCACACATACTAAACTACATACGCCGTATGTGGTTGTATTATGCTCTTTGTGGCTGGGTGGGTTTCCTCCCACACTCTATTTGCGCGTTTGACGCAATACACAGTATAAACTGTGTTTGTAAAAATCAGCACTTATCCATGGGATAGCTGCTGGATGGAGAATTGTCATAAGGATCCCTGGTATCAGGGGTACCACTTTCCACCTGCTTTCAGTGGTGATCAGAAGTGCTGGCTTGGACTGTGTTCGCCAGGCTGAGGTTAGCGTTACGCCCGTTAGTGGCTGCGTCTCTGGCGTTTTCTGTAGCTCAATGACTGGGCAAAAGCCTCTGCTTTATCTAACAGTCGACTAGCAGGTGCACTGCAACTGCTTTAGCCTTTAGGGTCTCTGTGCCCGGGGTGGGTTTGCGCCATCTGTGGAGGCTGAGGTACTGGTCCTCTGACCGAGTTTCTAGGGAAGCTCTGTCAAGTTGCCTTTATTGGCCAACAGTTGAGGCACCCTGTACACCGGGGCCTCTCTTCTCCGATACATTGCGGAGTCTCTTTGGGATTTTCATACATCTCGCTGCAGGACGGTCCTGTCGGCCGTGTGTATTGCAGGGGAAGGGTCCTTGCATCCAGGGGTGTTTCCACCTCCTTTACCGGAGGTGGGGCACCGGATGTGGACCTTATGGCCTCTCGATTCACTCGCAAGGTGTCAAGATCGTGGCCAGGTCCAGGGACCCCTGGGCAGACGCGTCAGACGCGTTGGTAGCCAGTGGGGGCAGTATCGCCTGATATATGCTTATCCTCCGCTACTGTTGTTGCCTCGCCTGCTTCGCAGAGTAGGGGCTGAGGCCATTCCGGTGATCCTCATTGCTCTGGAATGGCGACATTGGTACGTCGATCTACTTCGGCTAGTCGCAGACGTTCCTTGGCGACTGCCTATTGGGGTGGATCTTCTGTCTCATGATCCCATACTTCATCCTGCTTTACAGTCCTTGGCTTTAATGGCATGGCTGTTTAAAGCCAGGTGCTGAAGGACCGAGGTCTCTCGGATTCTGTCATCTCATCTATGTTGTTGGCACGGGAATCTTCCTCCAGAAAGATATATCACCGTACCTGGAAGGCTTACATCGCTATGTGCGAGGAACTTGATTGGCGTCCTCGGACGTATTCCGTTCCCAGGATTTTGCTGTTCTTACAGCGTGGTGTGACCCAAAAGCTGGCCTTGCATACCATTGAGGGTCGGATTTCGGCCCGGGCTGTCTTTTTCAACGACTGCTACCGGGCCATTCCTTGATTAGCACCTTTTGTGCAGGGGGTTCACCATGTGATCCCCCCTGTCAAGCCTCCTCTCCCTACTTGGGATCTGAATTTGATGCATCTCGGTTCTCCAAGAACATTCCTTTGAGAATATCAGAGAGATTCCTCTTTTGACCTTGTCCCAGAAGGTGGCCTTCTTAGTGGCCATTACTTCGGTTAGACGGGTGTCTGAGTTGGCGGTCTTGTCCTGCAAGTCGCCTTACTTGGTCCTCTATAAGGATATGGCGGTGTGGCACCCACGACCATCCTTCTTTTCAAAAGATGGTCTCGGCCTTTCACCTTAAGGAGGACATTGTTCTTCCGTCCTTGTGTCCTCACCCATCGCATCCCTGAGAGTTTGCGCTTCATACATTAAGATGGGTACAAGCCTTACGGGTGTACCTGTCGGCTACTGTTTCCATTCGGAAGTCTGACTCACTGTTTGTGTCTGTCTCTGGTCCAAAACAGGGCCGAGCCGTGTCATCTGCCACCGTCTTTAGGTGGATCAGGCAGACCGTCATACAGGCCTATGCCCTTAAGGGGCGGGCACCTCCCTTTCCGGTTGCGGCGCATTCCACCAAGGCAATTGGTGCTTCCTGGGCTTTCCAACATCAAGCGTTGGTTGCACAAGTGTGCAAGGCGGCGACCTGGTCGTCCGTTCATACCTTTTCAAAATTCTATAAGGTTGATGTGGCTGCATCTCCGGATGCTTCCTTCGGCCGCAAAGCATTGCAGGCCGCTGTTTAATGTTGCACCTCCTCCGTTGAGGAGCTCTGCTTGTTTGGAGTGAAGTTTTGGTTGTTCCTTTACTACTGCTCCCACCCTTCTGATACTGCTTTGGGACGTCCCACAAGTTTACAGTATCCAGCTGTGTCAGTTCATGGACGATAGGAGAAAATAGGATTTTTGTACTCACCGTAAAATCTGTTTCTCTGACGTCCATAGACTGACACAGCACCCACCCTTCCTTTTAAGGTTTGTACTGCTTTGTTACGAACTGAGGCTGCTAGCTGCAGGTGGGAGGGTAATGTCCGGAGGGACCGCCCCCCTGGTCGGGGCTGTTCAGCTCTGGTTTGTTCTAGAATGTATGTTTCTAACATCTAACATTCTGCCTAGATCTTCTCCTGCGAGCAGGGACATATACCCACACGTTTACAGTATCCAGCTGTGTCAGTCCATGGACGTCAGAGAAACGGATTTTACGGTGAGTACAAAAATCATATTTTTTTTAACTGCCTCTAAATACCCCTCTATGTTACCCTGTGTCCATGCACAAGCGTTTAGGGGCAGTAGAAAAAACAAACGACAGCCTGTGCATCCAGGAGCGGAGGCTGTTGAGGCGTTTTTACATTATAGGGAGTGTTTTTACTGAAAAAAACACCAAAAAAAGGCCATAAACGCTATTTAAAAACACGGCTAACAGTGTGGGTGGTCCTTTTTTGCTGGGGGGGGGATCTATTGTTGCTGGCTGCAGGGGATCGATTCTAATGCTTTTTTTGTTATCTATAACAAGTTTCATACAAATTACTTTTACATGCTTCTGTATTTTTTAAAAGGGGTGGTCTTGGGAGGTGGGTAGGGGGTGGAACCAAGGACTGGTGCTCGGAGGTGGGTAGGGGTGGAGAGAGGTGTGACTTGGAAAAGCTGAGTTCCTGCACCTATTCTCTGAAAATCTGTCCCCCCCCAGCTCTAACATTGAGAACCGAGTGATCAAACACCCCTGATCGATCGTTTTCACAGCTCCCTGAGCAGAGAGCTGGTGACTGTCAGTCACTGGCTCTCTGCTTAACCCCCCCTCCCCCAGGACTCACTGGCGCACTGGGCTGTGGAGGGGGCAGGAGCGGCCGGCTCAGGCTTTCAGCAGGTGCCGGACTAGGTATGTGGACGGATCTCGACTTCATTGTCGCAATCTTTCCCTAGCCTGGACTGACCCTGTGACTTCAGCCCGCTGTCAGCTAAAAACGGGTCACAGGAGTGCAGAACGAACTGCACTCCTGTGACCCACAGGAGAAGTACAACCAAACAAGCTTTCCCCGTACTTCTCCTTTTAAGTTTGCTAGGAGAGGGTGATGTGTCATGGAGGTGTTTGGTATAGGAGACACTTCGTTTTTCAGATTTTTTTGTTTGCAAATTTTTAAGTCTTTATAAAACAAAGTATAATTGTAGCAATGATTCATTGAGTGGTGAGCAATCATTATAGGACATTGCTGTACAGAACACTCAGATCTGATGTTCAGCATTTGCCCCTGTCCTGGTTTTGCTGAGTAGGTAGGACTATCTAGCAGACGCAGGGTGTATATAAGAGATAACGCATGCATGGGGTGTTATCTTTGGACATTGTAGAGTCACACCCAGCTGGTCCTGGCTCAGAACACACACTACAGTATGCAGAGCTCCATAGAAAGCTTATCATTGCTTTGGAATAACCTGGGGGGGGGGGGTGCGCTATAATAGACCAACGGCATGGTTCATTATTATAGAAATTTATATAGTGTCATCACTTTACACAGCACTCTGCTTTAAGCATGCATTCCCGACACACATAAGTGTGAACATAGCCTTATGCCACATACACATGACCGTTTCTCATGACGAGAAAAATTACATTTTTTTTATTTGGTCATTAAAAATGATCGTGTGTGGGCTCCAGAGCATTTTTTCACAACGTGAAAAACGACCATTAAAAATTTGGAACATGCTCTAATTTTTCTCGTCATTTTTCACCTCGTCGTTTTTCTCGTCATGAAAAACGGCCGTGTGTAGGCTTTAACGACGTGAAAAAAATGCGCATGTACAGAAGCAAGTTATGAGACGGGAGCGCTCGTTCTGGTAAAACTAGCATTTGTAATGGAGATAGCACATTCGTCACGCTGTAATGGACTGAAAAGCACGAGGCTTAAAAGCGCGAATCGGCTCTCACCAAACTTTACTAACACGAGGATCAGCAAAAGCAGCCCAAAGGGTGGCGCCATCCGAATGGAACTTCTCCTTTATAGTGCCGTTGTACGTCACCGCACTTTACATTTTTTTCCACGATAGTGTGTAGGCAAGGCAGGCTTGAGAAGAATCACGTCGAGAAAAACGCTGTTTTTTTCAATGACATTAAAAACGGTCGTGTGTATGCGGCATTAGACTGGATATTCACTTTCATTGAAGATCACAAGATCATGTGACTAAGCCTTTACATTTCACCAAAACTGAAATTGGATCTACAGTGATGCCCATTTTGTTTTCCATTTGGATTGTGCAGAGAAGGGTTATAGCCCAGGTCGTGGTGCTGTCCTCTTCTCTCCTCCACTCTGGTGGGCTGTAGGTGGTCCCTCCACATAAAGGCTTTTAGTCTTGATGCAGATCTAGTCCTCAGAAGGGATGTGCTAGAAGTGGAGAGAGTCCAAAGAAGGGCAACTAAATTAAAAAGGGGACTGGAGGACCTCAATTAGGAACGACTGGAAGCGCTAAGTTTTTTTCCCCCTGGAGAAGAGACGCTTGAAAGGGGACATGGTAGCAATTTACAAATATCTCAATGGTGACCCCAGCGTAGGTAGGAAACTATTTAATCTCAGGGGGTGTAAGAGGAAACAGGGCCACATAATGAAATTGGAGGAGAAGCTACATAGAGCAGGCATGTTTAAAGTCCGGCCCGAGCCTTGGGGGGCCACAAAAGAAATACATGCTTGCTGCCTTGGAGGAGGCGGGACGAGCGCTGTGCATACAGGAGTACTTCCTGTTTACACGGCGACCTCTGTAATAGGAAGTCCTGTCTCCTGCACTGCCATTGGACGACTGTTCTGTCCATCACAGGAGCGTGACTTTCGATTAAAGAGGCTGCCGAGAAAACAGGAAATTCTTCTGTGTGTCTGTCGGCGCTCGTCCCGCCCCCTTCCTGTCTCCTCCAATGCTGCAGATGAATGAATCAGGCTGCAATGGTGAGTCTGCATTCATAGCAAGGGGGTGCTGCATTCAGGAAAAGGGGGTGTTGCATTTAGGACAACGGGGGTGCTGCATTCAGGGCAACGGGGGTGCTGCATTCAGGGCAACGGGGGTGCTGCATTCAGGGCAACGTGGGTGCTGCATTCAGGGCAACGGGAGTGCTGCATTCAGGGCAACGGGAGTGCTGCATTCAGGGCAACGGGAGTGCTGCATTCAGGGCAACGGGAGTGCTGCATTCAGGGCAACGGGAGTGCTGCATTCAGGGCAACGGGAGTGCTGCATTCAGGGCAACGGGAGTGCTGCATTCAGGGCAACGGGAGTGCTGCATTCCGGGCAACGGGAGTGCTGCATTCCGGGCAACGGGGGTGCTGCATTCCGGGCAACGGGGGTTGCTGCATTCCGGGCAACGGGGGTGCTGCATTCAGGGCAACGGGAGTGCTGCATTCCGGGCAACGGGAGTGCTGCATTCCGGGCAACGGGGGTGCTGCATTCCGGGCAACGAGGGTGCTGCATTCCGGGCAACGGGGGTGCTGCATTCCGGGCAACGGGGGTGCTGCATTTATGACAACGGGGTTGCTGCATTTATGACAACGGGGTTGCTGCACTTATGACAACGAGGTTGCTGCATTTATGACAACGGGGGTGCTGCATTTATGACAACGGGGGTGCTGCATTTATGGCACTTGTGAGGCTGCATTGATGGGCAGTGACCCTTATTTTGCTTCACAGTTCTTTATTTAAAATTTCAGATTTTTTAAAGTGAAGGTGCGTGTTATACGCCGATAAATACGGTATATCCAAATAACACGCCTGAGCTCATCTCTTCACCACACACAGCCACAAAGGCAAGAGAATTCTTGTTGGGCAGTGTATTAGTGCTCGGACGAGCACACTTAGACCGAATTTTAATGGTTCACAGAATGTCAGGCAAAATGGTCGGCCCTCACGCATGTTCACTTCATCAAATCTGGCCCTCTTTGAAAAAAGTTCGGACACCCCTGGGGTTTTCACTGTCGGGTCGATAAGGATGTGGAACGCTCTTCCACAATTGGTGGTGTCAGCAGGGAGTATACATATTTTTAACAGACTCATGGACGTGCATCTTAAAGAACACAACATACAGGGATATGGGAAATGATTATAGACACTGACACATGCACCTACACAGGTTGAACTGGATGGACTATTGTCTTTATTCAACCTTACCAACTATGTATTGTACATAGAAGCCTATAGGAGCCCAGAAATAAGTTACGTATTACTCCTTATTCTTGTTCCCAACTGTAAGAATAGTTTTTGTTTCCTTCTGTTGGACTTTAAAATGCCTCTTAAGTTTTTATCCACTTGTGTCCCAATGGGGAAATTTCCCTTCACTTTCTGTTCTGTAGACACAACAGGAAATTAAGTGACATTATGCACTTGAAGTAAGGTCCCATCATACCAGCTAATAAAAAATGTTTTGCTGTAATTTCTAGCCCTACATTTTATATTTATAGGGTATTCCTTCTACATTGCTCAATTTATACAAAGTCCTTACCTGGCCATTTTCTACACTGGACATGATTGGCCAGGCATAGCCTGAGCTCTGTTATTCACAGATGAATACACTCCTTGCTCAAGAGGAATTCAAGTTCCAGTTGCTAGTGAGCAGTTAGAATGACGTAACTGGCCATTATATTACAAGGACCATAGGACAAATACTGGACCTCATTCAGGTATAACACCGGCTTGTAGCATTGTAAAAGCGCATAGGGAGCAAAGAAATCAAATACAATATAGCAACTGCATAATAATGAAATAATAAATAATATCTATATATATTATTTTTTATATATATATATATATATATATATATATATATATATATATATATATATCTCACTACCCCCGTAGGAGCTGCTGGTTTAATTTTGGGTCTGCACTCTGCCTGTCAACCCCGGAAATTTGGCCCGAACCCCCCTTGGCACAACTGGACAGTAATATAAATGCGGAACCCAATAGCAGAGGGGACCACAACAATACCACACTGTAATGTATATAGTTACTGCGAGGCCCCTTTCACACTGGGGCGGGCAGGAGCGGTGGCGGTATAGCAGCGCGATTTTCAGCGCTGCTATACCGTCGTTCTTACCGCGGTATGCGGTCGCTAGGGGGGTTAATTTAACCCCGCTAGCGGCCGAAAAAGGGTTAATACCGCCCGCAAACCGCGGCTATTGCCGCGGTTTGCGGGCGGTATTACCGCGCTGTCCCATTGATTTCAATGGGAGACCGCGGTAAAGGAGCGGTGAACACACCGCTCCTTCACCGCTGTAAAGAAGCGGCTAGCAGGACTTTTGGAGCGGTCCTGCTAGCGCACCGCTTCAGTGTGAAAGCCTTCGGGCTTTCACATTGAAGGCACAGGGCAGGATTTTTTCATGCGGTATAACAGCGCTATTATTAGCGCTAAACTGCATGAAAAACGCCCCAGTGTGAAAGGGGCCTTACCTTGGCACTGGTCACCTGGTTCGCAGCTGGAATAGACATAATAGACAACGTCCCACACATGTAGTAACTTAACCAGCTGTAATATGTTTACTTGGAAAAGAGTGACACAATGGTTATACAAATAAACATTTGACTGTACACAGATCCCTGAAAAGTCAATGAAACATAACTGGTTCAAGATTTTTATAACACAAGACCCAATTACCATATCCTGAGTCAGATGTGAATGAGTGTGTGGTGGAGAAATCTCCCAATACTATGGCACCGGCACTAGGACACCTCTCCATCAAGGCTCACACAAATCACTAAAACAACAAAGCAACAGATATAGCGCAAACAGTTACATTAAGCCTTATGCCGCGTCCACATGGCCGTTTTTAATGTCATTGAAAAAAACTAAGTTTTTCTCGATGTGATTCTTCTCAAGCCTGCGTTGCCTACACACTATCGTGAAAAAAAAATGCTCGAGCAAAGCGCGGTGACGTACAACGGCACTATAAAGGGGAAGTTCCATTCGGATGGCGCCACCCTTTGGCCTGCTATTGCTGATCCTCGTGTTAGTAAAGTTTGGTGAGAGCCGATTTGCGCTTTTCAGCCTCGTGCTCTTCAGTCCGTTACAGCGCGACAAATGTGCTATCTCCATAACGAGCGCTCCCGTCTGATACTTGATTCTGAGCATGCGCATTTTTCTTTCTCGTACATCACGGGACACAGAGCGACATAGTCATTACTAATGGGTTATATAGATACCGTCAGGTGCTGGCACTGGCAACTTCCAAAACCGGAAGTACCCTCCCCTATATAAGCCCCTCCCATCCGGGAGCACCTCAGTTTTTTGCCAGTGTCTAAGGTGTTGGCCAAGAAGAAACATGTGTTTTTCACTGAGCTTGCGTACAGGTTCTTTTGGACCTCAGTAAGCTATTCCGGATCCGACCAAAAAAGCTTCATAGCTAAACGGTCGGTACCCGGGCCTTGCAGAGAAGAGCAAGGTTTTGCCTGTAATGCTTCTCTTAGGAGAGCTGGACCCTGGGATCCAGAGCTCTGGTCATACCTACAACCAAGATGTTTTCTGTGCAGGGTGCTATACAGGTCCAGGGGAGTGGAATCCTTGGGAACCCGGTCCCTGAAGGTTTGATTACAATGCCTGCCGTGATAGGTGAAGTTTGGGCTTCTGTGGACCAAACAGAGTCCTGCGGCGAGGAAAAGGTAAGTGGGGGCCCTCGGGAACTTGGTTCTATTGAGGGACCCCCAAGCCTATTTTGTCTTTCTGCCTGTTACCTAAGGTATTCCCGCTAATATTCTGTGTATGCCTGTTACTACTGAGAAAATGTAAAAATTTTAATAGTAGGCAAGAAAAAAATAAAATAAAAAAATGTAAGACCGCGGTACCTGTGTTAGACACTAGAGGCCGCTATGGTTCTTTTTCTTGTAATGTGGATTTTTTTCTTCCAGAATCAAATCCAGGCAGTTGGTATGTTCTCTCCTGGGAAGCTGTCTCCTCTGCCCTGTTGCTGCGCTCATCCATCCCCGGGCCCTGCGGCAAAGGGACCCTGGCTCCCATCTAGCTCCTTGTTGTTTTCAAAAAAGGCGCCGAAGGCGCACGTGCCCGCGTGCGTGCGCGTGCACGCGCCTCTATTCATAGAGGCGATCTGGAAAAAGGGGCGGAGCGGGGTGGATGACGCTCAGGTGTGCGCCGCGGCGCTACTGCGCATGTGCGGGCGTCCAGCATGTTTTAAAGCACATTATAGCTGGCTGTTGAAGTGCACAGACAGAGCTAGCAACAATATAAAGGCACACAGAGGCGGTTGATGCAGGCATCCCCTAGAAAGGCACTTTAGTAGACACCAACTGTGATATAGCAGCAATTGTGCTAGACTATTCTCAGTAAAAGTGGTGTATTACGGCTGGAATACCTCAGCTTTAGGCTTAGGAATATGCCGTCCAGAAGCTCCGGAACTGAATCTTCCAGGAAGCGAAGGGGGTCTCATCGGGCTCTGAGGATCTTGGGCATGCTTCTGCTGCACCAGTCTCCCCTGAAGTTCAGAGGTAAGTGACCGTAGAGACCCCGCAGGGGTACTTGGTACTGTGGCTGTCCTCAGTTCACCTGCTCCTGTGTATGTAACAGAGGAGGTTTTTTCCTCAGCTCTGGGAGGATTAGAGAGAGATTGTCAACATTGATCGCTGCCTCCCTGTCAGGGAAAGCACGCCCGATCTCCGTCTCCTCCTTCAGAGTGCCTGTTAGCAGAGCAACAGTCCCATACAGGGATCGACCTGCCTGAAGGGGATCAGGATGAGGTTGATTCTGTTATAGAGGAATCAACAGTGGGGGAACCTTTTCTCAGCATCTCAAGCTGAAAGATTATGGGTTCAGTCTCTGACTAACATGGTCCGATCAGCATTTAAAAATGCACCTTGCGGAACCATCAACCACTACTGTATCCTCGTTGGGGTCGCTAGAAGCCCCCAGACTGTCTGTTCTTTTCCACTTCACCCTTTACTGAAAGGGCTTATTTACCAGGATTGGGAACGTCCTGAGAAAATATTTATTCCCCCAAGAGATTTCCGGTGGTCTATCCCATGGAGGATAAGTTCATCAAAAAAATGGAAGGTCCCTACAGTGGACGCAGCCATCTCTTGTATGTATAAATCACTCACATGTCCAGTGGATAATGTCCAAATGTTCAAGAACCCAATAGATAAAAGATTGGAGTCCTTATGAAAATCTGCTTCTTTCTACAGCAAGCTTGGTGACACAACCAGCAGTAGCAGCTATTGGGGTCTGCTAAGCAGTGAAGGATCAGTTGAAACAGGTCTTGAGGGACTTGACAGATCAGCAGGCTTTGCCCTAGCTGATCTACCTAGAGCCTTAGGCTTTGCGGTTGACACCATAAAGGATTCAGTCCATCAGGCCTCCCGCCTTACGCTGTCTATAGTACATATGCGTAGGCTCCTATGGCTCAAAAACTGGTCTGCTGAAGCTCCCTGTAAAGAATGGCTGGTTAGCGTCCCATTTCATGGTGAACGCTTATTCAGGGAAAACCTGGACAAATATATCCAGAAAATTTCCAGCGGTAAAAATACGCTCTTGCCGGTTAAAAACAGAGTTAGAGGTCCCTCTTTAAGAGGCCTGCTTCTCCAGTCCCTGGGGCATCGGCTGTGTAACAGTTCCGACGGCCTCCTCGGTCAATTCCCGGGGGTAAAAAACAGGGACAATAGCAGGGTAATGAGAAACCCTGGGTCAGGGGAGGTACAAAACCTCCCCCAAAGTTAAATTCATTGAAGCCCCCACTCAGTCGGGTGGGGGGAGGACTCCAGTTGTTCGCAAGAGACCTGGCGGGACACGATCAAGACAGATAGGTGCTCTCCGCAGTATGTTTGGGATACAGTTTGGAGTTAAAAGACTCTCCTCCTTCCCATTTTTGAGGTCAAACGTGCCAAGGGATCCCCGGAAGAGAGAGTCCCTCCTGTTGGCACTAGAACAACTATTGCTCCAAGGAGTAATTATGGAGGTTCCCCTGGAAGAATGAGGGTTCGGGTTTTACTCAAACCTCTTTACAGTCCCGAAGCAAACGCAGACGGGAGGCCCATATTAATTCTAAAAGGGCTATACAAATTCCTGTATATCAGGACTTTCCGATGGAGTCGATCCGATCGGTGGCCACTGCCCTACAAGGGGAGGATTGGTTAGCCGCGATCGACATCAAAGATGCTTATTTGCACATTCCCATCTTTCCAGTCCACCAAAAATTTCTACGCTTTGCAGTAGAAGGGCGCCATTTTCAGTTCAGAGCCTTACCCTTCGGTTTGGCCACAGCACCACGAGTGTTTACAAAAATTCTGGCCCTTTATTGGCCAATCTAAGAACACAAGGTGTAATGATAATGGCATATCTAGATGACTTGTTGCTGATAGACCACTCAGTGAAAAAACTAGACGTGGTCGTTCACAAGACAATCAAGTATCTGGATTCTCACGGTTGGATTATCAACCGAGACAAGTTAGCCCTAAAAACCAGTCAAAAGTCTGGAATACTTGGGGCTAAGGTTGGATTCAGGCCAGAGAAAAATATTCTTGCCTCGAGGAAAGGTGTTGTCTTTGAAAGATTTGATCCACTTAGTGGGTACAAAAAAGACAGCCGTCCATACGCCTGTGCATGAGGCTGCTGGGAAAAATGGTGGCATCATTCGAAGCAGTACCCTACGGTCAATTCCATTCAAGGAATTTGCAAGGGGCCATACTGTCAGCCTGGAACAAAAAAGTTCAGGCCCTAGACTTACAATGTCCTTGTCCCCTTCCGTTCGCAAGAGCCTCCGTTGGTGGTTGGTTCCCCAGAATCTGGAAAAAGGGAAATCCTTCAGTCCGATTTCTTGGAAGGTGGTCACTACAGATGCCAGCCTTATAGGCTGGGGAGCTGTACTGGAGCAATAGTCTCTCCAGGACAGATGGTCGGATGCAGAAAAGGCCCTGCCCATCAATCTCTTAGAGATACGAGCAGCCCGGTATGCCCTAGTAGCATGGACATCCAAACTCCAAGGGTCCCCTGTCAGAATTCAATCAGACAATGCCACAGCAGTGGCATATATTAATCATCAGGGGGGCACCAGGAGTCGTGCAGCCCAGAGGGAAGTAAATTACATCCTGAAATGGGCAGAAAGATATGTCCCAGCCATATCTGCGGTATTCATTCCAGGAGTGGAGAATTGGAAGGCGGACTTTCTAAGTCGCCAGCAATTATGCCCAGAGGAAGGGTCCTTTCACCCCGAGGTTTTCTGGACAATATGTCAGCGGTGGGGAACATCGGATGTAGATCTTCTAGCATCCAGATTCAACGCAAAGGTGGACAGGTTTGTCTCTCGGTCAAGGGATCCCCTAGCTTGCGGCTCGGATGCCCTAGTGTTCCCTTGGGATCAGTTCAAGCTGATATATGCATTCACACCGCCACAATGGTTTCCTCGATTACTCCGCAGAATCAGGGTAGAAAAGAAACCAGTGATTCTGGTGGCTCCAGCGTGGCCCCGAAGAGCGTGGTACGCGGAGATTGTAAAATGTCAGTGGGGAGTCCTTGGACTCTCCCACGTCGTCCGGACCTGCTTTCGCAAGGACCGATATACCACCCTTCCTTACCAGCCCTAGGTTTGACGGCCTGGCTATTGAAGCCCACATTCTAAAAAAGAGAGGGCTCTCTAATGCTGTGGTATCTACCATGATCAATGCCAGGAAGCCGGTATCCAGGCAGATCTACTATAGAATCTGGAAGGCGTACATCGCCTGGTGTGAGGCCAAGAAATGGCATCCACGTAAATACGTAATAGGTAGGATTCTGGACTTCCTACAATGGGCTGTAGATAGGAAGCTTGCCTTGAGTACTATCAAGGGTCAGATTTCGGCCTTGTCAATATTTTTTCAAAGGCCCTTGGCTTCGCATTCACTAGTCAAAGCCTTTATACAAGGAGTGATGCGTATTAGTCCTCCGGTTAATATTCCCATATGTCCATGGGATCTAAACTTGGTTCTGTCGGTTCTACAGAAACAACCATTTGAACCATTACATCATATTTCTTTGGTGCTTCTCACCAGGAAATTGATTTTTCTAGTAGCCATTTGTTCGGCTAAAAGAGTGTCGGAATTAGCAGCTATGTCCTGTAAGGAGCCATATCTGGTTATCCATAAGGATAGAGTAGTGTTACGTCCTCATCCAGCCTTTCTTCCTAAGGTGGTATCGAGGTTTCATTTGAACCAAGATGTGGTTCTTCCTTCTTTTTTCCCCAAACCTACTTCGGTAGAGGAAAAGTTATTGCATTCTTTGGATGTAGTAAGAGCAGTTAAAGCTTATCTAAAAGCCACTGCTCAGATTCGCAGAACGGATACTTTGTTTATTCTGCCGGAAGGCCCCAGAAAGGGTCAGGCAGCGTCAAAATCTACTTTAGCCAAGTGGATTCGACAGGTCATAATACAAGCCTATGGCTTGAGAAGGAGACCGCCTCCGTTCAAAGTTAGAGCGCACTCCACGAGAGCAGTTGGAACTTCATGGGCAGTGCATCACCAGGCCTCCCTGGCTCAAATCTGTAAGGCCACAACATGGTCTTCAGTTCACACGTTTACTAGGTTCTACCAGGTGGACGTTAGAAGTCAGGAGGATGTCGCCTTTGGGCGCAGTGTGTTGCAGGCCGCAAAAGATCCTCATGTCTGATAGCGCTCAGCTTATATATGGTGTATCCCCCCCTCATTGGGCATTGCTTTAGGACATCCCATTAGTAATGACTATGTCGCTCTGTGTCCCGTGATGTACGAGAAAGAAAATAGGATTTTTATAACAGCTTACCTGTAAAATCCTTTTCTTGGAGTACATCACGGGACACAGAGCTCCCGCCCCTCTTTGGGGACACTTATTGCTTTGCTACAAAACTGAGGTGCTCCCGGATGGGAGGGGCTTATATAGGGGAGGGTACTTCCGGTTTTGGAAGTTGCCAGTGCCAGCACCTGACGGTATCTATATAACCCATTAGTAATGACTATGTCGCTCTGTGTCCCGTGATGTACTCCAAGAAAAGGATTTTACAGGTAAGCTGTTATAAAAATCCTATTTTTTTTCCCCTCGTAAAAGCATACACACCGTTTTTCACAACGTTAAAAAGAACGACGTGAAAAAATAGGAGCAGGTTCTAATTTTTTTGAGGCCATTTTTCACGTCGTTAAAAATGCTCTGGAGCCTACACATGATCGTTTTTAATGACAAATTTAAAAAATTGCATTTTTCTCATCATGAAAAATGGTCGTGTGTACGCGGCATCAGAGTTCATATGGCTATATGGCTCCCTCTAGCGGGCAGTTCAAACTGGTGCGTATCCCTTTGCAGTAAACGGTGAAAAGGGATAAGGTGATGGCTGTTCCTTTAAGTTCAGTTTGTCTTCTGCTAGCTCAATTGGTGCACTTAATTGTATTCCAATCAGTATGTAAAGAGGAAAAAAAAGTAATCACTCAGTGAAGGTAAAATAAAAGCAAAGGAACCGCTAGTTTTCTCAGGCCGCTGTACTGCACGCAGTTGCAAGGGATCCTTATCTGTGGCACTGCAAGTGTCAGCAACTACAAGTGGGATTATATAGACCACTCTCCTGCAACTCAGTCAACTATGTTGGTAGGCAAGTGCCCTCTCACCCGGCTGGTATCCCTGTCAGGCAAGATGTCGCCGGTTCGCCGCGCGGCCGCTCACAAGGTATAGATGGACGGATGGTTTCAGATGCTGTGGAGCATAGGGCGGTCCCCTCTCTGGCTCAGTCAGCGATGCGGTCCACAAGGATCCCTCCGTCAGCGATCCGCTCTCCAACTTTAGGCCCAGGCTTCTCCGGCCTAGGCACGTTTACAGCAGGCCTCCTGCCTGTTGAAAGATGGCATCCAGAGAGAGCGTGCTGGGGCCTCCTTTGTCCTTATATCAGATCCCCCAGCAGGCTGTGCGGTGGTGCACTGTTTTCTGGTAGCACAGTGGCACTGTGGGTATTGTAGTCTCAATCCAACCCACGGCAATAGAGTAATTTCCTCTCGCACTACAAAGCCCACCATGTAACCTGGGGGACAAGTAGCAGGTACAAAAGCTCCCTGGGATGAGCAGGCACAGATACCAAGTCCAATGAATTAGTGACAAACAGTGCGCTGTTTATTTTGTGATATATACAAAGTCTATTTACAGGTGCTGTACAGTGTTCCAAAAAACAAATAGAAACAAAAATAGCCAAACAAAACCCTAGCCGTGTCTCGGCACTAACTATACAATATTTACAGATCCTAACTACCAGGCTGATCAAGCCTAAAGCTTGTCAGCTTCCACGTACGTTTTCACCAACCTTTTGCTCTCCTAGACAGAAGTTGTCTGAGGTTCCCAGTCCAAAAGCATTGGTTGTCTGCCACAGGTGAGTTTAAATTGGCCTCGGAGAGGACCAAGATCCGAACTGGACCATGGATCAGAGATCCCTGAATGTGTATGAGAGGAGCCTGGGAGATGTATAAACCCTGAACAGGACTTTTCCTGGCTCTCTCTGGGACGTTCTACTACATATCCTCCCCCTTTGTTTCAACCCCAGGGTTGGAACACCTGTGGCCCAACAGGAGTGAACACGGGACAGGGCATCCACAGTCAGGTCCATAAACATTGGGACATCGACCCAATTCTAATCTTTTTGGCTCCATACACCACCACAATGGATTTGAAATGAAACGAACAAGATGTGTTTTAACTGCAGACTTTCCGCTTTAATTTGAAGGTATTTACATTCAAATCAGGTAAACAGTGTAGGAATTACAACAGTTTGTATATGTGCCTCCCACTTTTTAAGGGACCAAAAGTAATGGGACAATTGGCTGCTCAGCTGTTCCATGGCCAGGTGTGTGTTATTCCCTCATTATCCCATTTACAAGGAGCAGATAAAAAGGTCCAGAGTTAATTTCAAGTGTGCTATTTGCATTTGGAATCTGTTGCTGTCAACTCTCAATATGAGATCCAAAGAACTGTCACTATCAGTGAAGCAAGCCATCATTAGGCTGAAAAAACAAAACAAACCCATCAGAGAGATAGCAAAAACATTAGGTGTGGCCAAATCAACTGTTTGGAACATCCTTAAAAAGAAAGAACGCACCAGTGAGCTCAGCAACACCAAAAGACCTGGAAGACCACGGAAAACAACTGTGGTGGATGACCGAAGAATTCTTTCCCTGGTGAAGAAAACACCCTTCACAACAGTTGGCCAGATCAAGAACACTCTCCAGGAGGTAGGTGTATGTGTGTCAAAGTCAACAATCAAGAGTAGACTTCACCAGAGTGAATACAGAGGGTTCCCCACAAGATGTAAACCATTGGTGAGCCTCAAAAACAGGAAGGCCAGATTAGAGTTTGCCAAACAACATCTAAAAAAGCCTTCACAGTTCTGGAACAACATCCTATGGACAGATGAGACCAAGATCAACTTGTACCAGAGTGATGGGAAGAGAAGAGTATGGAGAAGAAAAGGAAATGCTCATGATCCAAAGCATACCACCTCATCAGTGAAGCATGGTGGTGGTAGTGTCATAGCGTCGGCATGTATGGCTGCCAATGGAACTGGTTCTCTTGTATTTATTGATGATGTGACTGCTGACAAAAGCAGCAGGATGAATTCTGAAGTGTTTCGGACAATATTATCTGCTCATATTCAGCCAAATGCTTCAGAACTCATTGTCCATCTGCACTGTGAAGCGCCGTCCAATGACCCCAAGCATACTGCGAAAGCAACCAAAGAGTTTTTTAAGGGAAAGAAGTGGAATGTTATGCAATGGCCAAATCAATCACCTGACCTAAATCCGATTGAACATACATTTCACTTGCTGAAGACAAAACTGAAGGGAAAATGCCCCAAGAACAAGCAGGAACTGAAGACAGTTGCAGTAAAGGCCTGGCAGAGCATCACCAGGGATAAAACCCATTGTCTGGTGATGTCTATGCGTTCCAGACTTCAGGCTGTAATTGACTGCAAAGGATTTGCAACCAAGTATTAAAAAGTGAAAGTTTGATTTACGATTGTTAATCTGTCCCATTATATTTGGTCCCTTAAAAAGTGGGAGGCACATATACAAACTGTTGTAATTCCTACACCGTTCACCTGAGTTGGATGTAAATACCCTCAAATAAAGCTGAAAGTATGCAGTTAAAGCACATCTTGTTCGTTTTATTTCAAATCCATTGTGGTAGTGTATAGAGACAAAAAGATTAGAATTGTGGCGATGTCCCAATATTTATGGACCTGACTGTACATTTCCCATCTCAACACCTGGCCTGTGTTTTACCGTGAAGGAGTAATCCTGTAGAGCCAAAAACCACAGGTTCACCCGTCTATTAGTCTCCTTCTTTTGGGCCATCCATTTCAGGGGAGCATGGTCAGTTATTAACTCAAACTGGTGCCCTAACAAATAGTACCTCAGCGCATTCACGGCCCACTTTATGGCTAAACATTCTTTCTCACTGACTGCATACTTTTTCTCATGGTCATTGAGCTTTTTGCTTAGGTACACCACAGGGTGTTCTTCCCCCATTGTGCACCTGTGACAATACTGCCCCGATACCTATTTAGCGACGTGCCGATTTGCAGTGTGTTATAAAGGACTATGGTTATCTTGAGAATATCCTCAGCACTCTCCGGAGTCTCTTTAAGATATTGCAGCAACTGTTGTTTAAACCTTATGGAACAATGCATTGTGGAACTTATGGTACAGGGAGAAAGGGACTCCATTGCCATGGGTATCTAATAGACTATGGTACCCACAATGCAGCTGTACTCCCAAAGTGCATTGCATTCTCGCACAGCTTTCTGGGGGAGGTTACTTAAAGTAAGGGAGGAGCTATGCTCGGTCTCTCTGGACTTCGCCTTCTATCAAGCAGGAAGTCTGTGTAAGGCCTGCTGCCGGAGTGTCTGGGCCTACAGCTTTTCTGGGAGGATCACTCAGCCTAAGAAGGGATCCTCTTCTGAGTGACCAGCTTTTGCTTCTCAGAGACCGGAGTCATCCATCCACCGCCATCCAGTGCGGCTGTGAGAGGAACCGGAGACTGCAAGTTGCGGAGAGGCCGCAAATCGAGGTACCGACAGCGGGACGTTCCAGAGGGACGAGGCCTACTTTGGTGAGAGGGCACCTGCCTGGAATTCATTAACTGTTTGTGTAGGCCTGTGACTTTGTTAAGGCCCACTATTATTAGTAGTGCGCCACACACCAGGACATAGCGCATCTCACGGAGGCCGCATGGTTTAAAGTTTGGTGTTTGCACCGCCATAGAGTTTCATTCACAAACAGTGTGGAAGTTCAGTTTGCTTTCTTTTAATACCACTGTGGATTACAAATGTTATGTGCACCAACGTTTGCTAGCGTAGACTCCTACTACTGAAGGAACCGGACACTGAGCTTAGTAAGGCCTGACTAGAACTGATAGTGACAGGACACGGGTACAATATTGCCCATTAGGGGGAGCTCGTGAGCATAGGTCTTTTACTCATATAGGAAATGTGCATTTAAACTGTGCTTTATTATTGCTATACATATATACATTTATTATTGACTTTGCAGGGCCCTGCATAAGTCAACTGCATCTCTGTTTAAATTCTGCTATCTTTTACCATTAAGTAAACTTGATTCTTGGTTAAGCAGAATACTGTGTGGAGTTCTCTATTACCCTGCTGGACAAGTGGCTATACAAGGTAACAATTTTATGTACCATTTTACTGTTGTGAAGTATTATTGTGTATCCCATTGCCAGTGGGTGCCACAATATCTTACAGACCAGTTGTGCCAAGGGAGGATTCGAGACAGATTCCTGGGGTTGATAGCTAGGGTACAGACCCAAACAAAACCAGCAGCTCTCTAAACTGGGGGTAATGCTACACGTGGGGGCTCGTCTGGGATCTAAAGTACTCTGCAATCAAGCCCCAAACCATTGGTGCCAGCATGGACCCTTTCATTGTGGACCAGTGGTGCGAATTGGTAGGCGCCCGCTCGGACGTGAGTATGGCGATTGAACTCCCTGGAAAGGACTGGGTAAAGGAAGAAGTAGTCAGAATTATAGGGACATTATCCCCACATAGGAGAGCATGGGTACTTGGTCTCAGACCAGATCAAGGGACCTCTAGCACCCATGCACTGGTGGAGTGGAAAGAGGGAATACCAGAGAGGAAAGAGTGTGCACTGGGGGGGGCAAAACCAAGTTGTATCTAGTCCACCCAAGAGCTCCAAGTAAAGAGTCCTCAGGTAACAGTCAGGAAGGACAAGAAGGTGGAATTACAACCTCCCCAGCACCCCCGACCATGATTGGTCCCGAACTCCTTAATGCTTTGGGAGACCTTGTGTCAAAGTGCCAGAAGAGCAACACAGTATGTGTGGAAGCTGGATACAGGAAACTGAGGGTCTTCTCAGGGAGACAGCCAGTGCCAGCTGGGGAAGAAGAATTTGATACCTGGATAGAGCAAGCCATGCAAGCTCTAGAAGGATGGGAACTGCCAGAGGCCCAAAAGAAGCAGCGCATAAACAAGAGCTTGAGAGGAGCTGCTGCGGAAGCTGTCAGGAACTTAAGGTTCAGTAACACCACTTGTACAGCCTACGACTATTTGGTCATGCTACAGGAAGGGTTCGGACAATTAGAAAAGGCTGTTTACCACATCTACCAATTTGAACACACTCTCCAACAGCCAGGAGAGCGCCTTTCTGAATACATCAGAAGACTGAATAAGATGTTATGCCAAATAGTCTTGAAGAAAGAAATGGCACCATCTGCTATAGATCAAGCTAGGATGCAACAAATCCTAAGAGGGGCTATATGTTCTGATCCAGTTTGGCTCCACTTGAAAACCTCAGTGGGCGTCATGTCATTAAGTTACCCTGACCTCATCAGAGTGGTGAGAGATGAAGAGGCACTGCTGAACCCATCCCTACCCCTTCAGCAGGGGTCAGATCTGCAATGACTATGGAAAGGGATTCTGAGGATGAAGAGATGGAACTTGATTGGTTGTGGTCATCTCAAGTACCAGAACCCATGACCACTTCCCTGTCACCATCTGAAGTAGCTGACAGTGAAGTTCTTCGCCCAGAGGCTCCTGAGTTTGTGCCGCACAGCATGCTCACCGAAGATTTGGAAGATGATCTGGGTTCCTTGCCAATAGAAGACTCTGAGGAAATTTTATCGGTTCCTGAAAATTAATTGGGCGCTTCTGAAGTAGTAGAGCCCAGCATCCCCGAACAAGAAGGGGGAGCAACTGAAGAATCAGCAGAATCTATTGCCCTTGATATGTCAACACCTCAGGAGCAGAGAGAGAGAAGAGTCATACACTCTCCAAAGAGACTGACTTACAATCAAATGGGTGAATGCTCTGAAGAAGCTGTTTTCACTGTAAGAAGGACAGTTGATATGCCTGGTCCTTCCACTGTAAATTTGGTGGAGGGCAACCCTAGCTCACCCCCTGGCACAGCTGGTCAGGCCATTCCAGTTGAAGTGGCCGGTGGGTAGAACAGCTCCCCATCATATGAGAATTGGTGGGAGGCTCCTCTGTCAGTTTTATGCAACCGCCTAGAGGCAAAATTGTGTTACAGAACCAAGATTTTGAATGTCTTTGGGGACCAAAGAGTTAAAGTGGGGGGAGTGTGTAGCGGGGTGCCGATTTGCAGTGTGTTATAAAGGACTATGGTTATCTTGAGAATATCCTCAGCTCCCTCCGGAGTCTCTTTAAGATATTGCAGCAACTGTTCTTTAAACCTTATGGAACAATGCATTGTGGAACTTATGGCACAGTGCAGCTGTACTCCCAAAGTGCATTGCATTCTCGCACAGCTTTCTGGGGGAGGTTACTTAAAGGAAGGGAGGAGCTATTCTCGGTCTCTCTGGACTTCGCCTTCTATCAAGCAGGAAGTCTGTGTGAGGCCTGCTGCCGGAGCGTCTAGACCTAAAGCCTGGGCCTACAGCTTTTGCGGAGGATCACTCAGCCTAAGAAGGGATCCTCTTCCAAGTGACCAGCTTTTGCTTCTCAGAGACCGGAGTCATCCATCCACGCCATCCAGTGCGGCTGTGAGAGGAACCGGAGACAGCAAGTTGCGGAGAGGCCGCAAATTGAGGTACCGACAGTGGGACGTACCAGAGGGACGAGGCCTACTTTGGTGAGAGGGCACCTGCCTGGATTTCATTAACTGTTTGTGGAGGCCTGTGACTTTGTTAAGGCCCACTATTATTAGTAGTGCGCCACACACCAGGACATAGCGCATCTCACGGAGGCCGCATGGTTTAAAGTTTGGCGGTGCACTGCTGCACCGCCATAGAGTTTCATTCACAAACAGTGTGGAAGTTCAGTTTGCTTTCTTTTAATACCCCTGTGGATTACAAATGTTATGTGCACCAATGTTTGCTAGCGAAGACTCCTACTACTGAAGGAACCGGACACCGAGCTTTGTCAGGCCTGACTAGAACTGATAGTGACGGAACACGGGTACAATATTGCCCATTAGGGGGAGCTCGTGAGCATAGGTCTTTTACTCATATAGGAAATGTGCATTTAAACTGTACTTTATTATTGCTATACATATTGTGAGGGGGTTAGCTCGGCAGCGGGTGTGTGTGACCCCCGGGATGGGCTCCCCAGACAAAAACAGGCCCAGCAAACGGAGGTTGTGGTTTTCAAAATCAAAAAGGTGCGGTTTATTTTCTATTTACAGTGACAAAACACAGCAAAGCAAAAGAAACATAAATAAAATAAATCCTGGTCAACTTGACCTCTGACTAAACATACAGGTTTCCTAACTAACAACTGGGATCAGCCTAGTGCTGTCCTAGTCCCTAAGTCCCTGGTTTTAAATGTCCAAGCAAATAGCCACACAGGCTTTTTCTCACCGTACAGGGGTTCACTCTCCCTAGACAGTCCACACAGGTCTGGTTCCAGGCATGAGCTAACATCTAATGAAGCTGGGAGTTCTTATAGAGGCCTAAATGAGCTGACAAGGTTCAGCTGGTCTCCTCATCTCTGTCTGCACGACGCCCCACACTCTCCCTAGAGGTATGAGTCATCCATGAGCCCACTAGCCTTATACAACTCTCCACCTAGTTGTATAAGTCGGCGTAAAGCCTGAATCTGGGCGAAATATATCTACCCCCCTGGATGCAACCAGGTGACTTTACCTTCCTGCTGTCACATACCCCCCCCTCTTGTTTTAACCTCGGGGTTGGAACACCAGCAATCAGGCATTCATGTACTCGAGACAAAGCATCCACATTCCCCATTTGAACGCCAGGGCGATGCTTTACTGTGAAGTTGAATTCCTGGAGGGCCAGGAACCACCTATTCACTCTTCTATTTGTTTCCTTGTTTTGAGCCATCCACTTTAACGGAGCGTGATCCGTAACCATGTCAAAGTGCCTACCTAGCAGGTAGTACCGAAGGGAATCTAGAGCCCACTTCACCGCTAAACACTCCTTTTCAACGGTGGCGTAATTTACCTCATGGGACTTCAACTTCCTGCTGAGGTAAATGACTGGGTGCTCTTCCCCGTTCCAGACCTGGGACAATACTGCTCCTAACCCCACATCTGACGCATCACTTTGTACGACAAAGTCTTTAGAGAAGTCGGGTGAGTACAACACTGGCTGGCTACATAAGGCTTGTTTCAAGAATTGGAATGCTACCTCAGCCTCGGGGGTCCATTTAATCATGACCGACCCTTTCCCCTTCGTCAGGTTGGTTAGGGGCACAGCCTTAGAAGCAAAGTGGGGAATGAATCGCCGATAATACCCAGCGATTCCCAGAAAGGCTCGTACCTGCTTCTTGCTGTTGGGACGTGGCCAACTCTGGATGGCCTCGACTTTGTTGAGTTGGGGTTTTATTACTCCCCTCCCAATGGTGTACCCAAGATATTTGGCCTCCTCCTGCCCAATGGTACACTTCTTGGGGTTAGCCGTAAACCCCGCTTCCCGAACAGAGTCCAGGACTGCTTGCACTTTTGGCAGATGTGAGGCCCAATCTGTGCTATGGACAATTACGTCATCCAGGTAAGCCGCAGCATACTCCCGATGGGGCCTCAGCATCTGGTCCATTTTCCGCTGGAATGTGGCCGGCGCATTCTGTAACCCGAACGGCATTCTTTTATATTGGAACGCCCCGTCTGGGGTTACAAATGCGGTTTTCTCTTTGGCCGACTTGGCCAGGGGGATTTGCCAATACCCTTTTGTGAGGTCAAGAGTCGTCATGTATCGGGCTGTTCCCAGCCGGTCGATCAACTCATCTATACGTGGCATGGGGTAGGTGTCAAATTTTGTAACTTTGTTCAACTGACGAAAATCGTTACAAAATCGCCAGCTCCCATCCGGTTTAGGCACCAACACAATGGGACTAGACCAATCACTTTGGGACTCCTCTATCACCCCTAAGTTCAGCATTTTCTGTACTTCCTCCCGTATTGCCTCCCGTCGGGCCTCTGGGATCCGATAGGGTTTTAACTTCACCCTTTCACCGGGCGGGGTAATGATGTCATGCTCTACCCCAGATGTTTGTCCCGGCAGCTCAGAGAATACCTCCTTGTTGCGAAGCACAAACTCCTTAACCTCCTGTTGTTGGGGTTGTGACAAGGTGGCTGCTATTCCAACCTCAGGAATCACGCAACCAGTTTGAGCTGGTGACCAAGTGTCTGCGACTAGGGACTCTCTATCCCTCCAGGCTTTCAACAGATTAACGTGATAGATCTGTTCGGGCTTTCGCCTTCCTGGTTGTCTGACCTTGTAATTCACTTCGCTCACTTTTTCCATTATCTCATAGGGGCCTTGCCATTTGGCAAGGAATTTACTTTCAACCGTAGGGACAAGTACCAGTATCCTATCCCCCCGGGGAAAAGGTACGGGTCTTGGCTCCACGGTTGTACACTCTCTGCTGTGCTAACTGCGCTTGGGCCAAATGTTCCTTCACGATGGGCATTACCTGTGCAATTCGGTCTTGCATCAGGGCGACATGCTCAATCACACTCCTGTGGGGAGAACTCTCACTTTCCCAAGTTTCCTTGGCAATATCCAACAGCCCTCTTGGGTGTCTCCCATACAGTAACTCAAAGGGGGAGAATCCCGTAGAGGATTGGGGCACCTCCCTAATAGCAAACATCAGATAAGGAAGTAGACAGTCCCAATCCTTTCCATCTCTATCCACCACTTTCTTCAACATTTGTTTTAGGGTTTTGTTGAATCTTTCAACCAGCCCATCGGTTTGGGGGTGATACACAGATGTACGTAATTGCGTCACTTTGAACAATTTACACAGCTCCTTCATAACCCGGGACATAAAGGGTGTACCTTGGTCCGTAAGCAGTTCTTTACAAATACCCACCCGGCTAAACACAAGAGATAGCTCTTTGGCTATGGTCTTGGCCGAGGTATTTCGGAGAGGGATCGCTTCTGGATAACGGGTGGCATAGTCCATTATAACTAATATGTACTGGTGCCCCCTAGCGGACTTGATTATAGGCCCTACCAAATCCATGGCGATCCTCTCAAACGGGACCTCAATGATGGGTAGAGGGACCAGCGGGCTACGGAAATGTGGCATCGGGGCCGACCTCTGACACACAGGGCAGGAGGAACAATAATTTTCTATGTCCTTCATCACCCCCGGCCAATAGAATCTCTGTAATACCCTCTCTCGGGTTTTCTCTGTCCCCAGATGACCTCCAAGAATGTGCCCATGGGCCAACTCCAACACCAACTTCCTGTAAGGTTTGGGCACCACAAGCTGCTCAACGGTTTCTTCTGCCCTTTTTGCCACCCGATACAGTAGGTCCTTCTCTACGCTGAAGTATGGGTAAGTGCAGGTATTATCTGGGTTCACTAACTCGCCATCTATTTTCACTACGTTTTCCCGTGCCTTTATTAGGGCGGGGTCTTTCAACTGTTCTGTGGCAAAGTTTTCCCGGTGAACCTCAAGATCAGAAAACTCCACAGACGGTAGGTTTTCGTCTGAGGAGGTGGGCTCCTCTCCAGTTTCTTGAGTCTCCCCTGCCAATACTGATAAGGGAAATTCCGGAGAGTCCTCACCACTCTCAGGGGAGTTCTGGCTATCACATTCCTGGTACATAGGGGCACCAGTGGGGGGCTCAGGATCATCCCACAGTTCCCAGAACTTCAGAAAATCCCTTCCCACAATGGCGTCATGCGGTAACTGAGATACTAAGCCCACTGGATGAGAGAGGGTACCTTTGGGGGTCTCGAAACACACTGTAGTCACTGGATACTCTCGGGTGTCCCCATGCACACAAATAACAGCTACCTTGCTATTCCCAAAGACCTCTGTTTTAACTAACTCAGCCTTTATCAGGGTCACAAGGCTACCTGAATCCAGCAATACCACAACATTTCTACCATTAACACACATTTTGCATAAATGTTTCTCAGTTCCTCGAATGGCAGTGCATGCGACTGTCGCACACAGCGACTGACGTCTGCCCGTCAGAAAGTCACACTGCATGGGTTCCTCCACAACCGGGCAATTGGCTGCAATATGTCCCGCTTGCCGGCAGCGGTAGCAAACGATCCTTCTTGCCGCCTCTTGAGCCGCTGATTTCCCAGGCTGTTCTCGCCAAACTTGGGGTAGAGCTCCCACCCTCTCACTCTCTCCACCCTCACCCCTTGGAATCCTCTTATCCGCCCCTGGGGATGGTCTGGTCTTAGGGTGGAAAGTCCGAGTGTCTCTGGAAGAGGCCGTCAGGTTCTCTGCAGCCAAGTATCTCTCTACCCGATCCACAAGTTTACCGGCCGTTTCTGGGTCTCCATGGCTTACCCACTTTTGGATGGCAGTAGGAAGAGCTCTCAAAAACCGATCCATTACAACACGTTCCACAATCTTTGGTGCGGACAAAGTCTCTGGCTGTAGCCACTTTCTGCTCAGGTGAATGAGATCATACATTTGAGACCTGGGGGGTTTTCCAAGCTGGAAAGTCCAGTTATGCACACGCTGAGCCCGGACAGCCTGGGTGACACCCAGCCTTGCCAAAATTTCAGCTTTTAGCATCACATAGTCTTTTGCTTGGTTAGGCTCTAGGTCATAGTAAGCTTTCTGCGATTCACCAGTTAACAGAGGAGCCACCAGTCCAGCCCACTGCTCCTCAGGCCACTTTTCTCTTTCAGCGGTCCTTTCAAATGTGGTCAAAAATACCTCTGGATCATCCTCTCCAGTCATTTTTGTCAATAAACGACTCACCCCAAAGGACGCGGTATTAGTGGGACGGCTTTCCTCACTGGTCTGCGGACGTTGCTGCATTACTGCTTCCATTTGTTGTAGTCTCTGCTCTTGCTTCTGTAACAGGTCTATGAAGCGGGCCTCAGATTGCTGCTGGGCTTGTTGCTGAGCTTCCAGACTCTGTTGGTGAGCTTGCTGCTGGGCTGCAAGGCTCTGTTGATGAGCTTGCTGCTGGGCTGCAAGGCTCCTTTGCAAACCTGCATTTGTCTGCTGTTGATTGGCATTTGCTAGAGCCAGCTGTTTCAGTATCTCCTCCATGCTGGCTTAAAAAAAAACTGCCACTGGTTCTCCACCAACTGTGAGGGGGTTAGCTCGGCAGCGGGTGTGTGTGACCCCCGGGATGGGCTCCCCAGACAAAAACAGGCCCAGCAAACGGAGGTTGTGGTTTTCAAAATCAAAAAGGTGCGGTTTATTTTCTATTTACAGTGACAAAACACAGCAAAGCAAAAGAAACATAAATAAAATAAATCCTGGTCAACTTGACCTCTGACTAAACATACAGGTTTCCTAACTAACAACTGGGATCAGCCTAGTGCTGTCCTAGTCCCTAAGTCCCTGGTTTTAAATGTCCAAGCAAATAGCCACACAGGCTTTTTCTCACCGTACAGGGGTTCACTCTCCCTAGACAGTCCACACAGGTCTGGTTCCAGGCATGAGCTAACATCTAATGAAGCTGGGAGTTCTTATAGAGGCCTAAATGAGCTGACAAGGTTCAGCTGGTCTCCTCATCTCTGTCTGCACGACGCCCCACACTCTCCCTAGAGGTATGAGTCATCCATGAGCCCACTAGCCTTATACAACTCTCCACCTAGTTGTATAAGTCGGCGTAAAGCCTGAATCTGGGCGAAATATATCTACCCCCCTGGATGCAACCAGGTGACTTTACCTTCCTGCTGTCACAATATATACATTTATTATTGACTTTGCAGGGCCCTGCAAAAGTCAACTGCATCTCTGTTTAAATTCTGCTATCTTTTACCATTAAGTAAACTTGATTCTTGGTTAAGCAGAATACTGTGTGGAGTTCTCTATTACCCTGCTGGACAAGTGGCTATACAAGGTAACAATTTTATGTACCATTTTACTGTTGTGAAGTATTATTGTGTATCCCATTGCCAGTGGGTGCCACAATATCTTACAGACCAGTTGTGCCAAGGGAGGATTCGAGACAGATTCCTGGGGTTGATAGCTAGGGTACAGACCCAAACAAAACCAGCAGCTTTCTTAACTGGGGGTAGTGCTACACCGACATCAGAGGCATCAGTCTGAACCAAAAAGTCTTTGGAGAAATCGGGGAAGTACAGTACTGGCTGTGCACAAAGAGCCTTCTTCAGGACTTGGAAAGATTCTTGTGCTACTGGGGACCATTTCACCATTACGGAGTCTTTCCCTTTGGTAAGGTCTGTAGGTGGGGCAGCTATAGTTGCAAAATTTGGGATAAACCTTCTATAATACCCCGCAATCCCAAGAAAGGCCCTGACCTGCTTCTTGTTTGCAGGACGTCGCCACTCCTGGATGGCTTCTATTTTATTCACTTGGGGTTTAATGACTCAATGGCCAATAGTGTTTCTTTGGCGCTACCAGTCAGGGGTATTTGCCAATATCCTTTGGTCAAGTCCAAAGTGGTCATATAACGGGCCTTGCCAAGTCGGTCTATAAGTTTGTCTACCCTGGGCATTGGGTACGTGTCAAACTTTGTTACTGCATTACGTTTTCTGAAGTCGTTACAAAACCATCCGGTTTTGGGACTAACACAATGGGGTTAGACCAGTCACTATTGGACTTCTCAATAACATCTAGCTCCAACATCCTTTTAACTTCATCACTGATGTCCTTTCTTCTAGCCTCAGGAATTCGGTACGGTTTGAGCTTGACACAGACCCCAGGTTCAGTAACAATATCATGCTGAACTGCCAAAGTCGTGCCAGGTAACTCCAAAAACTTTTTTCTATTCCTTATTAGGAACTCTCTAGCTTCCTGTTTTTGGGAATACGACAGGGTGTCTGGAATCGTAAGCTCAGGGACCAGAGGGGACTCAGGCATGACAGGGAGGGACCTCGCAGTCAGTGCTAGTTGATCCTTCCAGGGCTTTAACAGGTTTATATGGTATATTTGCTCAGGCTTCCTTTACCTGGTTGATACACTTCGTAATTGACCTCCCCAACTCTTTCAATTACTTCGAAGAGACCCTGCCACTTAGCCAGGAACTTGCTTTCCACAGTAGGAACTAACACCAGGACCCTGTCACCAGGTGAGAAAACACGGAGACGGGCCCCCCTGTTGTATATTCTCTGTTGCGCTGCTTGGGCCTGCAGTAGGTGTTCTTTTACCATAGGCATAATTGCTGAAATCCTATGCTCAATTACACTTTTGTGGGGTTCTGCTCCCCCTCCCAAGTTTCCTTGGCTATGTCTAAGAGCCCCCTAGGGGGTCTCCCATAAAGCAACTCAAATGATGAGTACCCTGTAGAGGACTGGGGTACCTCCCTGATGGCAAAAATCAAGTACGGAATCAGGAAGTCCCAGTCTTTCCCATCCTTGTCATCAACCTTTTTTAACATACTTTTTAATGTTTTATTGAAGCGTTCTACCAAGCCATCAGTTTGAGGGTGGTACACAGAGGTTCGCAACTGCGTCACCTTAAATAACTTGCACAATTCCCTAGTTATTTGTGACATAAATGGGGTGCCCTGGTCTTTAAGGACCTCCTTAGGGGTTCCAACACGATTGAACACCATGAACAGCTCTTTGGCAATGTTCTTAGCAGATGCAGTGCGCAAGGGAACTGCCTCGGGGTAACGGGTAGCATAATCCATGATTACAAGAATATGCTGATGACCCCGGGCAAACTTAGGGAGTGGACCTACAAGGTCCATGGCGATCCTTTCAAAGGGCACCTCAATAATGGGTAAGGGCACTAATGGACTTCGGAAGTGGGATAGTGGGGCTGACATTTGACACACAGGACAAGATTGACAATAATTTTCAATATCTTTCTGTATCCCGGGCCAGTAAAACCTGCGCAACACCTTTTCAGTGGTTTTCTCAACCCCTAAATGACCTCCTAGCAAGTGCCCATGGGCAAGTTCCAACAGCACCCGTCTGTATGGCTTAGGGACCACCAACTGTTCAACCACTTCATCATTCTTTTTACATACACGATACAGTAAATACTCATTGCTGCTGAAATAAGGAAAACAGGGCCTGTCCCCTGGTTCGAGAGGTACATCATTAATCATTACTAAATTTTCCCAGGTCCTGGCAAGTGTAGGGTCTTTTCTCTGCTCAGTACCAACGTTTTCCTTGTTCACATTAAGGTCAGCAAACTCCAGCGCAGGCTCAGAGTCAGCAGACGGCTGTCCACCTTCACTGGTTGTGGGAACTTCCTCAGGCTCCTCCATCTCCCCTGCCAGAACTGAGAAAGGAAAACTCAGGGAGCCCTGAGAGGAATCCCCTGAACCCACATTATCAGTAGTGGCCAGGAGTTCTGGCTCTGCCACTGAGTCAGGTACTGCGACCGGGTCGGGATGATCCCACAATTGCCAAAACTTAGGGAAGTCCCTACCAACGATGGCCTCGTGCACCAAGTGGGGCACAAGTCCGACCGGATGGGTCACCGTACCTAAGCCAGTTTTAAACTGAACAGTGGCTATAGGATACTCCCGGGTATCCCCATGTACACAGATCACAGCAACTTTTTTAGCATGAAGATTCACAGTTTCAACCATCTCCGCTGTAACCAAAGTCACCAGACTTCCAAAGTCCAGCAAGGCTGTTATAGGCATATTATTAACAGTCATTTGGCACATGTGTTTTCCCACATTTGGCGCTGCAGCGCATGAAACAGCAGCAAACATAGACTGCCTTCTAATAGATAGATCACACTGCATTGGTTCATCTGTCAATGGACAGTTTGTTGCAACATGTCCCAGTTCTTGGCAACGAAAACACCTGATGTTTCTCCAGTTTGGTTTGCTGGCAGGCAGTGGCTTCCCTTGTTTGGGACGCCAAACTTCAGTCCTGGCACCAAAAAATCCTCCCCCCTATTTCCTTGCCATGCTTACCACCCACTTTCCCTGGAACAGTCTTACCGGTTGCCTGGGGAGACCGTGGCATTGTGTGGAAAGTCAGTGCGGCTGTAGGGGTGGTGTTCCAGGTTGTCCGCCAACTTGGGGTCTTCTTGACTCACCCACTTCTGCAGAGGAATTGGCAGTGACCTCAGGAACTGGTCCATGACCACACACTCCACTATTTGTGGCGCAGACAGGGACTCCGGCTGTAGCCATTTCCGCACCAGGTGGATTAGATCAAACATCTGCAATCTGGGGGCCTCTCATCTTGGAAGTACCAGCTGTGGACCCGCTGTGCTCGAACGGCCAAGGTGACACAGAGTCGCACCAGGATTTCCCACTTGACCTTCTCATAGTCTCCCGCTTCTGCCGACTCCAAATCATAGTAGGCCTTCTGCGATTCTCCGGACAGTAAGGGGGCAACCAATCCTGCCCACTGGGTTTGAGGCCAACCTTCCCTCTCAGCGGTCCGTTCAAATGTTAGTAGAAAGGCCTCTGGATCATCATCTGCAGTCATCTTAGAAAGAAAGCGACCCACATAGATGGCTGAGGGCTTGTCTCCAATATCATCAATTTTAGCAGGTGACCACTGTGCTAGCATCTCCACAACCTCAGTCAGGGTTTTCCTATCCGCTTTTGCAGCAGTGGCTAGCTGTTCAAACAGCCTCTGCGATTTCTCCTGTACAGCACCAATCTGTTGGCACAGCACCTTGGTTTGCTCCTGTGCGATAGCGTTGGCTTGCTGTTGTGCAGCGTTTGCTTGCTGCTGTGCAGCGTTGGATAACACCAATTGCTTCAGGATTTCCTCCATGTTTAGTCACTCTAGGTACTGGCCTTTTAAGTAGTAACTTACTACAGGTGCCTGCATTCTCCACCATATGTAACCTGGGGGACAGGTAGCAGGTACAATAGCTCCCTGGGATGAGCAGGCACATATACCAAGTCCAATGAATTAGTGACAAACAGTGCAGTGTTTATTTTGTGATATATACAAAGTCTATTTACAGGTGCTGTACAGTGTAACAAAAAAACAAATAGGAACAAAAATAGCCAAACAAAACCCTAGCCGTGTCTCGGCACTAACTATACAATATTTACAGATTCTAAATACCAGGCTGATCAAGCCTACAGCTTGTCAGTTTCCACATACGTTTTCACCAACCTTTTGCTCTCCTAGACAGAAGTTGTCTGAGGTTCCCAGGCCAAGAGCATTGGTTGTCTGTCAAAGGTGAGTTTAAATTGGCCTGGGAGAGAGGACCAAGATCCGAACTGGACCATGGATCAGAGATCCCTGAACGTGTATGAGAGGAGCCTGAGGGACGTATAAACCCCCGATTGCTACACAAGTCATATTGTAATTAAATGTTATTAAAAACAACCTTTCTGCAGCTCTGTAATTTTCTGTATAATGCAAAAGGGCAACCTGGAGGTGTTCTGTACACAGATGGTAAACAGAATGCCCCCCAGATACAGTCAGGTCCATAAATATTGGGACATCGACACAATTCTAATCTTTTTGGCTCTTTACACCACCACAATGGATTTTAAATGAAACGAACAAGATGTGCTTTAACTGCAGACTTTCAGCTTTAATTTGAGGGTATTTACATCCAAATCAGGTGAACGGTGTAGGAATTACAACAGTTTTTATATGTGCCTCCCACTTTTTTAAGGGGCCAAAAGTAATGGGACAATTGGCTGCTCAGCTGTTCCATGGCCATGTGTTTGTTATTCCCTCATTATCCCATTTTCAAGGAGCAGATAAAAGGTCCAGAGTTCATTTCAAGTGTGCTATTTGCATTTGGAATCTGTTGCTGTCAACTCTCAATATAAGATCCAAAGAGCTGTCACTATCAGTGAAGCAAGCCATCATTAGGCTGAAAAAATAAAAAAAAACATCAGAGAGATAGCAAAAACATTAGGTGTGGCCAAATCAACTGTTTGGAACATCCTTAAAAAGAAAGAACGCACCGGTGAGCTCAGCAAAACCAAAAGACCCGGAAGACTACGGAAACCAACTGTGGTGAATGACCGAAAATTATTTCCCTGGTGAAGAAAACACCCTTCACAACAGTTGGCCAGATCAAGAACACTCTCCAGGATGTAGGTGTATGTGTGTCAAAGTCAACAATCAAGAGAAGACTTCACCAGAGTGAATACAGAGGGTTCCCCACAAGATGTAAACCATTGGTGAGCCTCAAAAACAGGAAGGCCGGATTAGAGTTTGCCAAACAACATCTAAAAAAGCCTTCACAGTTCTGGAACAGCATCCTATGGACAGATGAGACCAAGATCAACTTGTACCAGAGTGATGGGAAGAGAAGAGTATGGAGAAGGAAAGTAACTGCCCATGATTCAAAACATACCACCTCATCAGTGAAGCATGGTGGTGGTAGTGTCATGGCGTGGGCATGTATGGCTGCCAATGGAACTGGTTCTCTTGTATTTATTGATGATGTGACTGCTGACAAAAGCAGCAGGAAGAATTCTGAAGTGTTTCGGCAATATTATTATCGGCTCATATTCAGCCAAATGCTTCAGAACTCATTGGACGGTGCTTCACAGTGCAGATGGACAATGACCCGAAGCATACTGCGAAAGCAACCAAAGAGTTTTTAAAGGGAAAGAAGTGGAATGTTATGCAATGGCCAAGTCAATCACCTGACCTGAATCCGATTGAGCATGCATTTCACTTGCTGAAGACAAAACTGAAGGGAAAATGCCCCAAGAACAAGCAGGAACTGAAGACAGTTGCAGTAGAGGCCTGGCAGAGCGTCACCAGGGATGAAACCCAGTGTCTGGTGATGTCTATGCGTTCCAGACTTCAGGCTGTAATTGACTGCAAAAGATTTGCAACCAAGTATTAAAAAGTGAACGTTTGATTTATGATTGGTAATCTGTCCCATTACTTTTGGTCCCTTAAAAAGTGGGAGGCACATATACAAATTGTTGTAATTCCTACACCGTTCACCTGATTTGGATGTAAATACCCTCAAATTGAAGCTGAACGTCTGCAGTTAAAGGATATCATTTTCATTTCATTTCACTTCACATCCATTCTGGTGGTGTATAGAGCCAAAAAGATTAGAATTGTGTTGATGTCCCAATATTTATGGACCTGACTGTATGTCATTTCTTGCTTGTGTGACTGGCTTATTAATTAAGTCAGATTTCAGTCATCCCCTGCAACAATAATGCCATTTTTGGTTAGCTACACCCAATAGGAAATCGCGTCTAAATGAATGCATACCCTGACATGTTTCTCATTAGAACCTTGCAGGTGCAGCAGCTGGTTGATAATTACAAAGTCACTCCTTTTCACATTCACTTCGCACATGGCCACAGACAAACAGCTATTTCTTCAGAATAGCAAAAGGTAGGAATCTGCAATAAAGATTGTTAAAATCCCTGCAATGTACAGAGATCAACCAGGGTGGGGTTGTTTTATTTTCTCAACAAAAGTGGAGTCACTCTTTACAACTGTCAACTAGTATTTGCAGGAAACAATTTCTCTCTTTTTTTTGTCTCTGAAATCGTCCCTATCTACAGCCAATATTACTAAAGCTGGCCATATACCAGGAGAATTTTGTTGAAAATGTTTTGTTTTTAAGAACGTTTGGTTGATTTTCTAATTATAAGTGAGATGATGAAGATGTGAACAACACTTTACAGTGAGCATGTTGAGTATCTACTATAACAGGCCAGCAATTGCCATTGCAAGTACACTGATGTCCTCTGGGTCCTGTGCCAAGCAGCTGTACACAGGGGGGTGCATAATCAACATTGGCCACCATTCACAGAACATCTTGTAAATTTTTTCGGTCAATACAAGTTGTTCTCTGATTGGACGAGGTGGAGAGTCGGGGTGGTGATGTCATTATCTTCACCTGGTCCAGTCAGTGAATGCCATTATACACTTTTTGTTGTATGTATACTTTGTACTCTGATGAAGTATGGAATGGGAACTCTCTATAGCCCAGTGCCCAACCTGAGTGTTTGGGGCCAAATGAGGCCCCCTGGCACTTGTTTGGTGGCCCTAGCAGCCCCTGAAGGCAAGAGGGTGCATTTCTCAATCTCATCATTTCTTACTTAGGCCAGTGATGAAAAATATACTTTAAGCTAACTTCTAGTAGTCAAATGGTTTGGTTTATGACTTTCAGCCTATCTTACATATTACCATGCTGTCCATCTCTTTTTATAATTATTTTCTTTTATATTCAACAATAGAATAATCTGAAATATCAAAAGAGGCTGTAGGGAGCACATATGTAGAAGCATTGATTTGTAAAGGGGCTGTAATAGCAGTGCTCCGTAGCCATCTCATGTGATGTGTCTCCAGTCTACGTCTCTTCTGAAACATGTTCCTGTTGACAGGTCTCCTGAATCATGTTCCAGTCTACAGGTCTCCTGAATCATGTTCCAGTCTACAGGTCTACCGAAACACATTCTAGTCTAGAGGTCTCCTGAAACACATTCCTGTCTACAGGTCTCCTAAAACATGTTTTCGTCTAAAGGTGTCTTGAAACATGTTCCTGTCTACAGGTCTCCTGAAACATGTTCTTGTCTACAGGTCTCCTGAAACATGTTGAAACATGTCGCAACATTATCAGGAGCTCACTGGCAACTTTTGACCCAGGAGGCAAGTACAACCCAGAGGCCCATGGTGCAGTGACTGCCCCCCCCCCCTCCTGCTCTTCCTCTTCCCTGGCTCCTCCCGACCCTATCCCCAGAAGCGGAATCTCCACTCCAGGTACTCTCTGATCAGTGGGTGCGTCGGGCTGGACAGCACCTGCGGCACAGACTGGGTTACTGAACTTGCCGGCAGGGGACAACTGGGGGCTGCAGGGTACGGCTAGGTTGGGGCTGGCTGACGGAGGAGAGCCTCTGGTGTGGCACGGAGCCGGCCTCTTCTCAAGCACAGAGTACACCATCAATTGGGGGGGGGGGTATCTTGCGCTCTCATCTCATCCTTTTTACTCCTCTTCACCAAAAAGGCATGTCTGCAGCAGAAGTGATGCGGTCCTTTTATGAGGCATCAGAGCTGCCTGGGGGGCAATTGTCCCCCCAGCCCTGAACATATTCCAGTCCACATGTCTTTTGAAACATGTTCTAGTGTACAAGTCACCTGAAACATGTGCTAGTCTACAAGTCTTTTCCAACATATTCCAGAGTATACATCTTGTGAAATATGTTCTCGTTCACGTCTTCTGAAACATGTTGTAATCCACATGTCTCCTGAAACATGTTCTTTTCTATAGGTCTCCTGAAACATGTTTTTGTCTACAGGTCTCCTGAAACATGTTCTAGTTTACATGTCTCGTGAAACATGTTTATGTCGAAATGTCTTGTGAAAAATGTTCTAGTCTACAAGTCTTCGGAAAGATGTTCTAGTCCACACATCTCCTGAAACACATTTCAGTCTACATGTCTCCTGAAACAACTCTGAACGTGATAGCTTTTCAGGTGCAAAAACGCATGTATTGTCCATCCCTTGAAGTCTATGGGGCCAAAACAGCTCATTCACCTTTTCAAGCTTTTACAGACTGAATGTGGAGATGTGAACAGCGTGTATTAAAAAGAGTGGGATTCCTATTGGGCAACATTGATGTGCATAGGCTTAGATGCAAAAACACAAGCAGAAACATTCATTTTTCTCCAATTGGAAAAGTTACCCTCCTGTCTTGTTCTGGGGACAACTCTAATGCCGCGTACACACGATCGATTTTTTTCGACGGTGAAAACACCGACGAGAAAATCGACGTGAAAAACGAGGAACAGCGTGTTCCCCCCACACACGGCCGTTTTAAATTACATTTTTTTGTGGTCGAAAAAAATGACCGTGTGTGGGCTCCGCGGCAGTGTTTCCCTATGGGAAAACTGCCGCGGAAAAAAACGACGGGAATCACGACGAGAAAAATTAGAGCATGTTCTAATTATTCTCGTCGTGATTAATGCTGTTTTTCCCGTCGAGAAAAACGACAAAAAGCCTACAGACGATCGTTTTTCTCGTCCAAAGGAAAAAATGTAATTTTTCTCGACGGGAAAAATGGTCGTGTGTACACGGCATAATGCCGCATACACACGATCGTTTTTAATGCCGTTAAAGATGCCACTTTTAAAAATGGGCATTAAAACCAATCGTGTGTATGCTCCAGAGCATTTTTAACAGCGTGAAAAACGGCCATTAAAAATTTCGAACATGCTTTATTTTTTTACGTCGTTTTTCATGTCGTTTTTTTTAACGACGTGAAAAACGATAGTGTGTATGCTTTTACGAGGGAAAAAAAAACGCGCATGCTCAGAATCAAGTATGAGACTGGAGCGCTCGTTCTGGTAAAACTAGCGTTCGTAATGGAGACAGCACATTCATCACGCTGTAACGGACTGAAAAGCACGAGGCTGAAAAGTGTGAATCACCGCTCAACAAACTTTACTAACATGAAGGGTGGCGCCATTCGAACGGAACTTCCCCTTTATAGTGCCGTCGTACGTGTTGTACGCCACTGCGCTTTGCTCGAGCGTTTTTTTTAATGATCGTGTGGATGCAAGACAGGCTTGAGAGGAAACAAGAAAAAAAACGACGAGAAAAACGTTGGCTTAAAAAAATGGCATTAAAAACGTACGTGTGTACGCGGCATAACATATTGCACTTCCCCATCCTTTCTTTCTCTGTGGCAATGGTCACCAGGGAAAACAGAAGAGGGAATCTTCCTAATGGGGACATAGCAATAAAAACCCGACCAAGGGTTTAACCCTTCCCCCGCTCTATCCAAAATGTAAAAAAAAAAAAGTTTTGCCTGGAAATACAATATAATGCTCCAGTATCTCTCACTACGTCATGTTCTTTGGTTCCCGGTGAAAATGGAACCCAGGACCTCAATACTTCAACCCAAGATTCTTCTTGTACTGTAGAGTCTCAGCTACCTTCTCCATGGAATTCCATCGCCCCAAATATAGATTCAGTTTTCGATATGGCATTACTACTATGATATAAAAATGACCATCCTCGTTATTTTGGCCTTAATTCTTTAGAACTAGTAAACATACACTACGTCATATGTATCTGAGCAGGACTGGGCGTACTTAGAAAAGCAGCTTTTTTTTTACTCAGTAGCAAAGAAGGGGACTGATAAGAAAGAGCTTCTGGTAGAACTTTCAGGAAAACCTGCTGACTACCAGCAAAACAAGCAAGGGGCAGAATACGCATAGTACAGGCTGTAACAGGGGTAACTAACGAGCAAGGCATTTAAAGGGTCTGTCCACCCAAAACTAATATTCCAGTTTTGGTAGGTGCTGTAGGGTTGCCTGCCAACTCCTTATATAGCACAAGGTCAGCACACCTGCTGTGGCCGTTACAAAGGGTTCTAATTACCCTTCATTTTATATTATATTCTTTTATTTATATTATATGTGATATATTATTACTTGTGATATTACTGTATATTATATGTGATATTATGTTATATTTTATTTGATATTTTTGATTCATATATTATAATATAATATATCATATCACATTTATAAAACGTATTTCTTTTATATTAAATTATGTTATATTTTATTGTATGTGATATTTATATTACATTATATTCTATGTAAGGTTATATTATAAAATAACATCACCATAAAATATATTATAACATCACATAAAATATAATTTATAATATCACATATTAAATATAAGACAAAATATAACATATAATACATGTTATCACATGTTATAATATACTTTATTATATGTAATATTATATTTTACATTTTATAAATGTCATATTATATGTGAAATTATATTTTATTATATGTGATATTATATATTTTTTTTTTTTATGTGAGGTTATCTTATAATGTAACATCACATATAAAATATTATCAAATATATTATCACATAAAATAGAATATCTAATATATTATAAACATAAAAATAATATAATATCACATATCATAAAATATAACATATAATATAATAAAATACATTTTATAAATGTGATATTATTATTATTATTATTATTATTATTATTATATGTGAAATTCTATTCTATTCTATTTTATTATATGTGATATTATATTATATTACGGTATATTATTTTATATTATATAATAATGGAAGTACACCCATTGTGGCCATTATGAAGGGTTCCCATATTCATAATAATAGTTTATTTGGCTTCCAGCCCCTACTCCTCGGTATGCTTGCGGTGGGGATATTAGATTGTAAGCTCCTTCAGGAGACGAGACTGGATCAACGTATTCTTAAAAAGGTGCAGAAAAAGTGTCAGAGGTCGATAAATGTTCAGCTTGATCCCATAATATAACGGCTCTTGTTTCCCAGATTTAATGACGGACGTTAGACCGATGCTGCAGAATTTTTCACTCTGATAACGCTTTCTATCGATTTGTCATCCTCTCGTCTGGCATCGATCACAGGACCACATTCATATTTCTTTCCCATAACACAAAAAAAAGGGGACTTTATATACCAGCATAAACATGCAAATTATTTGGGCTCCCCATACACATTGCAATCTGACCGTGCAATCTCTGTACAACTAACTTTTTTGGATCTACCTAAACTATCCAATCAATTTGTACCCAATCAAGCAGGCCCTTGTAGTACATCCTTTTTTTTTTTTGGCAGATCTAAATCACATTGTAACTTGTATAGTGAGCTTTAGGAAGACCATATTGCTGCTTTTTGAATGAAAAAATAAATAAATAAATTATAATGAATAATTAGCTTTGTGCTTATATTACATTCTTTGGGTAACTCTAATTGTAGCGAGATTGTATAGTGTATGGTCAGCCTTAGAGCTCCAACTCTGTATATGTCTATTATTCTTCACATATCGTACAAAAAATTTCTAAACATCTCTGTTACAAATGCCGGATTACAACATACAACTTGTAAAAATAATAAAAACCAAGAGGAACTAAAATATTTTGAAACCTTGTTCTATGTCATGCATGCCTAGTGCACAGTTTGTAAAATCTTAGATGAATTTTTTTTCTCCGATTGTATAGAAAGTCGGTAAATTTTCTTACCTGTTGCCCTGCACTGAGGACGAACATGAAGTGATGATGAACATCAGCGGTGCAGTCGGTGGAGGAGTGACTTGGCCCCTCCCACAAACACTTGTGATTGGCCCATTGAGTTTCACAACTTTTAAAAGGGGGGGGGGGGAAGTGGAAGCTCAGATAAGACATCAGCTCTTGTAAACAGAGTAGCAATGGAAGGGTTAACCTTTAAAAAATGATGGCGTCATTGTTATGGGTGGGTGAAATTTGGACGAACGATAAAGAAGAATGTTCTTTAAAGGATAAATCCACCCTTAGAATTTTTTGTATACTTGAATATTTTGTGGCAGCGAGCTGCTGATTAGGTCAAATTGGAAAAACAGCAATGTGTACTTCACAGGTGTGTATTCATTTTTGCAGAATAATGTAGAAGTGACATTTTGGTTGATATGATTTTTAAACCTTATAAAAGGGTAGAATCCACCGGTAATGTGTCTGTGGTTACATAGCGAGCTATAAGAAAATCGTTTATATATATATATATATATACATACATTGCCTTGAAAAAATATTCATACCCCTTGAAATTTTCCACATTTTGTCATGTTACAACCAAAAACGTGAATGTATTTTATTGGGATTTTAAGTGATAGACCAACACAAAGTGGCACATAATTGTGAAGTGGAAGGAAAATGCTTAATGAGTTTCAAACTTTTTTACAAATAAATGTGTGAAAAGTGTGGCGTGCATTTGTATTCAGCCCCCCTTTACTCCGATACCCCTAACTAAAATCTAGTGGAACCAATTGCCTTCAGAAGTCGCCTAATTAGTAAATAGAGTCCAGCTGTGTGTAATTTAATCTCAGTATAAATACAGCTGTTCTGTGAAGCCCTCATAAGTTTGTTAGAGAACCTTAGTGAACAAACAGCACCATGAAGGCCAAGGAACACACCAGACAGGTCAGGGATAAAGTTGTGGAAAAGTTTAAAGCAGGGTTAGGTTTTAAAAAATATCTCAAGCTTTGAACATCTCACTGTTCAATCCATCATCGGAAAATGGAAAGAGTATGGCACAACTCCAAACCTACCAAGACATGGCCGTCCACCTAAACTGACCGGCCGGGCAAGGAGAGCATTCATCAGAGAAGCAGCCAAGAGGCCCATGGTAACTCTGGAGGAGCTGCAGAGATCCACAGCTCAGGGGGGAGAATCTGTCCACAGGACAACTATTAGTTGTACACTCCACAAATCCGGTCTTTATGGAAGAGTGACAAGAAGAAAGCCATAAGAAGTCCCATTTCCAGTTTGCGAGAAGCCATGTGGGGGACACAGAAAACATGTGGAAGAAGGTGCTCTGGTCAGATGAGACCAAAATTGAACTTTATGGCTTAAAAGCAAAACGCTATGTGTGGCAGAAAACTAACACTGCACATCACCCTGAACACACCAGAAACATGGTGGTGGCAGAATCATGTTGTGGGGATGTTTTTCTTCAGCAGGGACAAGGAAGCTGGTCAGAAATTATGGGAAGATGGATGGAGCCAAATACAGTGCAATCTTACAAGAAAAATGTTAGAGTCTACAAAAGAGATTCGCACTAGAGATGTAAACAAGGCATTTCCCTGTTCTGCCTAGTGACAGGACAGTGATCTACTGCTCCCTGTCATCGGGAGCAGTGATCGCTGTCATGTCACTTGTAGCCCAGCCCCCACACAGTTAGAATCACTCCCTAGGACACACTTAACCCCTTCATCGCCCCCTAGTGTTTAACCCCTTCCCTGCCAGTGTCATTTACACAGTTATCAGTGCATTTTCATAGCACTGATCGCTGTATAAATGACAATGGTCCCAAAATAGTGTCAAAAGTGTCCGATGTGTCCGCCATAATGTCGCAGTCCCGATAAAAATCGCTGATCGCCGCCATTACTAATAAAAACAAAATTATAATAAAAATGCCATAAAACTATCCCCTATTTTGAAGACGCTATAACTTTTGCGCTAACCAATCATACGCTTATTGCGATTTATTTTTTTTGCCAAAAATATGTAGAAGAATACGTATCGGCCTAAACTGAGGAAAAAATGTGTTTTTTTTATATATTTTTTGGGGATATTTATTATAGCAAAAAGTAAAAAAAATATTGCTTTTTTTTCAAAATTGACGCTCTTTTTTTGTTTATAGCGCAAAAAATAAAAACCGCAGAGAGGAGGTCAATTATGTTTGGGTGCAACGTCGCACGACCCCTCAATTGTCAGTTAAAACGACGCAGTGCCGTGTTGCAAAAAATGGCCTGGTCATTGGGCAGCCAAATCTTCCGGGGCTGAAGTGGTTAAAAAATATTTTTATTATTTTACACTGTTTCTTACATATTTTTTTATCACTTTTTTATTGCTGTCACAAGGAATGTAAACATCCTCTGTAAAACAATAGGCAGTGTGTCACGATCAGGCGTCGGGCTTGAAGACCAGTTGCTATAGCAGTTGCAGGACAGGTATAAAGGCAGTCACTTCTGGCAGATGACACAGGCTCACCTGAGGTGCGGAGTCTAAGTACTAGCTGGTTTTCCCCAGAGCTCCGGATGGTGGAGATGGATTTGGCTGCAAGCTAGTACCGGGTCGCGGTCCTCAGGTTTGCCCCACCAGGGTGTGAGCAGGCCGGGGTCCAGTGGCGGATCAGCAGATAAGGATTAAACAGCAGCGTGGTCAGTAACAAGCCAAAAGGTCAATCACGAGTGGTTGCAGGTTGGGATCAGGCAGCAGAGTAGTCAAAGAACAAGCCAAGGGTCAATCACGAGTGGTAGCAAAATACAGAAGGCAGCAGGGATGTCAAGAGCTAGGCACTGGCTGAGAAGGCACAATAACCTGGCAAAGAGGAAGTGCTGAGACAAGGCTTATATAGGAAGTTCATGGTAGGAGCAAGGAGTTCAAGGTTCATCAGTAATCAAGACTCAAGGCAGGGTTGTCCATTGGATCAGATAGGTTTGTCCAGCAGATCAGGCAGGGAGCTGTCCAGCATCCCAGATAGCTCAGTGGGAAGAGTCAACGCCAGACACAGACGAGGTCCCAGGTTCAAGCCCAGGTCCTGACAGTACTCCCCTCCCCTCAGGACGTCCTCCCGACGTCTTAGGCCTGGGTTTGTGAGGAAACCTCTGGTGGAATTCTCTTGTTAATCTAGGGGCATGAACGTTCTCCTCAGGCTCCCAAGAATTTTCTTCTGGCCCATATCCTTCCCATTGGACCAGATATTGTAGTTTGTTTCTAAAGATCCTGGAATCAAGAATTTTCTCCACCACAAATTCTACTTCACCTCAACAGGTGGAGGAGGTGGAAGAATTCTTCCAGAAAAGGGATTTTCATTAAATTGTTTAAGTAATGACATGTGAAAAACAGGGTGAATTATCATACTATCAGGAAGTTTTAAGCGAAAGGTAACTGGATTGATTTGAGCAGAAATCTTGAATGGTCCTACAAACTTCTGGCCCAGCTTTGCAGACGGAACATGGACCTTCAAATTTTTGGTTGATAACCAAACTTTGTCACCCACATGAAATGTAGGAAGTGATCTGCGATGTCTATCAGCAGCCTTCTTGTAACATTCCTGAGCCTCCTTCAAAGTTTCGATCAATTTTTCACGAATCTCCTGCAATGTAGTTAATCTGTTGGTAACATAAGGAATTGGAGTTGGGATAGGGAGATCAGGAATAAAAACGGGATGATACCCGTTGTTTAAATAAAAAGGACTTTGAGAAGTGGAGCTATGTTTAGAATTGTTATATGCAAACTCTGCTGTAGGAAGATAATCCACCCAGTCATCCTGAAGATAACTGACAAAACATCGAAGGTACTGCTCTAAGGTTTGATTGGTCCTCTCAGTCTGACCATTAGACTGGGGATGAAAAGCAGAAGACAGATTAACTGTTACACCTAAGGCTGAACAAAAGTTTTTCCAAAATTTTGAAGTAAACTGTACACCTCTGTCAGACACCACATCGTCAGGAATTCCATGTAGTTTAAATACTTCTCGAAGCATTAACTCAGCAGTTTGTTCAGCTGAAGGTACCCCCTTAACAGGTATAAAATGAGCCATCTTAGTGAGACGGTCAACAACAACCAAAATAGTGCTCATTTCTCTTGAGGGAGGTAAATCTACCACAAAGTCCATAGAAATTGATCCCCATGGTCTTGATGGAACAGGGAGTGGCTGGAGCAACCCCAAAGGAGAAGCTCGGGGAGTCTTACTGCGTGCACAGGTCAGACATGAGGCCACATAGTGTTTGACATCTTTCTTATAGCTGGGCCACCAAAATGAACATAACAAGAGCTCTTCTGTTTTGGAAATCCCAAAATGCCCAGCAAGTTTTGAGTCATGAACCAACCTGAGGGCTTCAGTCCGAGCAGATTCAGGTACATAGAGACTATGTGCATGAGTCCAAAAGCCATTCTTGTACACAAGGTTAATATCCGCAGGTGGATGATTGAGAAGAGGGTCATTTTCATACCCTTCCTTTAGGACACTCAAGAATGTCTTGAAACCCGTGGCCCCTATGAAGTTCTTTTGAGGCAGAATCATACATTCAGGGTTGTTTTCCTGGCATGGTTCAGTCAACATTCTTGATAATGCATCGGCCTTACCATTCCTTGACCCAGGTCGATACGAGATGATAAAATTAAACCGGGAAAAGAACAGTGACCAACGTGCTTGTCTAGAAGACATCCTCTTGGCAGAGCGAATGAATTCTAGATTTTTATGATCAGTGAGAACAGTTACTGGATGCTTAGCCCCTTCCAGCAGATGCCTCCATTCAGAAAAGGCTTCCTTAATTGCCAGCAATTCCTTATTCCCGGTGTCATAATTTCTTTCGGCTGATGACATTAAGCGAGAGAAATATGCACAAGGATGAAGCTGTATCTTTTCTCCTTTTCGCTGAGAAAGGATAGCTCCCACAGCAGAGTCTGAGGCATCCACTTCCACTATAAAAGGAACTTCAGGATCGGGATGTACCAATATTGGTGCAGAAGTGAAAAGAGTCTTTAGCTTAATAAAAGCAGTCTGTGCCTCAGCTGACCACACAAAGGGCATCCCTTTCTTTGTCAGCTGTGTAATTGGTGCTATCACTTTAGAGAAATTTCTTATGAATTTTCTGTAGAAGTTGGCAAAACCAACAAATCGTTGTATCTCCTTAACATTACTAGGAGCAGGCCAATCCACCACTGCTTTGATCTTCTCAGGATCCATGCTTACTCCTTTAGGAGAAATAATATATCCCAAGAACTGCATCTGGGTTCGTTCAAACTCACATTTCTCCAATTTAATATAAAGTTGGTTCTTCCTTAGCCTTTCAAAGACAGTGCAAACATGTTTGCGATGTTCCTCCAGGTTATTAGAAAAGATGAGAATATCATCCAGATAAGCAATCACAAACTGGTCCAATAGGTCTCGAAAAGCATCATTGATGAAGTGTTGGAAAGTGTCAGGGGCGTTGCAGAGGCCAAAAGGCATAACCAGGGACTCAAAATGGCCATATCTGGTTCTAAAGGCGGTTTTCCATTCGTCTCCTTGACGCATGCGGATGAGGTTATATGCCCCCCATAAGTCTAGTTTTATGAAGACTTTGGCAGAGCGGAGTCTTTCCAACATTTCAGAAATTAAAGGAAGTGGATAGCGGTTTTTAATAGTGATTTTATTAAGGTCACGGTAGTCAATGCATGGACGCAAGGTGGAATCTTTCTTTGCAACAAAGAACAGGGCTGCCCCTGCAGGAGACGTTGAGGGTCTAATGAAGCCCTTTTCTAAATTCTCATCAATCCATTCCCTGAGAACTTTTAATTCAGGTTCTGAAAGATTGAAAAGGCGACCAAAAGGTATTTCAACCCCTGGGAGCAGTTCAATCGGACAATCATATGGGCGATGAGGAGGTAACTGATCGGCATTCTTCTTATCACAGACATCCCGGAACTCATGATATTGTGGAGGCAGGTTGTCATATGACTGCGTAGTAACAACATCCACCTGTGATTCCTTGACTGGCAAAGAACTTGTTTGACAAGGTTCTCTACAGAATTCCTCGCAATGGGGGGATGTAAAGTTTATAATCCGTGCTTCCCAGTTGATGGAGGGATTATGGGTGGAAAACCATGGAATGCCCAGGATGACGGGAAATTTGGGTGATGTAATCAGCTGAAAACTGATGGTCTCATGATGATTAGCCTCAAATTGCAATACCAAAGGGACTGTTTAATGGGTAACAGGTCCTGAAGTTAAGGGTGAACCATCGACCATCTCCATATCGATAGGAGCAGACTTATTTCTTGTTTGGATATTATTACTGTGGGCAAAGTCTATGTCCATAAAGTTCCCCCCAGCCCCAGAGTCCAGCATAGCAGAGCAAGGAATTTCAATACCATCAAAGATGAGTTTAATAGGGATGATAAAATGAGATAGTACAGAATTTACTTTATTCTCTTCATGAATCAATGGGGAGATCGACTGGGTAATAGAGTTTATTTGTTCAGGCAAAATCACATCAGTCGCTGCAATTTCTCAGCAATTCAATAAGGGGTCGAGCCATTTTGGTAAATCCCTCTATGGATCTACAATAATAGAAGCAGAACCCCAGGAATGACTTCAGTTTTTTTTACATTACTTGGCCAGAAGGGGACAGCTTCCAATTTCTTGGGGTCAGTGTCCTTTTCTTTAGCCGAGACAATGTCCCCAAGATAAGTTATAGACTACGATAGAACTGACACTTTTCGAACCATTATATTCTACAGGGCCTCTGCTTTTAGGAAATTATAGGGCTTTATGTAATTTTTGTGAAGCCATATGAAAAGGACCCCCCTCCTGTACTGCCGGGAATTTTTCAGAGAACACAGAATTACTGTACTGGCAAAGGGTGCTTAATTGCTGGTGGGGAATCTATTGTTGCTTTGAGGGGGGCTTATGTTGCTGCGGGGGGTCTATTGTTGCTGGGGGAATCTACTATTTTGGGGCAGGTCTGTTGTCACTAGCTGCTTGAGGGTCTTTTGTTGCTGGATACAGGGGGGTCTACTGTTGCTGATGGGGCTTTATTTTTGCTTGGGTAAACCTATTGTTGCTGGTGGAGGTATTTTGTTGCTGAGATGCTTGGGCATGCTGGAGGGTATATTATTGCTGGTGGGGGATCTATTGTTTCTGGGAGGAGGGCTTAGGTGGCTGGGGTGGGGATCTATTGTTGCTGATAGGGGATATGCTAGTGTAAAGGGGGATCTACTGTTTTGAGGCAGGTCTATTGTTGCTGGCTGCTTGAGGGTCTATTGTTTCTGGCTTTTCGGGATCTATTTTTGCTTGGGTGGATCTATTGTTGCTGGTGGGGATATTTTGTTGCTGGGGTGCTTGGACATGCTGAAGGGTATATTATTGCTGGGGAGGGGATCTATTGTTACTGTAAGGGAATCTACCGGTGTACGGGGGTCTGTTGTTGCTGGGGGAATCTACTGTTTTGGGGCAATCCCCTTGTCGCTAACTGCTCAAGGGTCTATTGTTGCTCGCTGCTGGAGGATCCACTGTTGCTGGTGGGGATATTTTGTTGCTGGGGTGCTTGGGCATGCTGGAGGGTCTTTTATTGGTGGTGGACAATCTATCGTTGGTGGGAGGAGGGCTTATGTTGCTCGGGGAGGTCTACTGATTCTAGGGGGATCTACTGGTGCGGGGGAGAGTGTAATGTTGCTGGGGGGAATGTACTGCTTTGGGGGAGGTCTATTGTTGCTGGTTGCTTGAGGGTCTATTGATACTGGCTTCTGGGGGATCTTCTGTTGCTGATGGGGGTCTATTGTTGTTTGGGTGGATTTACTGTTTCTGGCGAGGGGATATATTGTTGCTGGTGGAGGTATTTTGTTGCTGGGGTGCTTGGGCATGCTGGATGGTCTATTATTAGGGAATCTATTGTTGCTTGGCTTATGTTGCTGGAGGGGGGGGGGGGGGGGGCGGCAGGGTCTATTGTGACTGGGGGGAATCTACCGGGTAAAAGTTTTTGTTGCTGGGTTGGAATCTACTGTTTTGGGGGTGGTCTATTGTCGCCGGCTGCTTGAGGGTTTATTGATGCTGGCTGCTGGGGGATCTACTGTTGCTGATGAGGGTCTATTGCAATGTGGATCTATAGTTGCTGGTGTGTGGTCTATTGGTGCTGGTGGGGTGTATTTTGTTGCTGAGGGGGTCGATTGTTGTTGGGGAGGTTGGTAGAAGAGAAGGGGGCAGAAACACTTAATGACTTGGGGGAGCGGGGAGTACCTGCTCCTATTCTCTGAGAAAAAATACCCTGCTGTACAGTATTTAGGTAAAATATTTTGCCATTGGCACGTATCCTCCATGGTGGTGCTCAGCTTCCCATGTCATGTTTTTTCGAGCTTGCCTATTAGCCCTACAGATGGCCAGAAATGACTTTCAAGATTGCCTTCCCATAGACTTTTCCATAGACCTACTGTAGTCCCGAAAGTTTGGATTCACGAGTAGTGATGAGCCGAACACCCCCGGGTTCGGTTCGCACCAGAACCCGCGAACGGACCGGAAGTTCGAACGAACATTAGAACCCTATTAAATACAATGGATGCGAACGTTCGAATTCTAAAGTGCTAATTATAACAACTATTATGCATGTTATTGTCCTAAAAAGGGTTTGGGAACCCGGGTTCTGCACCAGGGGACATGTATCAATGCAAAAAGAAGTTTTAAAAACGGTCGTTTTTCGGGAGCAGTCATTTTAATGATGCATAAAGTGAAAAAAAAAAGTCAAATATTCCTTTAAATATCGTACCTGGGGGGTGTCTAAAGTATGCCTGTGAAGTGCCACGTGTTTCCCGTGTTTAGAACTGTCCCTGCACAAAATGACACTTCTAAAGGAAAAAAAAGCCATTTAAAACTGCTTGCGGCTTTAATGTAATGTCTGGTCCCGGTAATATGGATGAAATTCTTTAAGAAAAATGGCATAGCTACCCCATGACCCCCCCCCCCCCCCCTACCCCAGCCCATTACCAGCCCCTTTGGGTCTTGTATGGATATTAAGGGGAACCCCGCACATAAAATAAAAAAGGCCCTATATACTCTGAACAGCCGTATACAGGCGGTGCATACAAGACAGGGACTGTAGGTTTGTTCTTATGTAGAATCTGTTTGTAATTTTGAACAGGTACATTGTTGAAGTGTAGCTCCAGCCCAAAAATCTATTTTTAAACTTTTTGGAAAACATAGGTAAGGGTTATCACCCCTGTAACATTTGTTTTGCTGTCTGTGCCCCTGTTCAGAACATTTCACCTCACTTTCCGTCCCAATGACAACTGTTTTTGAAATGTGGTGTTTTTCTTGAAACAAGGATTGCTGATAAAGCATCAGTACAGAGGAGACACCTTTCTCCCATATTTATTCTTACAGGAGAGAATTTTCCTTCCTAGTGGTAGATTTCCTCTCACTTCCTGTTGTCTTCTTGCGTTTGCAAGTAGGAGTCGTTTGTAAGTTGGATGTTTGAAAGTAGGGACCTGCCGTATATACTCTGCAGAAATAGGCCCCATAGTTGTTGGTGTTGGCACAACACTGTAAGCACTCACAGTTACTCTTGGTTGGTGCTGGAACGCCCTGCTGTCAACTATTATATCAGGAATTTTAATTACATATAATTGTTGAACAGTGGTAGTAAAAATTGGGCCTTTGATGGTGGTGCTGGTGCCACAACACTGTAAGCCCTGACAGTTACTCTTGGTGGGTGCAGCAATGGGCCCTGCTGTGAATTATTAGATCAAGAATTGTAATTACATGCCCCTGTTGAACAGGGGCTGAAAAATTGGGCCTTAGGCACTGGTGGCACAACACTGCAACCCCTCACAGATACTGTACTTGGAGCACAGCAATGAGCCCTGTTGCAAAGTATTGCTTCAAAAATTGTAATGACACGCCCCTGTTAAACAGGGGCTGAAAAATTGGGCCTTAGGCACTGGTGGCACAACACTGCAACTCCTCACAGATACTGTACTTGGAGCACAGCAATGAGCCCTGTTGCAAAGTATTGCTTCAAAAATTGTAATTACACGCCCCTGTTAAACAGGGGCTGAAAAATTGGGCGTTAGGCACTGGTGGCGGCACCCATAAACAAAAATGATCTTCCAAGCTATCATCATCAATCGTATCATTGAGGACTCGGAGGAGGAGGATAGCCAGTCAACATAACAGCACAGGCACTCAGCATCAGCATCAGTCTTGAAGGGATGTGACATTTTAAAATCAATTAGTCTGTTATATCAGCATCAGGTGTGTGGTAGCTGGTGGTGATCCAAGACTGGTTCATCTTGATGAAAGTCAGTCGATCAACCGAGTCGGTGGACAGGCGCACCCTGTGATCCGTGACAAATCCTCCAGCAGCACTGAATGTGCGTTCCGAAAGAACGCTGGATGCAGGACAGGCCAGTAGCTCAATTGCATACTGTGCAAGCTCTGGCCAGTGATCCATCCTCAAGACCCAGTAAGCCAGAGGATTTTCGGTGGGGAAGGTGTCCAAGTCTGACCTTGCCCCTAGATATTCCTGCACCATGTTTATCAGACGCTGGCGATGGTTGCTGGAACCAATCATACTTTGGGGCTGCGGACTAAAGAATTGTCTGAACGCATCGGTCAGACGGCCACCTTCCCCACCGCTCCTTCTTTGACTGGCCGAAGCCTCAGCAACTCGTTGTCCAGGACCAGGAGTTTGCAACCTCCCAGTCTCTGGGAACGCGTTGCACAGACCTTTCTGCAAGGCCTCCCGGAGTTGTCTCATCCTCTGCTCCCTCTGCGACGGTAACATAAGGTCCGCAACCTTACCCTTGTACCGTGGATCAAGGAGAGTGGCCAGCCAGTAATGGTCCCTCTCCTTGATCCGAAGAATACGAGGATCCTTCCGCAGACTTTGCAGGATCAGGGAGGCCATGCAGCGTAGGTTTGCTGAGGCATTCGCTCCGGAGTCCTCTGGGTCACTAAGGACGACATGATCCGCAGCCACCTCCTCCCAGCCACGTACAAGTCCACTGGTTTCTTGGGACTGTAAATCATCCCTAAAAGACTGCTGCTGATGATGCTGAGTGCCAGCCTCCACCTCCATGCTGACACAATCCTCCTCCTCCTCCTCCTCCTCCTCCTCTTCCTGTGCGATGGGTGGGACAGAAGGAACACTGTCTGGGTAAAGGGGGCCTTGAGAGGCAAGGAAGTCCTCCTCTTCCTGCCTCTGTTCTGCCTCAAGTGCCCTGTCCATTATTCCACGCAGCGTGTGCTCCAACAGGTGGACAAGAGGTACAGTGTCACTGATGCATGCACTGTCACTGCTCACCATCCTCGTGGCCTCCTCAAATGGTGCCAGGACAGTGCATGCATCCCTGATCATGCCCCACTGGCGTGGAGAAAAAAAACCAAGCTCCCCTGACCCTGTCCTGGTGCCGTAGTCGCACAGGTACTCATTGATGGCCCTCTGCTGCGTGTGCAGCCGCTGCAGCATGGCCAACGTTGAGTTCCACCTGGTGGGCATGTCACATATAAGGCGGTTCTTGGGCAGGTTCAACTCCTTTTGCAGCTCAGCCAGGCGAGCACTGGCATTATAAGATCTGCGGAAATGCACACAGACTTTCCTGGCCTGCCTCAGGACATCCTGTAAGCCCGGGTACCTGCCCAAGAACCGCTGCACCACCAGGTTAAGGACGTGAGCCACACAGGGCACATGGGTCAGTTGTCCCTGTCGGAGGGCGGAGAGGAGGTTGGTGCCATTGTCGCAAACCACCATTCCTGGCTTAAGCTGGCGTGGCGTCAACCACCTCTCGGCCTGGCCCTGCAGAGCAGACAGGACCTCTGCCCCAGTGTGGCTTCTGTCCCCCAAACACACCAGCGCAAGCACGGCATGGCATCTTTTTGCCTGCGTACTTGCGTAGCCCCGTGAACGGCTACGGAGCACCGCTGGTTCATAGGACAAACCACAGGAAGAGGCCATGGAGGAAGAAGAAGAGGAGGGGGTGGAGGAGAGAGGTGTGTCACAACCAGTAGTAGCATTTTGGAGGCGTGGCGGTGGGACAACCTCCAACACTACTGCACCTTGTCCTGAATCCTTCCCAGCTGCCAAAAGAGTGACCCAATGGGCCGTGAAAGAAAGGTAACGTCCCTGTCCATGCCTGCTGGACCATGAGTCAGCGGTAATATGCACCTTACCGCTGACCGCCCTGTCCAGCGAGGCCAAGACATTGCCTTCCACATGCCGGTAGAGAGCCGGAATAGCCTTCCGTGAGAAAAAGTGGCGTTTGGGAACCTGCCACTGAGGAACCGCACATTGCACAAACTCACGGAAGGGGGCCGAGTCTACCAACTGAAAAGGCAGCAGTTGAAGCGCTAGCAATTTAGCCAAGCTAGCATTCAACCGCTGGGCATGTGGATGGCTGGGAGTGAACTTCTTTCGACGGTCCAGCAGCTGGGGCAGGGAAATTTGCCTGCTAGAATCGGACGTCGGTGTACTGCTAGCAGAGTGGGCGCAAGTACTTGGCTGTGACACACCTAATTCTACACCTTCATTCCTCTCAGTGCATGTTTCAGAGAGGACTGAAGTTATAGTGGGGTTGGAGATCCCAGCTGATGCGGTGCAAGGAGAGGTCCGCTTTGTTCTTTGGTGTGGGTCTTTGAGGTAGGCTTGCCAACGAGCTGCATGGCAGGTCAACATATGTCTGGTCAGGCATGTGGTACCCAAGCGGCTGATGTTTTGGCCACGCGATATACGCTTGAGACATATGTTGCAAACAGCAGCTGTGCGATCTGATGCACTAGCCTCAAAAAAGGCCCACACCAAAGAACTTTTTGAATGACGGGCAGAGGCAGCGCCCTGCACAGGCGGAGCTCTGCGGTGTGATTCCGTCGGTGTACTGCCCTTACGCTGGCCACCAAAGGGCATCCTGCCTCGTTGGAGATGTGCCTCCTCCTCATCCTCCTCCTCCTCCTCTCTCCTATTAGGCACCCACGTGGAGTCATTGACCTCATCATCCCCTCCCTCCTCATCACTGGAGCCAATCTGGCAGTATGCTGCAGCTGCTGGAACATGACTGCCAGATTGGTGTCCTTCTTGAGCATCCCCTCTGTCTGCTCTCACGCTACTGCCTTCCTCTAGCTGGGTTTCATCATCAGACCCTTCGAAACGCTGGGCATCCTCCTGGAGCATGTACCCAACACTGTGCTGAAACAGTTCGGGGGACTCCTCAGGAGGAGGACATGGTGGGTCTAGGGAAGGAGTGACTGATGATTTGTCTGACATTGATACCAGGGAAGACGACGCTTTGGCAGCTGCTTTTCCAGTACCCTGAGCCTGGGTGAGAGAGGATGAGGAAGAGGAGGAGGGCTTGGTCATCCACTCTACCAAGTCTTCGGCATGATGTGGCTCAACATGTCCAGCTGCCGAAAAGAAGGACAAGCGTGTCCCATGGCCATGTGCTGATGACAATGCACCGCGTCCACGACCAGCACTGTTGCCCCCAGACACAGAGCCTGCTTGCCCTCTTTTATTGCCTCCTGACTGTCTGCCTCTCCTTGTTTGCCTTCCAGACATTCTAATAGATGGCCTGCAGGGAGATGGGAAAAAAGCAATAAGGGCTACCTTCAGGTGTCCTTCTCTGTCCCTGGAAACAAGGACTTGCAGAGTGAAAGAAAAAAAACACTCTCCCTACCTACAGTTTTCTGTCCCTAGAAAAAATGTTTTTTTTAATCACAATATAGCACAAGGAAAATTAACTCACTGTCCTTACAGGTCCCTGGAAACAAGGACTTGCAGAGTGAAAGAAAAAAAACACTCTCCCTACCTACAGTTTTCTGTCCCTAGAAAAAAATGTTTTTTTTAATCACAATATAGCAAAAGGACAATTCACTCACTGTCCTTCCAGGTCCCTGGAAACAAGGACTTGCAGAGTGAAAGAAACTGACACTGTCCCTACCTAGAGTTTTCTGTCCCTAGAATAAATGTTTTTTTTAATCACAATATAGCAAAAGGACAATTCACTCACTGTCCTTCCAGGTCCCTGGAAACAAGGACTTGCAGAGTGAAAGAAACTGACACTGTCCCTACCTAGAGTTTTCTGTCCCTAGAATAAATGTTTTTTTTAATCACAATATAGCAAAAGGACAATTCACTCACTGTCCTTCCAGGTCCCTGGAAACAAGGACTTGCAGAGTGAAAGAAACTGACACTGTCCCTACCTAGAGTTTTCTGTCCCTAGAATAAATGTTTTTTTTAATCACAATATAGCAAAAGGACAATTCACTCACTGTCCTTCCAGGTCCCTGGAAACAAGGACTTGCAGAGTGAAAGAAACTGACACTGTCCCTACCTAGAGTTTTCTGTCCCTAGAATAAATGTTTTTTTTAATCACAATATAGCAAAAGGACAATTCACTCACTGTCCTTCCAGGTCCCTGGAAACAAGGACTTGCAGAGTGAAAGAAACTGACACTGTCCCTACCTAGAGTTTTCTGTCCCTAGAATAAATGTTTTTTTTAATCACAATATAGCAAAAGGACAATTCACTCACTGTCCTTCCAGGTCCCTGGAAACAAGGACTTGCAGAGTGAAAGAAACTGACACTGTCCCTACCTAGAGTTTTCTGTCCCTAGAATAAATGTTTTTTTTAATCACAATATAGCAAAAGGACAATTCACTCACTGTCCTTCCAGGTCCCTGGAAACAAGGACTTGCAGAGTGAAAGAAACTGACACTGTCCCTACCTAGAGTTTTCTGTCCCTAGAATAAATGTTTTTTTTAATCACAATATAGCACAAGGAAAATTAACTCACTGTCCTTACAGGTCCCTGGAAACAAGGACTTGCAGAGTGAAAGAAAAAAAACACTCTCCCTACCTACAGTTTTCTGTCCCTAGAAAAAAATGTTTTTTTTAATCACAATATAGCAAAAGGACAATTCACTCACTGTCCTTCCAGGTCCCTGGAAACAAGGACTTGCAGAGTGAAAGAAACTGACACTGTCCCTACCTAGAGTTTTCTGTCCCTGGAATAAATGTTTTTTTCAGCACAATATAGCACAAGGACAATTAACTCACTGTCCTTACAGGTCCCTGGAAACAAGGACTTGCAGAGTGAAAGAAAAAAAATACTCTCCCTACCTACAGTTTTCTGTCCCTAGAAAAAAATGTTTTTTTTAATCACAATATAGCAAAAGGACAATTCACTCACTGTCCTTCCAGGTCCCTGGAAACAAGGACTTGCAGAGTGAAAGAAACTGACACTGTCCCTACCTAGAGTTTTCTGTCCCTAGAATAAATGTTTTTTTTAATCACAATATAGCAAAAGGACAATTCACTCACTGTCCTTCCAGGTCCCTGGAAACAAGGACTTGCAGAGTGAAAGAAACTGACACTGTCCCTACCTAGAGTTTTCTGTCCCTAGAATAAATGTTTTTTTTAATCACAATATAGCAAAAGGACAATTCACTCACTGTCCTTCCAGGTCCCTGGAAACAAGGACTTGCAGAGTGAAAGAAACTGACACTGTCCCTACCTAGAGTTTTCTGTCCCTAGAATAAATGTTTTTTTTAATCACAATATAGCAAAAGGACAATTCACTCACTGTCCTTCCAGGTCCCTGGAAACAAGGACTTGCAGAGTGAAAGAAACTGACACTGTCCCTACCTAGAGTTTTCTGTCCCTAGAATAAATGTTTTTTTTTAAGCACACTATAGCAGAAGCACAAAACACACTGACACTCTCCCTACCTATCCTTCTCTTTCCCTAAACTAAAGGAATCCAGGTTAAGCAAGAAAGAAATAACAGTCACTGTCCCTGCCTATGCTACTCTATCCCTGCTCCGGAACACACTACACTAGGCCGCCGTGCTGGCGGCCTTTTATAGTGTGGGGCGTGTACTAAACACCCTCAGCAATAATTGGCCACAGGCATCCTGCCTGTGGCCAATCATTGCTCTCCTCGCTGCCGGCGCTGTGATTGGCCAAGCATGCGGGGTCACAGTGCATGCTTGGCCAATCACAGCGCCTGGATGACACTGCGATGGCGTAGTGCATTGTGGGCCGTTCGCGTCACTCGAATTTGGCGCGAACGGCCCAAATCGTTCGATCTTCGTCGAACGATCGAACAGCCAATGTTCGAGTCGAACGTATGTTCGACTCGAACACGAAGCTCATCCCTATTCACGAGCTCCGGACAAATTTAATATAGCTGGATCCACTCATCAGTAGAAGTCAAGAACCAAGCAGCGTCAGATTGATCTGTATCTGGTGAACGGAGCAGGTATATCAGGAAACCTCAGATAGCTCTCTTTATATTCTCCATGTGTCATTCCATTATCAGCTCCAACTTCTCACTATCTGGGACATACAAAGACACCAGATAGGACTTCTATTATGGCATCAAAATGCTGACTTCAACACTATTTGACTGCAAATGTCTTTATGGAAATCCAAGGGATAACTTTAATCGGCAACAAAAGCTCTCAGTTTGTGTTAAACTTCAACATTTGGTTTCTCTGTGCTTAAGGCCCCATGCACACGAGACGCTGTTATTTGCTGTTGAACGCGCGTTCAGAGGCAGTTGGACGCTTTTTTCACCTGCCCCTGAACCCATTCAATGTTATCCTATGTGTCCATGCACACACTCTCGTTTTTTGGCGTTTACAAGCAGTTGCGTTTAACCTCGTTTTTCCAGAAGCAAAAAAATGGGTTCAGACGCAAAAGTTTTCCACGTTTCAGATGCTAAACGCGGCTAAACACGGTACCGGCGTTTTGCCGCGTTTGTCTTTGCGTTTCTAAAGGTGACCTATTTTTTTACATTAGAAATCTCAAAAATGATGACAAATGATGAAAAACCATTAAAAAATAAATAAAAAAAACTGTAATTGCTTGCATTGCACTGTAGACAATCCACAACTTGTGGCAGGTGACGTGGCAAGTGGACAATCCACAACTTGTGGCGGGTGATGTTGCCAGGTGACGTGGCAGGTGGAAATCCACAAATTGTGGCAGGTGACGTGGCAAGTGCACAATCCACAACTTGTGGCAGGTAACGTGGCCAGGTGACGTGGCAGGTGACGTGACAGGTGGACAATCCACAAATTGTGGCAGGTGATGTGGCAGGTGACGTGGCAGGTGGACAATCCACAACTTGTGGCAGGTGACATGGCCAGGTGATGTGGCAGGTGGACAATCCACAAATTGTGGCAGGTGACGTGGCCAGGTGATGCGGCAGGTGACGTGGCAAGTGGACAATCCACAACTTGTGGCAGGTGACAATCCACAACTTGTGGCAGGTGACGTGGCCAGATGACGTGGCAGGTGGACAATCAACAAATTGTGGCATGTGACGTGGCCAGGTGATGTTGCAGGTGATGTGGCAAGTGGACAATCCACAACTTGTGGCAGGTGACGTGGCCAGGTGACGTGGCAGGTGACGTGGCAAGTGGACAATCCACAACTTGTGGCAGGTGACGTGGCCAGGTGACGTGGCAGGTGGACAATCCACAAATTATGGCAGGTGATGTGGCCAGGTGATGTGGCCAGGTGACGTGGCAGGTGGACAATCCACAAATTGTGGCAGGTGACGTGGCCAGCTGACGTGGCAGGTGACGTGGCAAGTGGACAATACACAACTTGTGGCAGGTGACGTGGCAGGTGACGTGGCAGGTGGACAATCCACAAATTGTGGCATGTGACGTGGCCAGGTGATGTGGCAGGTGACGTGGCAAGTGGACAATCCACAACTTGTGGCAGGTGACGTGGCCAGGTGATGTGGCCAGGTGACGTGGCAGGTGACGTGGCAGGTGGACAATCCACAAATTGTGGCAGGTGACGTGGCCAGGTGATGTGGCAGGTGATGTGGCAGGTGACGTGGCAAGTGGACAATCCACAACTTGTGGCAGGTGACGTGGCCAGGTGACGTGGCAGGTGACGTGGCAGGTGGACAATCCACAAATTATGGCAGGTGACGTGGCCAGGTGATGTGGCCATGTGACGTGGCAGGTGACGTGGGAGGTGGACAATACACAAATTTTGGCTGGTGACGTGGCCAGGTGACCTGGCAGGTGACGTGGCAGGTGACGTGGCAAGTGGACAATACACAACTTGTGGCAGGTGACGTGGCAGGTGGAAATCCACAAATTGTGGCAGGTGACGTGGCCAGGTGACGTGGCAAGTGGACAATCCACAACTTGTGGCAGGTAACGTGGCCAGGTGACGTGGCAGGTGGACAATCCACAAATTGTGGCAGGTGACGTGGCAGGTGACGTGGCAGGTGACGTGGCAGGTGATGTGGCAGGTGGACAATCCACAACTTGTGGCAGGTGACGTGGCCAGGTGATGTGGCAGGTGGACAATCCACAAATTGTGGCAGGTGACGTGGCCAGGTGATGTGGCAGGTGATGTGGCAAGTGGACAATCCACAACTTGTGGCAGGTGACGTGGCCAGGTGATGTGGCAGGTGACGAGGCAAGTGGACAATCCACAACTTGTGGCAGGTGACAATCCACAACTTGTGGCAGGTGACATGGCCAGATTACGTGGCAGGTGGACAATCCACAAATTGTGGCATGTGACGTGGCCAGGTGACGTGGCAAGTGGACAATCCACAACTTGTGGCAGGTGACGTGGCCAGGTGATGTGGCCAGGTGACGTGGCAGGTGACGTGGCAGGTGGACAATCCACAAATTGTGGCAGGTGACGTGGCCAGGTGACGTGGCCAGGTGATGTGGCAGGTGATGTGGCAGGTGACATGGCAAGTGGACAATCCACAACTTGTGGCAGGTGACGTGGCAGGTGACGTGGCAGGTGGACAATCCACAAATTATGGCAGGTGACGTGGCCAGGTGATGTGACCATGTGACATGGCAGGTGAGGTGGGAGGTGGACAATACACAAATTTTGGCTGGTGACGTGGCCAGGTGACCTGGCAGGTGACGTGGCAGGTGACGTGGCAAGTGGACAATACACAACTTGTGGCAGGTGACGTGGCCAGGTGACGTGGCAGGTGGAAATCCACAAATTGTGGCAGGTGACGTGGCCAGGTGACGTGGCAAGTGGACAATCCACAACTTGTGGCAGGTAACGTGGCCAGGTGACGTGGCAGGTGGACAATCCACAAATTGTGGCAGGTGACGTGGCCAGGTGATGTGGCAGGTGACGTGGCAAGTGGACAATCCACAACTTGTGGCAGGTGACGTGGCAAGTGAACATTCCACAACTTGTGGCAGGTGACGTGGCCAGGTGTTGTGGCAAGTGGACAATCCACAACTTGGACAATCCACAACAACCGGCGTCTCGTGTGCATGGGGCCTAACAGAAGTTATTCAGGCTGCTGTAAAGCCACCCAATCATTTCTACATACATACAGATGATACCTCCCTGTTCTGGTCCAAGCCTCCGCCCCCGAGGTCCCAGGGGTTCACCCTGCTTACCATTGGTTGTGTGCAGTGACATCTTTCTGGTGGCATAGCTCAGGTGGGCTCAGACTGGGACCTGAACATGCATGAGCTCTTCCCTAATGACACTAGTTCCCCAATCTTCTCTGGGCGGTGTGAACCCGGAAGTGCTCATCTCAGAGCACTTCTGGATTCACAGCTGTCAGAATGCAAAGGACTGGCTACAGACTATGCTTGGTCAGTTGGAGGGGAGGACACAGGAAACATCAGGGATCTAACAGATCCACTGATGTCTTCACAAAGAGAACCTGCCACTTGCTCAGTGCTATCGCGTAGGGGAGAAAATAAGAATTTGGCAACACACCACCACCGGTCCAACAGTATTTATTGAAGACTGTACAAGTAACCACCACCAGGACACAGACAATAAGTACAGGTTGACGCGTTTCACACAGACATTGTTGCAGTTCAAGCAATATATAAAAGTCAATGTCTGTGTGAAACGCGTCAACCTGTACTTATTGTCTGTGTCCTGGTGGTGGTTACTTAAGCCTCGTATACACGACCGAGTTTCTCGGCAAGAAAGCTCTGCCAGCAAGTTTCTTGGTTCTAAATCGGTCGTGTGTACGCGGCTTTCAGTTTTCTTGTCAACAAAACTGGCAAGAATCTTGACGAGAAAAATAGAGAACCTGCTCTCTATTTTCTCGTCGAGATTCTCGTCAGCATGTTTCTCGACGAGAAAAGTGTGTGTGTGTGTACACTTACCTGTCGCCGTGGAAACCCGTGCATGCTCGAAATGACTTTGACGCATGCGCGGTAGCGTTCTAGGCATAGGTAGGGTGTAGCAAGATGGCGGCGACGGCATCGAATGTGACGAGCGCACGCTCGTTGTAGTCGATGACGTCACCGCGTTCGCTCCATTCAAAGAACCGCGGGTTCTTTGAGTCGAGCGTGTGTACATTCGGCCGGGACAAGTTTCTTGTCCAAGAATCTCGTCAAGAAAAACGACAAGTTTTTTCCTGACGAGATTCTCGGCCGTGTGTACGAGGCTTAACAAAACTACAATAAATACTATGGGGACCGGCAGTGGTGTGCAGCCAAATTCTTACTGTCTCCACCAAGTCCAATTGGATATTATACTCACCTGGAGCAGCGTACCGTCCTATTCCTTCCTTTTCTATCACGTAGGGGGCTTGTTAGTCACCTTGTGATGACAATGAGGTTAAACGTAAAAATAAATAATGTATTAATTGAAAAAGTGTTACTAAATATAGTAAATAAAATGAAACCACCCCCATTGTCAAACACAAACATACAGTATACAAGCGTATGTGTGTAAATGTGAACTTACCCTTTAAGGCCTCATTCACATGCGCGCTGAGAGCTGTAGTCTGTGACCAGTCAGTCAAACCCCCCACCCCCCCGTCGCTCGCCCGTACATCAGCCCCGCACTTACCCCATCCAGGCCGCAGGCAGCTTTGGTGGCTTCCCCCTACATCTCCTCCTCGATGCCTCCACCCTGCTCCCAGCCAATATGATTTGCTTCTCCTCTCGGCCAATCCGGCCTCAGGACCCGCTTCCCGATTGGCCGGTAGGAGAAGCAGGAAGACCATAGCACATATTAATTCGCTAATGTCACACAACTGGGTGGGCGCAGCGTTCTGGGCCCCGAGCCCAAGCTTTTTTTAAGCAAACTGGAGCCTCAGGCTCTAATCACATGCTTCAAAAAAAAAAAACATTGAAATCCATGCGTCTGGCGCCCAGCATGTAGATTAGCGGGCCAGGCACATGGATTAGGGGTGCGGCCCCTGCACTCCTAATGGAGTGGTCGCCACTGCTACACAATATCAGATTTTATAAGTGGTGGCACGCTACTGCAAAGCAACAAAAGGGAAGGGGCCCCTAGGTCTGCTGAGGTACATTTTTTTTTTTTATGGAGGTGTCACAATGCACTATGGTGAAGATTTACTAAAACTGCAGCACACAGAATCTGGTGCAGCTGTACATCATAACCAATCAGTTTCTAACTTTAGGTTGTTCCATTAGGCCCCTTTAAGGCTGGGTTCACACTTATGCGAATTGGATGTGGGTTTCGCCGCATCCAATTCACATGACAGGAGACTGTGACCGTCTCTCAATGGAGCCAGTTCACACATCTCTGGGGCGGCTGCGGTCCGCACTGTAGGTTCCTGTGTGTCTTTGGCTCAGTTTCAGGTCCGAATTCAGGCAAAAATTTAGACCTGATTCACACCTAAAATGGAGAACAGGGACACACTGGACCCCTTGCTGTGAGTCCTGACCGCAGCAAGTGTGAACCCGGCCTCACATGCGGACCGTTTGTCTGTTTTCATCCATCCGTTAACGGATGAAAAATGCATCTCTATGAAAAAACGGATGATCGTCCATTTACATCAGTTAACATCCGTATCCGTCAACATCTGTTTTTTTAAATGGATCAAAGCTCTACTTTTCTTCCATTAAAAAAAAACGAATCGGATGCAAAATGGATGTAAACTGACAAACGGTCCGCTTTTCATCCGTTTTTGCATTGGTAGTGAATGTAAAAAAAAAAATGAAAAACTGATGAATACTTCATCCGTTTTGACGTGACTGAACTGATGAAATGAACGGTCTGCATGTGTGAAAGGGGCCTTAGAGCCCTTTCACACAGGCACCTCCGCCTGATGGACTCTGCTTGCTCAGTGAGGGATTCTGATCCCTGCTGAGCAGGCGGATGACAGGTCTCTGCTCTGCTCTATGGAGAAATCGGGTAAAAACCGGACCACTAGAGTGTTTTCATCCGATCTGATTCTCCAGATGGATGGAAAATAGGACCACCATCCATCTGGATTTTGCGGACAGGATCAGATTGGATAGCAGCAGATACCATCGGACATGTCACCACTGACATCCGCTTCTCCTTAAGGGAGATTGCAAGGTCCAATCAGGTCCGCCTGAAAAACTGACAAGCGGACCTGATCGGACAGCCCGTGTGAAAGGGACCTTAAGCTTTGACAATAAAACCTGGAAGCTGATTGGAAGCTACAGCAGATTCTGTGTGCTCCTGTTTAACCACTTCCAATCCACGCTATAGCCGAATGACGGCTACAGCACGGACTCCAAATGCCAGGAGGCCATCAATAGACGTCCTCCCCTTTTCACGCGCAACGCGCGCCCCCTGCAGGGCGCGCGCAGCACGCGCTGTGATCACTGAGACTCGGGCGATCACAGATCCATGTAAGGGGCTGGTCCCGGCCCCTTACCACGTGATCAGCTGTCAGCCAGTGACAGCTGATCACGTGATGTAAACAAAGGATCGGTAATCTTTTTTTTTTCTCCTCACGCTGACACCGGCTTGTGCACAAGGGACATCGGTCCCGAAGAGGAAGGAGGCACATCAGCCTCATCAGTGCCCATAAATACCGCCTGCCAGTGCCACCTGCCATTGCTACCTGCCAGTGCCCACAGTGCCACCTATCAATGCCCACAAGTGCCACCTATCAATGCCCACCAGTGATGCCAATCAGTGCCACTTAGCAATGCTGCCTATCAGTGTAACCTACCAGTGCCCATTATTGCCATTCATCAGTGCCCATCACTGCCACCTATCAGTGCCCATCACTTCCAGCTATCAGGGCCACCTATCAATGCCACCTATTAGTGCCACTTCTCAGTGCCACCCATCAATGCCCATCAGTGCAGCCCATCGGTGCCAATCAGTGCCCCTCAGTACAGCTTCATCAGCATACATCAATGAAGGAGTAAAATTACCTGTTTGCAAAACTTTATAACAAAATATAAAAAAATATAATTTTTTTTTTTAAATCGGTCTTTTTAATTTTTTTTAACAAATTAATAAAAACCGCAGAGGTGATCAAATACCACCAAAAGAAAGCCCTATTTGTGGGGAAAAAATGATAAAAATTTCATTTGGGTACAGCGTTGTATGAGCGTGCAATTGTCATTCAAAGTGCATTAGCGCTGAAAGCTGAAAATTGGTCTGGTCAGGAGGGGGGTTTAAGTGCCCAGTAAGCAAGTGGTTAAGTAAATCTCTCCCAATGTTTCTATTTTAACTGTTTTCATTCTTAAGTGATGCAAGAATTTAAGTAACTCAAACCCATCTTGTTCTATGCAAAACAAAAAAGGTTTGGGCTTAACATACACTTTGGGGTCAATGTATAAAACGCTCTTGTTGCGGATGTGACAAATATGACAAATTTGCGGTGTTTTCAAACATATGTAGTTGTTATATTATATACAAGTATCATCAGTGCCACCCAGTGTTCATAATGCTTTTTTTCCCCATACATACAGTAGTGTTCTCTGTCCCCCTTCACATCACCCCTCCCACTGTTGTGTCCTCACTTCTCCCCCTCAAAGCAGTGTCCTCTGTCCCCTTCACATTACCTCCCATTCACTGTAGTGACCTACGCCCCCCATAGCAGTGTCCTCTGCCCCCTCCCCCCCCACAGTAGTGTCCTGTTCCCCCCCCCCAAAGCAGTGCCCCCTTCACATCACCCCCGCCCCTCTGTGGTGTCCTCTGCCCCTTTGCATCCCCTATAGTATTTTTCTGTGCACCCCCCCCCCAGCAGTGTCCTCTTTCCACCTTTACATCCCCCCCTACACATTGTAGTGTCCTCTGCCCCCCCCCCCAAAAGCAGTGGCCTTTGTCCCCTTCACATCACCCCCTCCCCCCACCAACATACACCAGTGTGTAGGTAGCATTCTCCTACCTTACATAGGTGTACTGCAGAGCGGAGAGCGGGAGGCAACACAGTACTAGATGAAGGGTGGAGTGGGAGCTGCCAGAATTAACTTTTCATATTAACAAGCTGGTGATTTGTTGCTGGGACCTCCCGGTTTCTGAGCAACCAATCACCTGCTGGTGAAGTTGAAAAGTCCCGCTCTGCCCTCCATCCAGTACTGTGCTGCTCTCTGCTCTGCAGTGAAGAGAAGAGGGGCAGAGGCTGGGGGGAAGGACCGGCAAAGTCCTCTGTGTTCGAAATCTACCTGTCAGCTGCCTACGGTCGACAGTTCGATCACAATCGATGGCTTGCCAACCCCCAAGGTAGGAACTACATATGTAGCCCCCTCCTAAAATAGCTTGCTACAGAGGTTCATGTAAATATTGCTCTTTAGCTCCTCTGTATTCATTGGAGGGAGTGGTGTATGATTATTTTGGGCAATATTTGAGTCTCACTGGCTGCAAGCTCGTCTGCTTCCCCCTGACTTCTACTGGATTCTAGAATGTAATGGGCAGGAAGAGGTAGAGCCTTGGCCTAAATATTTATGTGGTATCAGCCAATCCCTGGGGGGGGGGGGAAATGCCAAGTAGGAGGCTTAGGGCATAAATACTTTGGGACCTGAAGCAGCAGGGTTCTTGTTCAGGAGGAGAAGATCACAGCCTGGAGGGCTGGGGCCCTACTGGGCAGTGTAGCTAAAATCCAAGTCCATTAACTCAGTGAGAGCTGGGGGACCTATTTCCGGAAGAAGTTGGAGACAAATCAAGGGGACTCACTGAGAAAATGGTCTGGAAACTCACAATGCCAAGCTCCTGCAAACAAAGCAAACAGAATATTGGCATGCATTAAAAAAGGGATTAACTCCAGAGATAAAACAATAATTCTCCCACTCTACAAGACTCTGGTCCGGCCGCACCTGGAATATGCTGTCCAGTTCTGGGCACCAGTCCTCAGGAAGGATGTACTGGAAATGGAGTGAGTACAAAGAAGGGCAACAGAGCTAATAAAGGGTCTGGAGGATATTTAGATATGAGGAAAGGTTGCGAGCACTGAACTTATTTTCTCTGCAGACGAGAAGCTTGAGAGGGGATATGATTTCAATTTACAAATACCGTACTAGTGACCCAACAATAGGGATAAAACTTTTTTGCGGAAGGGAGTTTAACAAGACACCTGGCCACTCATTAAAATTAGAAGAAAAGAGGTTTAACCTTAAACTACATAGAGGGTTCTTTACTGTAAGAGCGGCGGTGGTCTCAGCGGGGGGGCATCGATGGTTTAAAAAAACGATTAGATAAGCACCTGAACGACTGCAACATACAGGGATATACAATGTAATACTGACATATAATCACACACACAGGTTGGACTTGATGGACTTGTGTATTTTATCAACCTCACCTAGTATGTAACGATTTAACAAGAGAAGTGTGTGGATGATATTGGATGAAAGCATCCAAGTATATGGGGACATTGGGAGTAGAGGCCTGGATGTTGGATCCTAGTGACTGTTTACTGCTTTAACCCCTTGAGTATCAGCTCCAGTGTTGCTATATTGGGACTTTCCCTTCACTTGGAATCCTAATGCCTCGTACACACAACCAGTTTTCCCATCGGGAAAACTGCCATGACAGCTTTTGGGCGGGAAAACCGGCCGTGTGTATGCTCCATCGCAGTTTTCCCGACAGGAAAACTGCGGGGGGAAAAAAGAGAACTTGTTCTCTATTTTCCCGTCAGGAAAAAATCCTGCCGAGAAAACCAGTCGTCTGTATGCTTTCCAGAGGGGGAAAAAAAAGTGCATGCTCGTAAACAATTTGACGCATGCGCGAAAGCATAGAACGTAATTTTGTCGGCTCGTCGTAGTCTTTGACGTCACCGCGTTCTTGGCAGTCAAAAGTTCAGCGGTCTTTTGTGTGACTGTGTGTATGCAAGACAGGCTTCAGAGGAATCCCGTCGGGAAAAGCGTCGTTTTTCTTCCTGCCAGGAAAACCGGTCGTGTGTACGAGGCATCAGATTGCTGTTCTCTTGTTGTTTGTTAATAGGAGAGTAAGACCCGGTTCACACAGGGGCGACTCCAGACGCGACTTCTGGTCGCCCCGAGTTGCCCCAAGTCGTGCTATTTTTAAAACTAATTGAAGTGAATGGAGATGTTTTAATGCACACTACTGAAGTCGCTCCGACTTCAAAAAAGGTTCCTGTACTACTTCAATCAGACTTCTAGGCGACCTGTAGGCAACTTGTACCATTGATTTCAATGGAAGTCGCTTAGAAGTCTGATCAGTGTTCATTTTGAAGGCAACTTTACAGGAAGATAACATACATTTCTCAGGCAAACCCCTCCCTCCCACAGAGCTGATTCTTGTTTTATTGGCCACTGGAATGTCTCCTGTCCTGGAGGCAACTTCAGTCGTGTTATAAATCACCACTTAGTCGCTCTGTGATTCATGCTCAAGTCGTGTCTGAGTGGTGTTGAAGTCTGAAGTCTGAAGTCGTGTTGAAGTCGTGTTGCCCCTGTGTGAACCGGCTCTTACCCTGGAGAGAGTAAAAAGGGCAAATAGTGTCCAGCCGATATCTTGCTATTTGCATACCCGTAGCTGTTCTTATCTCCACTACCACTTGTTAACGACCTTTGGATTGTTCATTAAATATGCTTTCGCTTTATCCAAACCTGCAACCCTTTGTTACCAATTTTTGGGGTTGTTTACTGACTACACTTCTGCTTGATCCCTACCTGCTATATCTGCTACTGAACCCCGTATCGCCTACCTCCTAGTGGGGCGACACTGAGGACCGCGACCTAGTACTAACACACAGCAAAACCCATCTCCGCCATCAAGAGCTCTGGACTTAGACCCAGCACCTATCGCAGAACTGTGATAGTGTACAGTCATTATGGCTGGAACTCCATAGGAGTGCAACACATAGTAAAATATTTGTGGGAGCATTTTATAGGCCCATTAACATAAAGGATGAGGAAGAGTCTCGGCTTCTTTCACAGACTGAAATGGATGCGAAGAACGGTGATGTTGTTATTATTATTATGGGCAATTTTAATTATTCTGATATTCATAGGGTACTTGGAACTGCACACTCAACAAAGGCATCTAATTTCTTAACCTTACTGCAGAATTTTTTTATGAAACAGATATATTCTAGGAGCGATCCATTCATATGTTTTTGAATGATTTATATATACGTTTTTGAATGATATGTAATGTTTTATGTCTATATAAAAATTTAATAAAAATAATAATAATAAACAGAAACAGATGGTGGAAGCCCCAACAAGGAAAAATGCTCTGTTGGATCTATTAATTTCAAACCACATGGAGCTTATTACAGATGTGCAAGTTAGAGACAACTTACAGTGATCATGGTGTAATCACAATTGCCATAAGTTACAGGAAACAAAAGCATGTGAGTGAGTGAGTGAGAACTTGTATAGCGCTGCAATTGCGAACTAAATTGCCTCAAGGTGCTTGGTATCCAGTGTCGTTGAGATCCTTAGAAGAGATGGGTCTTTAGTTTTTTCCGGAAGGCCCGATGGTTTTCTTCCATGCGGATGTTCGTGGGTAGCGCATTCCATAGCCTTGGTCCTTGGACAGCAAACCTTTGTTCCCCCTTGGCTTTGTAGCGCGTCTTGGGGATATGAAGGAGGTTTTGGTTGGTTGATCGAAGGTCGCGAGTAGTGGTGTAGTGTTTTATTTTCTCGCATAGATATTGAGGTGCCTTTCCTTGTGCACATTTGTGGGTGAGGCAAAAAGGTCTTGAATGTGACCCGATCCTTTACGGATAGCCAGTGGAGGCTTCTCAGGGACGGTGCGATTGATTTCCAGGGTTTTTTCCCTGTTACCAGTCTGGCCGCTGTGTTTTGGATGACTTGTAGACGTTCATGTTCGTAAGACAAGAAATCTACATTTAAAAAAAAAAAAAACTTCAATAATTTTGCGATCCTTACTGCATGACACTAATTGGGACCAAATATTTGCAACAAAGAGCACGCAAGGCAATTGAGTATTTTAAAGATGTATTAAACAAGTGCATTAGTCATTGTATTCCATTAGGTAACAAACATAAAAAGAAAAAAATTAAAACCTACGTGGCCCAATTCTAGTCTTAAATAGCAAATAAATTAGAAAAAACAGGCCTTTTAAACAGTACAAAGTAGAAGGGACACGCTCTGCATTCCATATTTATCCACTCTGGAGAGGAAGTGCTTAAGAGGGGATATCATTACAATGCACAAGGTGACTTCAGTAGCTGTAATAAACTGTTTACTCTAATGCCCCATACACACGACCGGTTTTCCTGTCGGAAAAAGTCTGATGAGAGCTTTTAGCCGGGAATCCCGACCGTGTGTATGCTCCTTCGGACTTTTTCCAACAGGAAAACTGAGAGCAGGATCTCTTTTTTTCCCGTCGGGAAAAAATCCTAGCGGGAAAACCATTCGTCTGTATGCTTTTACGACACGCAAAAAAACATGCATGCTCGGAAACAAATCAACGCATGCTTAGAAGCATAGAACTTCATTTTCTCAGCTCATCGTAGTCTTTTACGTCACTGCGTTCTTGGCAGTCAAAAGTTCATCGAACTTTTGTGTGACCGTGTGTATGCAAGGCAGGCTTGAGAGGAATTCCGTCGGAAAAACCATCAGTTTTTTTCCAGATGGGAAAACGTCTCGTGTGTACGAGGCATAAGGCTGGCAATACATGGATCAGTGTCATGTACCTGGGTGTATTTGAACCGGGATCTTCCTGGTCCCACAGCTGCAGCCTTACCTGTTGTGCTACGGAGCAGATCTAGACTTTTGTAAATGCCCTCTTAGTATTAAGCATTGCCTTGGACTCACTAGCCCCACCTGCTGCCAGCTGTGGACAATTTTCTATCAAACCAGCCCATAAAAAGGAAGTGATGCTATCTCTCAGCGCCCGTTTGTGTGGAATAGATCCCTGGGTGTTGTGACTGCTTTTTGATCTTGATTTTCTTGTTGAACTTCTGCCTGAATTCCTGACTACTCTCTAGCCTGCTGATTTTGTACTTCACTGCCAGCTTGTGTATGACCTTTGCCTGCCTGACCACTCTCTGGATTTCGATCGTGTACCGTTTTGCCTGATCTGTTGCCAACCTAATCTGCCTGACTACGTTTTCGCCTGAATCCTCAGCACACAAGTTCCACTTCGGACACTACCTATCACAGGTACCTTACATTACAAACGGGCCACAATGACAGTGGACCCTGCTGAGATTGTTAAGGCGATTTCACGTCAGGGACAATTGATTGGAGCTCATGAACAGCATCTTTCTTCCCTGGACGCCAAGTTAGATGAACTTTGTACTATGCTTAAATCTTGTTTGCCTGCTTCCTCTGCAACGGTCCAGACTCCGGATCCTACTCCTGCTACGATCCAACCCGCCTCTTCTGTACCACCCAAACTTCCCTTGCCTGACAAATTTGGTGGTGATACTGAAGACTGCAGAGGCTTTATAAATGTTTGCCGTTTGCATTTCCGCAGCAACCCTGGGACCTTTAGCACTTCGTCTGCCAAAGTGACTTTTGTAATTTCCTTGTTAAAGGGGAAGGCCCTGGCCTGGGTCTCTCCTTATCTGGAACGCAATGATCCTGTGCTGCAAGACGCTGACAAATTTCTGGCTTCTCTCCAGACTGTATTTGACAAGCCAGATAGAGCTTCTGCAGCTGAGTACTCACTCTTGGACATGCAACAAGGCACCAGGTCTGTGGCACAATATGCTATTGAGTTTCATACCCTTGCCGCTTAGACTACTTGGGACTCAAGGGCATTACGTGCAGCCTTCCGAAAAGGTCTTGCGGATCGCATCAAAGACGAATTAGTCTATAAGGATTCCCCAGAAGACCTAGAGAAATTCATAGTTCTCTGTGTTCGTCTGGATGTCCGGTATCATGAAAGGTGCCAAGAGAGACTTAGAACTCGCAAGTTTCCTAGGCCAGTTTACCGTTTGGCCCCTAACTTCCAAGCACCACCTCAACCAGAACCTGAAATCTCAGTTGAACCCCAGGCATCTGTGGAACCCATGGATGTAAGCCGTCTCCACCTAACTGAGTCTGAGAAACAAAGGAGGCGTGCATTGGGCCTATGCCTATACTGTGGACTTAAAGGACATTTATTATCTGTCTGCCCTTCCCGTCCAGTAAAAGGCAGGGTCTAACCAGTGTTGGAGGAGCTGGCTTAGACTTTACAGGTATATCCTCCAAGACCAAGATTACCATTCCTGCAATTATTCATTTACCCTCTAAACTTGTCTCCTGTGAGGCTTTTGTGGATTCTGGAGCTGCTGGCATATTCTTGGACTACACTTTTGCTAAAAAAAATAATATCCCATTTGTTCCAAAATCTAGACCCCTGAACATTACCACCATGAATGGACAACCCTTGGGAGATGGCATTGTAAAATTTGAGACTATGACAATCACCCTTCAGGTAGGCGTACTCCACAAAGAGGAAGTTGTCTTTTCTCTTATTGATTCTCCACTTCTGCCTGTTATCCTTGGTTACCCATGGTTACAACAACATAACCCTTCTGTCATGGATATGCATTAATGTCTGTCTGCCATCTTACCTTCCTCCTCTTGTGTTCATCTAGAGACCAGACCTCCTTCACCTGGCTTCCTTTATAATCTCCTCCCAGCCTGACTCCACCCCAGGCCCTATCACTGAACACTATATTAACCTGTGCACTGCAAGCCTGCTTTGCTGATCAACGTGTTTGTTAGGCATTGTGTGTTTGGGTTCCTGCCTGCCGTGTGTTACGTCTGTCTCTCTGTTACGTTATTGGCTTGTCCCCGACCATCCCTGTCTGCTCGTGACCCTTGACCTTCGGCTCGTTCTTCGTTATCCTTGTCTGCTTGTGGCCCCTGACCTTCGGCTTGTTATTCGGTTCTCTCTATCGTGTGCTGCTGCTTCCCCTTATCCTACGGGGTGTGAGCTAGGAAACTCCAGGGGCCGCGACCCGGTCCCAGCCTGCAGCGTAACATCCTCACCACTAGAGGCCCTGGAGAAGACCAGCTGGGTCTTAGACTCCGCGCCCTGGGGAATCTTGGCTCTCGCTTCCGTTGGGATCCCGGTTGTGCTCCTCTGGTCCCGCTTTCCACAACCACCCAGTTTCCTATCCACAGAAGCCAGCCATAGGGTTCACTACCTCGCGGTGCACTCCTGTCCCCCTACGGTGTGCATCTGTCACCTGGCCACAGGTGACCCTGACAGTTTGATCAGCCATGAACCCGGCTGACATCCCGCTACCCGCGGATGATCCATTGCAGGGCATAGTTTGCAGACTTGAAACCCAGGAATCGAATCAGACTCAGGTGATGCGATTCCTCCAGGATCTGGCTTCTCACTTCGAGCAGCTTCAGGCCTCCTTGGGAACCCTGAATCCGCAACCTCAAATACAATCAGCGGCTGCACCTATTGCACCAGTCGCAGCCACACACTCGCTACAACTGCCAGCTCCGTCCCGTTTCTCTGGGGACTCCAAGGCTTGCAGGGGGTTCCTTAGCCAATGCACGATTCATTTTGAGCTCCAGCCCCAAAACTTCCTGTCTGATCGGGCTAAGGTAGCCTATATCATTTCCCTCCTCTCTGGTGAAGCTTTAGCCTGGGCAGCCCCTCTGTGGGAACTGAATGATCCAGTGGTTTCTAGCCTGTCTGGCTTCTTGAAACTTTTTCGGAATATCTTCGAAGAACCGGCTCGTGTCTCTTCAGCGGCCAGCGCCCTTTTACGTCTCCGCCAAGAGTCTGCTTCTGTGGGACAGTATGCGCTTCATTTCCGCATACTGTCGGCTGAGTTGAGCTGGAACAATGAGGCCTTAGTCGCAACCTTTTTGCATGGCCTGTCTGATAGAGTGAAGGATGAATTAGCAGGAAGAACCATCCCCACTGATCTGGCCGGCGTTATCTCCTTGTGTAACCAGATCGATATTCGCTTTCAGGAGAGGACCTTAGAAAAGCAACGCCAGCACTCCTTGGTTCTTAGTCAGCCTGAGCTCCCCTCTCTTCGACCCGTAGAGCATCTCCTACCAGCTGAGGAACCCATGCAGCTGGGTCGGACCAGGCTATCCCCCGAGGAACGTGCTAGGCGCAGAACTCTTGGTCTGTGTCTTTACTGTGGGGGCAAAGGTCATTTTCGTGACACTTGCTCTCTTTGTCCAGAAAAACGTTCGGGTCCACTTCATCTGGAAAGTGGGGTATTGGACCCAGAAATATCACCTTCCCCTTCTCGTCTTCTGCTTTCTGTGTTCCTTCATGTTGGTGCTTCTTCTCATTCGGTCTCAGCATATCTGGATTCCGGAGCCGCTGGTAATTTCATGGACTGGGAAATCGCATCGTCCATGAGACTTACTCTTTTGCCCCTCACCACGCCTTTGGTGGTCTTGGCGATTGATGGTACTGTTCTCCCAGGGGGACCTATCCGCTTCCAGACCCTCCCTGTTAAGATGTCGGTAGGGACACTCCACCAGGAGTGGATATCCTTCCTTATCTTACCCAAGGCCTCAACGCCTATAATTTTGGGTCTCCCATGGTTACAGCTCCATTCTCCTCATGTGGACTGGACTACTGGACAGATCCTGGCTTGGGGTCCCTCCTGTTCCTCGTCCTGCCTACCCAAGGTTGCCCCCTGTGAATCTGAGCCGGTCATTCATTCCAGGTTGCATAACCATTTACATTTCTCTGTCCCTAACCACCCTTGGACGCACAGCCAGGCTAGCTTGTCTACAAGTCCTGCAGTCGCTACGTCTTGCGATGCGATTCAGGTAGTCGCTACACCTGACTCAGCTATTCACTCTGCCTCTGTACTAGTTATGCCAGTCCAGCCCATGCCCAGTGAGCCTCTCACTTTTTCTTGTTCGGGACATTCTGCTTGTCCTTCAGCTATTCAGCTTGACTCCGGCGACATGTCACCTTCTAACCAACCTGACTTCAGGGTTCCACTGACATCTGCCCAGTCTGATGGTCCTGTGCAAGATGACCAGTTCCCCTTTAAGGGTATAGGGGACCCTCCTCAGATTCCTGTTGATCCTCTCATGCCCTTGCTTATTCCTAGAGAGCCTTTGGTCCTCAATAGATCTTCTTGTCATCTCCCTACCTCGTTTTCGGTCTCTGAGGATAATTTTAAGTACGAGGTTAGACAAGTTCTGGATTCTCGGCTCTGCAGAGGCATTCTTCAGTACCTTGTGCATTGGAGAGGTTTTGGTCCTGAGGAGGCGTCTTGGATCGCTGCATCTGATGTCGCTGCACCTCATCTGTTGAGAAGGTTTCATCAGAGATTTCCCTTTAAGCCTGGGTCCAGGCGGGGGAGGGCCCATAAGAGGGAGGGTACTGTCATGGATATGCATTAATGTCTGTCTGCCATCTTACCTTCCTCCTCTTGTGTTCATCTAGAGACCAGACCTCCTTCACCTGGCTTCCTTTATAATCTCCTCCCAGCCTGACTCCACCCCAGGCCCTATCACTGAACACTATATTAACCTGTGCACTGCAAGCCTGCTTTGCTGATCAACGTGTTTGTTAGGCATTGTGTGTTTGGGTTCCTGCCTGCCGTGTGTTACGTCTGTCTCTCTGTTACGTTATTGGCTTGTCCCCGACCATCCCTGTCTGCTCGTGACCCTTGACCTTCGGCTCGTTCTTCGTTATCCTTGTCTGCTTGTGGCCCCTGACCTTCGGCTTGTTATTCGGTTCTCTCTATCGTGTGCTGCTGCTTCCCCTTATCCTACGGGGTGTGAGCTAGGAAACTCCAGGGGCCGCGACCTGGTCCCAGCCTGCAGCGTAACATCCTCACCACTAGAGGCCCTGGAGAAGACCAGCTGGGTCTTAGACTCCGCGCCCTGGGGAATCTTGGCTCTCGCTTCCGTTGGGATCCCGGTTGTGCTCCTCTGGTCCCGCTTTCCACAACCACCCAGTTTCCTATCCACAGAAGCCAGCCATAGGGTTCACTACCTCGCGGTGCACTCCTGTCCCCCTACGGTGTGCATCTGTCACCTGGCCACAGGTGACCCTGACACCTTCTTTTGATTGGGAAAATGGAGAACTAACCTCTTGGGGGTCGTTCTGTCATTCAAACTGTTTGTCTCAACCCAAAAGACTTTCTGCTTGTATGTTGGCTTCCATGGCCGTCCCACTTACCTTGCCTCATGAATACCATGCGTTTGCAGATGTATTTTGCAAGAAAAAGGCAGAGGTTTTACCTCCACATCGTTCTTTTGACTGTGCAATTAAATTGATTCCTGGAGCACCTCTTCCCAAAGTAAGGACCTATCCCCTGTCTTTGCCTGAACAAAAATCCATGGAGGAATACGTAAAAGACAACTTGGAAAGAGGTTTTATCCGACCCTCTTCTTCTCCAGTAGGGGCAGGTTTTTTCTTTGTTGAAAAAAAAGATGGGGGTCTTCGACCATGCATAGACTATCGAGGGTTAAATCAAATCACCGTAAAAGACTCCTACCCTTTGCCTCTCATTCTTGAACTGTTTGATGTACTTAAGGGGGCTGTTATTTTCTCCAAGCTAGAACTACGAGGGGCTTATAATCTGATTCGAATTAAAGACGGGGACGAGTGGAAGACAGCATTCAACACTCGTAATGGACATTTTGAATATCTGGTTATGCCATTTGGGTTGTGTAACGCCCCTGCTGTCTTCCAAAGTTTCATGAATGAAATTTTTCACGATTTCAGCAACAGTTTTGTGATCATCTACTTGGACGACATTTTAATCTTTTCCAAGACTCATCTAGAGCACATCTCGCATGTAAAGCAGGTATTGCAACGACTGAGAGAAAACCATCTTTACGCGAAGATTGAGAAATGCAGTTTCCATCAAAGCCGTATTCCTTTCCTTGGATACATTATAAGTGCTGTCGGTTTCCAAATGGACCCTCAAAAACTTTCCGCTGTCTTGCAATGGCCCCAACCGACCACTTTAAGAGGGCTCCAAAGCTTTCTAGGGTTCGCAAATTACTACAGATGCTTAATCAAAGGTTTTGCCTCCATTGCGGCCCCCCTTACTGCTATGACTAAGAAAGGTACAAATTGCAAGGTATGGTCCTCAGAAGCAGAATCGGCTTTCCAGCAATTAAAAGACATGTTCAGCAAAGCTCCAATTCTTCAGCATCCAAATCCCGATCTCCAGTACATAGTTGAGGTTGATGCCTCTGAGGTAGGAGCAGGTGCCGTGCTCTCTCAGAGACAGCCTAGGTCCGGTAGAATCCATCCAGTAGCATTTTTTTCTAGAACGTTTTCTCCAGCGGAGATGAAATACGATGTTGGGAATCGAGAACTACTGGCCATCAAATTGGCATTGTCTGAATGGCGACATATTCTGGAAGGGGCTCCCAAACCTTTTTCTATCCTCACTGACCATAAAAACCTACTGTATCTTCAGACTACAAGACGTTTGAACTCACGTCAGGCTCGATGGGCTCTGTTTTTCTCCCGTTTTAATTTTGTTCTTTCTTATGTTCCTGGGCATAAAAACAAGAAAGCCGATGCTCTTTCCAGACAGTTCGCTACCTCTGAAGAAGACCAACCTACCGAGCAGTATATAATCCCACCTCACAAAATTGTCGCACAGATCTCTACGGCTCTTTCCCAACAGTTACAAGAAACCCAAAATCGTGTTCCCCAAGGCTTGAAGATACCACCAGGTCGCCTGTTCGTAGCCCCTAGTCTCAGAAAACCTGTACTCCTTTGGGCACATGATGGTGTGTTATCTGGTCATCCTGGTGTCACCATCACTCTTAAGACCTTGCAGCGTCATGTCTGGTGGCCTCATATGAAAAGGGATGTTACTGACTATGTGGCTGCCTGTCCAACTTGTGCTGCTAATAAAGTACCCCGTACATTGCCTACTGGACTGTTACAACCACTTTCGGCACGTCGTCAGCCTCTGACCTATTTGACTATGGACTTCATTACAGACTTACCCAAGTCCGAGGGCATGACTGCTATATGGGTCATAGTGGATCGCTTTTCCAAAATGTCTCATTTTGTGCCGCTCCCGGGATTACCTACAGCGGAAGCACTGTCTACTCTCTTCCTTTCCCATATTGTGAGATATCATGGCATACCTACCAATGTCGTCTCAGACCACGGATCCCAGTTTGTTTCCCGATTCTGGAGAGCGTTCTGCAAGAAACTGGGAGTAACGCTTTCACTCTCTACCTCACATCACCCTCAATCAGATGGTCAAACCGAACGCATGAACCAGACCCTAGAAACCTATCTTCGACATTATGTCAATGCCTTACACTCCAACTGGTCTAAGTATTTGCCTTTAGCTGAGTTCGCTATTAATTCCCGTTGGCACAGTGCTCTTCATACCACACCATTCTACGCAGCCCCAGGCTATCACCCTCAGACTTTTCCTTTACTTTAGCAGCAGATCAGCTGGTTAAAAATATTCTGCTACATTGGAAAAAGATTTGCTTATTACTACGGAAGTCAGCAGGCAAGTATGCACTTTTTTCCAACAAACAAAGACGCCATATACCTCCATATATGTGGTGGGGGACAGAGTTTGGCTATCAACCAAATATGTGAGACTGAAACAACCTTCTACCAAATTGGGCCCTCGATTCATTGGTCCTTACAGAATTATTGCTCGAGTCGGGCCAGTCTCCTATCGGTTGAAATTACCCTCCTCTCTCCGGATTCATCCTGTGTTCCACGTTTCCCTCCTCAAAAAAGCAATTTTCAATCGCTACTCCAGAACGCAACAGCTACCTCCTCCTGTTCTTGTTAATGGACAAAATGAGTTTGAAATCTCCAAGATTCTTGATTCTAGAAGACAGGGTCGTGGCCTTCGGTATCTGGTTCATTGGAAGGGATATCCTGTCACAGACCGTTCCTGGGTTCCAGCCAAAGATCTGCATGCTCCTTCTCTTATTCGAGATTTCCATGCCTCCTTTCCCACTAAGCCCCGCTAGGCCCCGGGAGGGGTCCACTGGGGAGGGGGCCCTGTCATGTACCTGGGTGTATTTGAACCGGGATCTTCCTGGTCCCACAGCTGCAGCCTTACCTGTTGTGCTACGGAGCAGATCTAGACTTTTGGAAATGCCCTCTCAGTATTAAGACCTGCCTTGGATTCGCTAGCCCCACCTGCTGCCAGCTGTGGACAATTTTCAATCAAAGCAGCCCATAAAAAGGAAGTGATGCTATCTCTCAGCGCCCGTTTGTGTGGAATAGCTCCCTGGGTGTTGTGACTGCTTTTTGATCTTGATTTTCGTGTTGAACTTCTGCCTGAATTCTTGACTACTCTCTAGCCTGCTGATTTTGTACTTCACTGCCAGCTTGTGTATGACCTTTGCCTGCCTGACCACTCTCCGGATTTCTTTCGTGTACCATTTTGCCTGATCTGTTGCCAACCTAATCTGCCTGACTACGTTTTCGCCTGAATCCTCAGCACACAAGTTCCACTTCGGACACTACCTATAACAGGTACCTTACAATCAGATTTTTTTGATCAGCCAGAGGGCTGATTTCTTCCAAGCTAGGTAGAGGTAGGAATCCTCCCCGCTGTGCTTATTATATTCTGACAGTGGGGACCCCTCCGCTGCCAGAATACACTGATCAGCGCTGCAGCTGATTGTCTGTAGTGTTGATCAAAAGAAAAATTTCCAAGAAGCTGGTTCAAAAAGAAGCTGATCATTAGATTAAATTCTCTGTAACCGGAATGGCCACAGAAGGACCGAAATTTGTCCGGTCCCTGTGGAACCCGCCAAATTTCGACCCATCTATGGCCAGCTTAAGATTATTATTATTATTATTATTATTATTATTATTATACAGGATTTATATAGCGCCAACAGTTTGCAAAGCGCTTTACAAAATAAAGCCAGACATTACAGTTACATTACAATTTGGTGCAAGAGGAATCAGAGGGCCCTGCTCAATAGAGCTTACAATCTAAAAGGGGAGGGTCAAATGATACAAAAGGTAATAGCTGTGGGGGATGAGCTGATGGAGGAAGTAAAACAATGTTAGTTAGAAGCAGGATAGGCTTCTTTAACCACTTAAGCCCCGGACCATTTCGGGCCATTAGGACCAGGCCTGTTTTTTGGGATTCGGCACTGCGCTGCTTTAACTGTAAATTGTGCGGACATGCAATGTTGTACCCAAATGAAATTTGCGTCCTTTTCTTCCCACAAATAGAGCTTTCTTTTAATGGTATTTGATTGCCTCTGCGATTTTTATTTTTTGCGATATAAACAGAAAAAGACCGAAAATTTTGAAAAAAAAATGATATTTTCTACTTTTTGTTATAAGAAAAATCGAATAAACTCAATTTTAGTCATACATTTAGGCCAAAATGTATTCAGCCACATGTCTTTAGTAAAAAAAATGTCAATAAGCGTATATTTATTGGTTTGCGCAAACGTTATAGCGTTTACAAACTAGGGTACATTTTCTGAAATTTACACAGCTTTAAATTTATGACTGCCTATCTCATTTCTTGAGGTGCTAAAATGGCAGGGCAGTACAAAACCCCCCCAAATGACCCCATTTTGGAAAGTAGACACCCCAAGGAAATTGCTGAGAGGCATGTTGAGCCCATTGAATATTTTTTTTTTTGTCCCAAGTGATTGAATAATGACAAAAAAAAAAAAAAATTACAAAAAGTTGTCACTAAATGATATATTGCTCACACATGCCATGGTTATATGTGGAATTGCACCCCAAAATACATTCTGCTGCTTCTCCTGAGTACGGGGATACCACATGTGTGGGACTTTTTAGGAGCCTAGCCACGTACGGGACCCCGGAAACCAAGCACCGCCTTCAGGATTTCTAAGGGCGTAAATTTTTGATTTCACTCCTCACTACCTATCACAGTTTCGAAGGCCATAAAATGCCAAAATAGCACAAAACCCCCCCAAATGACCCCATTTTGGAAAGTAGACACCCCAAGCTATTTACTGAGAGGCATGTTCAGTCCATGGAATATTTTATATTTTGCCACAAGTTGCGGGAATATGACAAACTTTTTTTTTTTTTGCACAAAGTTGTCACTAAATGATATATTGCTCACACATGCCATGGGCATATGTGAAATTACACCCCAAAATACATTCTGCTGCTTCTCCTGAGTACGGGGATACCACATGTGTGGGACTTTTTGGGAGCCTAGCCGCGTACGGGACCCCAAAAACCAAGCACCGCCTTCAAGGTTTCTAAGGGCATAAATTTTTGATTTCACTCCTCACTACCTATCACAGTTTTGAAGGCCATAAAATGCCAAGATGGCACAAAACCCCCCCAAATGACCCCATTTTGGAAAGTAGACACCCCAAGCTATTTGCTGAGAGGCATGTTGACCCCATTGAATATTTTTTTTTTGTCCCAAATGATTGAATAATGACAAAAAGAAAAAAAAAATGTACAAAAAGTTGTCACTAAATGATATATTACTCACACATGCCATGGTTATATGTGGAATTGCACCCCAAAATACATTCTGCTGCTTTTCCTGAGTACGGGGATACCACATGTGTGGGACTTTTTAGGAGCCTAGCCACGTACGGGACCCCGGAAACCAAGCACCGCCTTCAGGATTTCTAAGGGCGCAAATTTTTGATTTCACTCCTCACTACCTATCACAGTTTCGAAGGCCATAAAATGCCAAAATAGCACAAAACCCCCCCAAATGACCCCATTTTGGAAAGTAGACACCCCAAGCTATTTGCTGAGAGGCATGTTGAGTCCATGGAATATTTTATATTTTGCCACAGGTTGCGGGAATATGACAAACTTTTTTTTTTTTGCACAAAGTTGTCACTAAATGATATATTGCTCACACATGCCATGGGCATATGTGAAATTACACCCCAAAATACATTCTGCTGCTTCTCCTGAGTACGGGGATACCACATGTGTGGGACTTTTTGGGAGCCTAGCCGCGTACGGGACCCCAAAAACCAAGCACCGCCTTCAAGGTTTCTAAGGGCATAAATTTTTGATTTCGCTCCTCACTACCTATCACAGTTTCGAAGGCCATAAAATGCCAAAATAGCACAAAACCCCCCCAAATTACCCCATTTTGGAAAGTAGACACCCCAAGCTATTTGCTGAGAGGCATGTTGAGTCCATGGAATATTTTATATTTTGCCACAGGTTGCGGGAATATGACAAACTTTTTTTTTTTTGCACAAAGTTGTCACTAAATGATATATTGCTCACACATGCCATGGGCATATGTGAAATTACACCCCAAAATACATTCTGCTGCTTCTCCTGAGTACGGGGATACCACATGTGTGGGACTTTTTGGGAGCCTAGCCGCGTACGGGACCCCAAAAACCAAGCACCGCCTTCAAGGTTTCTAAGGGCATAAATTTTTGATTTCGCTCCTCACTACCTATCACAGTTTTGAAGGCCATAAAATGCCAAGATGGCACAAAACCCCCCCAAATGACCCCATTTTGGAAAGTAGACACGAATTTTATAGAGCCGGTCGTATTCAGGGTCCCCACGTGGACGACAAAGTTCATTGTCGTTGAAGTGCATGAACCGCAAAATCTGCTCGTATCGTGCCCTGGACATGGAGGCAGAGAACACGGGCATGTGGTCAATTGGGTGCGTGGACCAATAAGCACGCAATGACGGAAATTTATGTGTGCCCATGTTGAGGGAAAGGCCCAGAAAGGTCTTAAATTCGGAAACCGTAATTGGTTTCCAATTTCTGGCAATTTTAGGCAACTGGGGGTTAGCGGCGATAAATTGACCAGCATATAAATTACTCTGGTCCACAATAGATCTATAGAGATCTTCCGTGAAAAACAGCGAATAAAAAATCAATTGGAATAAAATCAGCTGTTTCCACCTGAATACCGGGTTGGGCAGTGAATGGGGGAAGTACGGGTTCTGCAGAAGTGGTGGGGACCCAATCAGGATAGGCGAATTCTGCAGGAAGGGCAGTATGGGCACGACGGGCCTGCCTTTGTCTTCTTGGTGGCAGCGGGACACTACTTGTGCTTGCCACCTCGCCAGCTTGAACTGCACTTATGGGACTCGCCACGTCACCAAGTGTTACTGCAGTGCTGGATGTACGTCCAGGCTGTACTAGGCCGCTGGTGCTTGCCAGTTCACCAGAAGGAATAGCGGCGCTAGTACTACTCTGCTCCATGATACGAGAGACCTGCGGTTCTTGCTCCTCAACAACCTCAGAAGATCGGGATCGGGTACACCTGACCTTAGCAGGGACCTCAACTTCGTCGTCAGAGCTATCTGACGTGGGGCCGCTGACGTCACTGTCTTCTACGGGAAGATATTCTGAGCCTGAATCTGACAGATACGTGACCTCCTCTTCACTATCTGTCATGCTCAGAATCTCGTAGGCCTCTTTACTAGTGTACCTTCGTCTTGCCATTTTGGGCTCTAAATTTAGGGGTACACTAGTAAGATTCACAGGAAAAAAAGCACCTGACTGTCGTCAGCAAATATATCAAACGCTACAAAAAAACTGTTAGCGATCGCAGGGATCAGGCCTGTCTCTGCGAACGCTGCAGTTATGTGTGTTGTGTTTGGTAAGTGACAGTGATCGATCGATACTGCACTTGGGTGGGCTGGGCTGGGCTGGGCGGAGGGGCTAAACGCAGGCGCTAGCAGGTATCTGGGCTGATCCCGCTAACACTGCATTTTTGGGAACCCTAAACCGCTGGGGATGCTAGTATAGATCTGATCAGATACTATACCACTAAGGGGGGTGTATGCTTTGCGCGTGGGTGTTAGCGTTACTGGCACTAACCTAACACTGCCTGGGGCGACGCAGACCCTCTCTGGCGCTAAAACCTAATTGATCTCACCCGCCGGGCGATCAGGGGGGTTAAACCTTTATTGGGTTATATACGGCGGGTGCCCTGATGCTATAAAAAGCAAACTAATCAACCAGCGTCACCCGTAACCTTTATATGGTGATCACTGGTGAAAGGGTTAACTAGGGGCAATCAGGGGGTTAAAACCTTTATTAGGTTAAATATGGGGGTACCTGACACTATATAAAAACCTGACGGGTAACCTAAATAACTAAATAACTTACTGGCTAACCAGTGACACCAGTGACGCTTATACGGCGATCACTGGTGAAAGGGTTAACTCTAGGGGCAATCAGGGGGTTAAAATAATATATGGGGGTACCTGACACTAATAAAAACCTGCGGCGAACCTAAAAAAAAATAACTGCCTATCTAAAACACCAGCGACACGAATACAGCGATCGGAAAAACAATCGCTTAGTGACGCTGAAGTTAGGGGGTGAAAGGGTTACCTGGGGGGTGATCAAGGGGTTAAACCTTTATTAGGGGGGGGTTAGGGGGCTACCCTGGACCTAAAGGGGCCTAATCCTAACTGCCCTGCAACTTTTTACAATCACAGATGACACTAAATGCAGTGATCAGTAAAATAAATGATCACTGCAATCAGTGACACTGTGATTGGGGGCTTTGGGGTGACCTGGGGGTGACTGGGGGGTGATTTGTGTGCCTATGTGTACCTACGTGTCAGTGGACTGTTGGAGCACTAACCTGCTTCTTCTCTCCTCGGCGCCGGGAACGAAAAGACCGCGGCGAGGGAGATGACATCACTTCCTCCAGCCTGTGTTTACATTTCAGGCAGGAGGAAGCAATTTCATTCGCCGGGAGCGATCGCGAGGGGGGGGGGGGCGGAATCGAGCGGCCGCCCCCTCATGCCTGATCGCTCCCGAACACTTAACGGCCGCTCACTGCAGTGAAGGGGGGTCCGGATGGACCCCCCAACTGCACAAAGGCGATCACGTAGATCTACGTGATTCTGCCTGTCGGTGCCATTCTGCCGACGTAAATCGGCGGTGGGCGGTCGTTAAGTGGTTAAAGAGAAGGGTTTAAGATACCAGAAGATGACATGTGCCGATAACTTGAGGATAGAAGAAAGGAGGTTTAAGCTTTGATTGCGAAAAGGGTTCTTTACTGTTACAGCAGTAAAAGTATAGAGCTCCCTCCCCCAGGAAGTTCTACTAGCACCGAGTGTAAACAACTTTTAAAAACTTTTAGATGTCTTCCTTATGAAGCAGAATATACAGGGCTATGGGAATTGTTGGAGAACAAAAATCACACACTCACATACACACACATAGGTTGAATTGGATGGACCGTTTTTCAACCTTATAAATTGTGTAAAAACTACTTTAGATATTTTTGTTTTTCACTACAAAATGTCATTACAAACTGATATGTTTGATGTTTGTTGACACTATGGGCCGCCTCATTGTTGTCACCTACCCGGAAGTTGCGATGCGCTCTGGACGTCCCTCCTCTGCCCCTTCCCCCGCCCTATTGGGCGGGGGTTTCCTGGGGGTCTGGGCGGCGCTCACAGCGTATCGACGTCACGCCCACGTGACTCGCGTCTGACGCCATTTGGTGTCATGACGCGGATCGCGTCACTACCATCTCAGCCTCGCACAGCCTATGGGGGCAAGCTCCTGTCGTGGGCGGGTTTTTTCCCTCCCTCCGATCGGAGCCCCTCCTAGCATGTGATTGGCTCGCGGGACGTTGGTGCACGCCAACGTGCCATTGTACGTGGGAGGAGAGGGGTATAATTAGGCTGCCTACACACAGTCTTGTGTATCTCCATGGGATCACGCCACATTGCTTAGGGATTCTTTCCCTTACTGTTCTATACTCAGGTAATTTTGCTATCAGCTGCCCCCGCCCTGGATAACATCCAGGGTGTTTATTGGATATTCTTCCCTGTTTTTTACAATCTTTCTATTTTTAAACGCAGATTTACTGGCGTGCCCCTACAATTGACCACCATTTTGGCGCAGCACCCCTTTTTGGTCATCTCCTTCCTGGTCCATCTCGGACCTGCGTTTTCAGTTGCACTTGGCGTATTATCCTCAACTTCCGGGACTGACACCCTCTGGCTGACTCTGGTCCAAAACCACACTTACCCCTACCATCCACACTATTCACCTGTGGTATGTAACCCTTGGATTTTATATACATGCTCTCCTCATATTATGCTCAGTGCCACGTAGATTTTAACATATCTCAATCTTTTTAGATTTGGGTGCATCCGCCCCTGATGAGTGTGCAAACACGAAACGCGTCGGGCAATTTTAGGATGACAACGCACTTTTACGTCACCCCAACGATCCATCCACTGATTGACAAGCACATATGAATTTCAACTTTTTATCGCATGTTACTATATCTGCACTGTGCCATTTTAGGGATTTATGTGTGTGTATTTTTGTATCTATGGGAGCGGTTCATTCCTTTCATACTGTTATGTATTGTTGATCGATATCATTGTATATCCTTGATGTCCATGTTTCATATGTAATGCCATGTGTCATGAGTTTCCAAGTTGATATTAATATGTGCCCTCAATGTTCACTACAATTATGTTCTTATGTACAGCCCCATTGACTCAGACAGTACACCACATTTTTTCATGTCAATAAACATGTTTCCTTTACCTTACGCCTACCTTGTTTTGAACCTCATTTAAAGTCCCAAACTCCCCCCCCCCCTACATTATTGTACCAGGGATGGAGGCACAGAAATGTGCCTCATTTAAAGTCCCACCTATGCTGTTGCATAGATTCCCCCCTCTCGTTTGTATACATTAGGGATGGAGGTTCCTCACTTAGCTGACAGTGTCCCCCTGTCATCTATGTGGGCGTTCTCAGTTCCCCTTTGTGGCCTTGTACCGCTATTGGGGACCTGGTCTCATTCATGACAGGTTTTACCTGTCCATGAGATTTATGGCTACAGCGTTTTTTCTTCTGGGTCTGTGTGATCTTTGACACTATGGGCCGCCTCATTGTTGTCACCTACCCGGAAGTTGCGATGCGCTCTGGACGTCCCTCCTCTGCCCCTTCCCCCGCCCTATTGGGCGGGGGTTTCCTGGGGGTCTGGGCGGCGCTCACAGCGTATCGACGTCACGCCCACGTGACTCGCGTCTGACGCCATTTGGTGTCATGACGCGGATCGCGTCACTACCATCTCAGCCTCGCACAGCCTATGGGGGCAAGCTCCTGTCGTGGGCGGGTTTTTTCCCTCCCTCCGATCGGAGCCCCTCCTAGCATGTGATTGGCTCGCGGGACGTTGGTGCACGCCAACGTGCCATTGTACGTGGGAGGAGAGGGGTATAATTAGGCTGCCTACACACAGTCTCGTGTATCTCCATGGGATCACGCCACATTGCTTAGGGATTCTTTCCCTTACTGTTCTATACTCAGGTAATTTTGCTATCAGCTGCCCCCGCCCTGGATAACATCCAGGGTGTTTATTGGATATTCTTCCCTGTTTTTTACAATCTTTCTATTTTTAAACGCAGATTTACTGGCGTGCCCCTACAATTGACCACCATTTTGGCGCAGCACCCCTTTTTGGTCATCTCCTTCCTGGTCCATCTCGGACCTGCGTTTTCAGTTGCACTTGGCGTATTATCCTCAACTTCCGGGACTGACACCCTCTGGCTGACTCTGGTCCAAAACCACACTTACCCCTACCATCCACACTATTCACCTGTGGTATGTAACCCTTGGATTTTATATACATGCTCTCCTCATATTATGCTCAGTGCCACGTAGATTTTAACATATCTCAATCTTTTTAGATTTGGGTGCATCCGCCCCTGATGAGTGTGCAAACACGAAACGCGTCGGGCAATTTTAGGATGCCAACGCACTTTTACGTCACCCCAACGATCCATCCACTGATTGACAAGCACATATGAATTTCAACTTTTTATCGCATGTTACTATATCTGCACTGTGCCATTTTAGGGATTTATGTGTGTGTATTTTTGTATCTATGGGAGCGGTTCATTCCTTTCATACTGTTATGTATTGTTGATCGATATCATTGTATATCCTTGATGTCCATGTTTCATATGTAATGCCATGTGTCATGAGTTTCCAAGTTGATATTAATATGTGCCCTCAATGTTCACTACAATTATGTTCTTATGTACAGCCCCATTGACTCAGACAGTACACCACATTTTTTCATGTCAATAAACATGTTTCCTTTACCTTACGCCTACCTTGTTTTGAACCTCATTTAAAGTCCCAAACTCCCCCCCCCCCCCTGCATTGTTGCACAACTTTCTAGCCATTGTGGTCCTTTCCCAGAACTGCCAATCAATAGAAATGTACATTAGGTAATTCTTGTATAGTCTATTGCTACTTCCTGTTCTCTTCTGCTGGTATTGTATAGGGTAAATGGCAAAGATGATTAATATTCTATGATGACGTCTAAAGAGGTCTAGAGGGTTACCCTATGTAGAGCCACTACTGAAGCCATTCTCAACCAGGGTTCCTCCAGATGTTGCTGGGGGATTCCTTGAACTGCAACTGATTGACTTCCTATGTGCATAGTTCTGGGTCGGGATGAGCCGAACACCCCCCGGTTCGCACCAAAACCTGCGAACGGAGCAAAAGTTTGCGCGAACTTTAGAACCCTATTAAATACAATGGGACTCGAACGTTCGAAATCAAAAGTGCTAATTATCAAGGCTAATATGTAAGTTATTGTCCTAAAAAGGGTTTGGGGACCCGGGTCCTGCCCCAGGGGACATGTATCAATGCAAAACAAAGTTTTCAAAACGTAAGTTTTTTGGGAGCAGTGATTTTAATGATGCTTAAAGTAAAAAAAAAAAGGGAACTATTCCTTTAACCACTTAAGCTCCGGACCATTACGCAGCTTAATGACCAGAGGTGATTTCACAATTTGGCACTGCGCTGCTTTAACTGGAAATTGTGCGGACATGCAATGTTGTACCCAAACGAAATTTGCGTCCTTTTCTTCCCACAAATAGAGCTTTCTTTTAATGGTATTTGATTGCCTCTGCGATTTTTTTTTTTTTTTTTTTGCGATATAAATGGAAAAAGACTGAATATTTTGAAAAAAAATGATATTTTCTACTTTTTGTTATAAGAAAAATCGAATAAACTAAATTTTAGTCATACATTTAGGCCAAAATGTATTCAGCCACATGTCTTTAGTAAAAAAAATGTCAATAAGCATATATTTATTGGTTTGCGCAAAAGTTATAGCGTCTACAAACTAGGGTACATTTTCTGGAATTTAGACAGCTTTTAATTTATGACTGCCTATCTCATTTTTTGAGGTGCTAAAATGGCAGGGCAGTACAAAACCCACCCAAATGACCCCATTTTGGAAAGTAGACACCCCAAGTAAATTGCTGAGAGGCATGTTGAGCCCATTGAATATTTTTTTTTTTTTTGTCCCAAGTGATTGAATAATGACAAAAAAAAAAATTACAAAAAGTTGTCGCTAAATGATATATTGCTCACACATGCCATGGTTATATGTGGAATTGCACCCCAAAATACATTTTGCTTCTTCTCCTGAGTACGGGGATACCACATGTGTGGGACTTTTTGGGAGCCTAGCCGCGTACGGGCCCCCGAAAACCAAGCACCGCCTTCAGGATTTCTAAGGGCGCAAATGTTTGATTTTACTCCTCACTACCTATCAAAGGCCATAAAATGCCAAAATAGCACAAAACCCCCCCCAAATGACCCCATTTTGGAAAGTAGACACCCCAAGCTATTTGCTGAGAGGCATAGTGAGTATTTTACAGCTCTCGTTTGTTTTTGAAAATTAAGAAATACAATTATTTTTTATTTATTTTTTTTCAAAACTTTGTGACAAAAAGCGAGATCTGCAAAATACTCACAATACCTCTCAGCAAATAGCTTGGGGTGTCTACTTTCCAAAATGGGGTCATTTGGGGGGGTTTGTGCCATCTGGGCATTCCATGGCCTCCGAAACTGTGATAGGCAGTGAGAAGTGAAATCAAAAATTTACACCCTTAGAAAGCCTGAAGGCGGTGATTGGTTTTTGGGGTCCCGTACGCGGCTAGGCTCCCAAAAAGTCCCACACATGTGGTATCCCCGTACTCAGGAGAAGCAACAGGATGTATTTTGGGGTGTAATTCCACATATGCCCATGGCATGTGTGAGCAATATATCATTTAGTGACAACTTTGTGCAAAAAAAATAAATATATATTTTTTCCGCAACTTGTGTCAACATATAAAATATTCCATGGACTCGACATGCCTCTCAGTATATAGCTTGGGGTGTCTGCTTTCCAAAATGGGGTAATTTGGGGGGGGTTTTGAACTGTCCTGGCATTTTATACACAACATTAGGAAGCTTACATCCACTCTTCTAACCACTTAAAGACAAAGCCCTTTCTGACACTTTTTGTTTACATGAAAACATATTTATTTTTTTTTGCAAGAAAATTATGTTGAACCCCCAAACATTATATATTTTTTTAAAGCAAAGGCCCTACAGATTAAAATGGTGGGTGTTGCATTTTTTTTTTCCACACAGTATTTGCGCAGCGATTTTTCAAACGCATTTTTTTGGGAAAAAATACACTTTTTTTAATTTTAATGCACTAAAACACACTATATTGCCCAAATGTTTGATGAAATAAAAAAGATGATCTTAGGCCGAGTACATAGATACCAAACACGACATGCTTTAAAATTTCTCACAAACGCGCAGTGGCGACAAACTACATACATTTTTAAAAGCCTTTAAAAGCCTTTACAGGTTACCACGTTAGATTTACAGAAGAGGTCTACTGCAAAAATGACTGCCCTCGATCTGACCTTCGCTGTGATACCTCACATGCATGATGAAATTGCTGTTTACATATGACACCAGACCGACGCTTGCGGCGGGACAGGGGTGCTTTTTTTAATTTTTATTATTATTAATTTTGCTTTTTTATTTTATTTTTAAACTGTTCTTTCCATATTTTTTATCATTTTTATTGTTATCTCAGGGAATGTAAATATCCCCTATGATAGCAATAGGTAGTGACAGGTACTCTTTTTTTGAAAAAACTGGGGTCTATTGGACCCTAGATCTTTCCTCTGCCCTCAAAGCATCTGACCACACCAAGATCGGTGTGATAAAATGCTTTCCCAATTTCCCAATGGCGCTTTTTATATCCGGGGGGGGACATTCCCTCCCATTGCTTGTAAAAGCAGTACAGAGGCTAATTAGCCACTAGAATTGCTTTTACATGAAAGCCGGCCGCTGGCTGAAAAGAATGATACCAAGCTGATACCTAAACCCGCAGGCATCAATCTGGTATAACCAAAGTCCAGCAACATACCAGTACGTTGCTGGTCCTTGTTGGACATGTATTGTAATCTTTTGGCTGAACGAAAAAAAGAGATTGATCGGTGGGTATGCCCACCATTAGAATACCGCCCTTCATTCACCCACTTCTAATGATGGGCATACATGCACCATTTATATACGCCGAAGCATGGGGGCATCCTCCCGCAAAAGTTATGCCGCGTACACACGGTCAGACTTTTCCACGGGCTAGCCTCCGCGGAATTTTGACCGTATATACGCGGCATTAGGAGCAAAATCGCTCCTCCGCCCCTGCTGCCCCCATGCTTCGGCATATATGCTTTTTTTTAACTGTGGTGGTGAAATCACCTCCTACCGCACTGGAGTCGCAGGGATCAGGCCTGTCTCTGCGAACGCTGCAGTTATGTGTGTTGTGTTTTGTAAGTGACAGCGATCGATCGATACTGCACTTGGGTGGCCTGGGCTGGACGGAGGGGCAAAACGCAGGTGCTAGTAGGTATCTGGGCTGATCCCGCTAACACTGCGTTTTTGGGAACCCTAAACTGCTGGGGACGCTAGTATAGATCTGATCAGATATTGATCTGTTCAGATACTATACCACTAAGGGAGGTGTATGCTTCACGCGTGGGTGTTAGCGTTCCTGGCACTAACCTGACGCTGCCTGGGGCGATGCAGACCCTCTCTGACACTAAAACCTAATTGATATCACCCGCCGGGCGATCAGGGGGTTAAACCTTTATTGGGTTATATACGGCGGGTGCCCTGACACTATAAAAAGCAAACTAACTAACCAGCGTCACCCGTAACACTTATATGGTGATCACTGGTGAAAGGGTTAACTAGGGGCAATCAGGGGGTTAAACCTTTATTAGGTAATATATGGGGGTACCTGACGCTATATAAAAACCTGACGGGGAACCTAAATAACTAACTGGCTAACCAGTATCACCAGTAACACTTATACGGTGATCACTGGTGAAAGGGTTAACTAGGGGCAATTAGGGGGTTAAAACCTTTCTTAGATAATATATGGGGGTACCTGACGCTATAAAAACCTGCGGCGAACCTAAAAAAAATAACTGGCTACCTATCGGCATCACCGACACTAAGACAGCGATCAGAAAAACGATCGCTTAGCGACACTGGCAAAAGGGGGTGAAAGGGTTACCTGGGGGGGCAATCAAGGGGTTAAACCTTTATTAGGTAATATATGGGGGTACTCGACGCTATAAAAACCTGCGGCAAACCTAAAAAAAATAACTGGCTACCTATCGGCATCACCGACACCTAGACAGCGATCAGAAAAACGATCGCTTAGTTACAGCGGTGAAAGGGTTACCTGGGGGGTGATCAAGGTGTTAAACCTTTATTAGGGGGGGTTAGGGGGCTACACTGGACCTAAACCTGACACTTTTACAGTCACATATGTCACTGATTGCAGTGATCAGTAAATAAATGGTCACTGCAATCAGTGACACTGTGACTGGGGGCTGGGGGGTGATCTGGGGGGGCGATCGTGTGCCTATGTATCCTGGTGTCAGTGTGCTGTTTAGTGCACTAACCTGATGTCTTCTCTCATGCGGCGCTCGGTATATGTGAGCGCCGCATGAGAGATGACATCACTTCCTCCTGCCTGTGTAAACATTACACAGGCAGAGGAAGTATTTGATTCGCCAGGAGCGATCGCGAGGGGGTGGCCAGAATCGAATGGCGGCCCCCTCATCACGGATCGCTCCTGAAGCGATCCCGGCTGCTCACTGTACCGGAGGGGGGTCCGATCGGACCCCCCACCCATACGAAGGCAGGCACGTACAGGTACGTGATTGTGCCTGTCCGTGCCATTCTGCCGACGTATATATACAGTGGGCGGTCGTTAAGTGGTTAAATATCGTACCTGGGGGTGTCTATAGTATGCCTGTGAAGTGGCACGTGTTTCCCGTGTTTAGAACTGTCCCTGCACAAAATTACATTTCTCTTATCATCCATGGACCGATACGGCGGCTCTTAATCACTGAACGTGTGGGTATATGTCCCTGCTTGCAGGAGAAGACCTAGTTCTGGGGGTGCCCCGACAGTGGCGGCCTTGTGTACTGTGTTGTGATGGTTAAAGACAGACAGAGAGAGAGAGACAGTGTCATTTATTTTGAGTTAGATAGAGCAGGCAGGTGAGTCAGTTAGCTACAGTTACAGTGTGTAGAGGATATATATGCATCCTAGGTGTTGTATATATATTTATACACTGTATTTAGTTTAGCTAGAACCGTTCCTGTTATTCTCTTCATAATATACTGACAGGCAGGCAGGTGATTGTGCTAGCTACAGTATTTTCACTTTGTGTACTGTGTCCTTTGCACAGTGTGCACCTAAAATTTACCTGAATACAATTGCTGGTGTTCTGATACAAATACAGGCAGGGAGCTGCAGTATTTTGTTTTAGTGTCCTTTGCACAGTGTGCACCTAAAGCTTATCTGAATACAATTGCTGGTGTTCTCATACAAATACAGGCAGTGAGGCAGGGACCTCCAGTATTTTGTTTTAGTGTCCCTTGCACAGTGTGCACCTAAAGCTTATCTAAATACAATTGCTGGCGTTCTCATACAAATACAGGCAGTGAGGCAGTGACCTCCAGTATTTTGTTTTAGTGTACTTTGCACAGTGTGCACCTAAAGCTTATCTAAATACAATTGCTGGTGTTCTCATACAAATACAGGCAGTGAGGCAGGGACCTCCAGTATTTTGTTTTAGTGTCCTTTGCACAGTGTGCACCTAAAGCTTATCTGAATACAAATACAAATACCCAAAGGGGCTGGTAATGGGCTGAGGGGGGTACCCATGCCATTTTTCTCAATGATTTTCATCCGTATTGCTGGGACCAGACATTTCATTAAAGCCGTAAGCAGTTTTAAATGACTTTTTTCCCTTTAGAAAATAGGATTTTTGTACTCACCGTAAAATCAATTTCTCTGACATCCATGGACCGACACGGCGGCTCTTAATCACTGAACGTGTGGGTATATGTCCCTGCTTGCAGGAGAAGACCTAGGCAGAATGTTAAATGTTAAAACATTCTAGAACAAACCAGAGCTTAACAGCCCCGCCCAGGGGGGCGGTCCCTCCGGACATTACCCTCCCACCTGCAGCTAGCAGACCTCGTGGCTCTCTCAGTAGCCAGTCTCCTGGAAGATTTTACTTTTAAATTTTATTCCTTTGGGAATTTGATTATTTTATTTTTGAGACCTTCAATCAACTGTCGGCTGGGCAACAGGTTGGGTACACTAGTATCCTCGTAGTCTTCCCTGTCCGACCATCGAGCGTGCTGATCCTCGCCTTGTGTGCGTGAGACTCAGTTCACGACATACCCCATGGCTCCAGGGGTGGCCGGGTTGCTTTCATGCTCCCGCGGTCCTCTCAAGATTGAACAGTACCTACTGTATCTTTCGCGGTTGACCGGGCCGACAGCTACGCAGTACGACTTTGTGATAGGTCTGTCTGAAACAAGCCAGTGAGTCCCTCTATTGGCACCGAGGGTGTTCTCCAAGGTGCTTGCGGGACGGGTAAGTAGTCTCTCCTGCTGCAAGGTGAGTACATGCTGGCTGTGTTTCTGTGTGGGGGGGGTTCTCCCTGTCTCCCCCCTGTTCTGCTGCTCTCTGCACTCTGTTCTGCTGCTGTGCTGTGTGGGGATGCTTGGGGGGTCACTCTGCCCTGGGGGGGGCCGCTCCAGGTCTGTTAATATGTTTGGAATGTGTTCTGGGGGAATGTGTGTTGTTTTTTCGTGCGCCATTGGCGCAGTGTTTTAAATTTTAAAAGTGCGCCATCGGCGGCCATTTTGCCACGGCTCAGATCACAGTTATACAGGCGCCCGGCGGCCATTTTCTTGTAGCCGCTGCGCTTTCAGTTTAGTTTTCGGCTTCTAGCCGCGGTGCTGAACGGCGCGAATTCCACATCTCCTCACAGATTCTTCACTCTCCTCAGGCTCGCGCTACAGCGCGGCTCAGACAGCGGTACCGAGCGGTCCCTAGGGGTGGTGAGTACTCCGGGTATCCCCTCCTTAGCCCCAGCATAGCCAGTGGGTGGGCTGTATTATTCACTGTAATGGTGAATAAGGTCTCAGAGGGTGGCAACATGGAGTCTGGTTCACCTGTTTCTTCACACTTGTTAGAGACAACTGGCAGTGCTCCTGCACCTGCGGTCCTTATGGACCAGTTGTCGGCAGTCCTGGAGTCATTCTGACCAGGAGGGAAGCAGTGTGTGAGCGCAAGGGAGCAAAAAAGCCCCTCTCCCCACTTTATTTCCACAAAAAAAAAAGGGGGGTGTGTGCTGATTCAGATATGGGCCTAGCCACTACCGCTCAGGACCCTAGCTCTGAATATATTTGATGGTTTTGAACAGGACATTCCTTGCGAGGAAAAATCCAGTTCTGAGTCAGTAAATGACAGGGCGCTTGTTAGTGAACTCATTGCTGCGGTGAGGGACACTCACAAGCTAAATGCTGCAGATGCAGAACCTCAGGCGGACAGTCTCCTCTGGTTCCTTAGGGCCGGGCCTTCTAAAAAATTTTTTCCATATGTACCTTTCTTTGACCAGCTCATTGATAAGGTCTGGGGAAAAAGCCGCAGCAGACTTTTATGGTCCCGCGGCGTTTGCCTATCAGATACCCCTTTAAAGATGCCCTACTTAAAACGTGGGCTTCTCCCCCAGTGGTCGACCCTCCAGTCGCCCGGTTGAACAAGGCCACCACTCTCCCGATGGAGGGGACTTCTGCATTTAAGGACCCCACTGACAGGAGGTCAGAAGTGGTGAGCAGAGCCATGTTTGCCTTTTTGGGGTCCCCCCTACGGCCTGTGGTAGCGGCGACCCTTGTGTCTCAGACACTTACGGGTTGGACAAAAAAATTTGCACCAAACTGTACAGGAGCATAATCTTCCTCCAGACACTATTGCTTTGGCCCACCTATTGGTGCCTGGTTTATGTTGCGACGCCACGTTAGACGCGGCCCCTTATATCTCAGGGCCTCTGTCTTGGCGGTGGTATTGCGTTGTCTGATCTGGTTGAAATGCTGGTCTGCTGACCTAGCTTCTAAAAAGCCTCTGACGGATCTACCATTTAAAGGTGGTAGGATTTTCGGTGCTGCGCTGGATGACATCATCAAGGATATCACGGGAGGTGTGAGGGGGCTAGCTCGGCAGCGGGTATGTGTGACCCCCGGGATGGGCTCCCCACCCAAAAACAGGCCCAGCAGACGGAGGTTGTGGTTTTCAAAATCAAAAAAGGTGCGGTTTATTTTCTATTTACAGTGACAAAAACACAGCAAGGCAAAAAAAACAAACACAAAATAAATCCTGGTCAACTTGACCTCTGACTAAACTTACAGGTTTCCTAACTAACGACTGGGATCAGCCTAGTGCTGTCCTAGTCCCTGGTTTTAAATGTCCAAGCAAAATATAGCCACACAGGCTTTCTCTCACCGCACAGGGGTTCACTCTCCCTAGACAGTCCACACAGGTCTGCTTCCAGGCATGAGCTAACACCTAATGAATCTGGGCTTTCTTATAGAGGCCTAAATGAGCTGACAAGGTTCAGCTGGTCTCCTCATCTCTGCCTGCACGACGCCCCACACTCTCCCTAGAGGTATGAGTCATCCATGAGCCCACTAGCCTTAGCTGGGCTTATACAACTCTCCACCTAGCTGTATAAATCGGCGTAAAGCCTGAATCTGGGCGAAATATATCTACCCCCCTGGATGCAACCAGGTGACTTTACCTTCCTGCTGTCACATACCCCCCCCTCTTGTTTTAACCTCGGGGTTGGAACACCAGCAATCAGGCATTCATGTACTCGAGACAAAGCATCCACATTCCCCATTTGAACGCCAGGGCGATGCTTTACTGTGAAGTTGAATTCCTGGAGGGCCAGGAACCACCTATTCACTCTTCTATTTGTTTCCTTGTTTTGAGCCATCCACTTTAACGGAGCGTGATCCGTAACCATGTCAAAGTGCCTACCTAGCAGGTAGTACCGAAGGGAATCTAGAGCCCACTTCACCGCTAAACACTCCTTTTCAACGGTGGCGTAATTTACCTCATGGGACTTCAACTTCCTGCTGAGGTAAATGACTGGGTGCTCTTCCCCGTTCCAGACCTGGGACAATACTGCTCCTAACCCCACATCTGACGCATCACTTTGTACGACAAAGTCTCTAGAGAAGTCGGGTGAGTACAACACTGGCTGGCTACATAAGGCTTGTTTCAAGAATTGGAATGCTGCCTCAGCCTCGGGGGTCCATTTAATCATGACCGACCCTTTCCCCTTCGTCAGGTTGGTTAGGGGCACAGCCTTAGAAGCAAAGTGGGGAATGAATCGCCGATAATGCCCAGCGATTCCCAGAAAGGCTCGTACCTGCTTCTTGCTGTTGGGACGTGGCCAACTCTGGATGGCCTCGACTTTGTTGAGTTGGGGTTTTATTACTCCCCTCCCAATGGTGTACCCAAGATATTTGGCCTCCTCCTGCCCAATGGTACACTTCTTGGGGTTAGCCGTAAACCCTGCTTCCCGAACAGAGTCCAGGACTGCTTGCACTTTTGGCAGATGTGAGGCCCAATCTGTGCTATGGACAATTACGTCATCCAGGTAAGCCGCAGCATACTTCCGATGGGGCCTCAGCATCTGGTCCATTTTCCGCTGGAATGTGGCCGGCGCATTCTGTAACCCGAACGGCATTCTTTTATATTGGAACGCCCCGTCTGGGGTTACAAATGCGGTTTTCTCTTTGGCTGACTTGGCCAGGGGGATTTGCCAATACCCTTTTGTGAGGTCAAGAGTCGTCATGTATCGGGCTGTTCCCAGCCGGTCGATCAACTCATCTATACGTGGCATGGGGTAGGTGTCAAATTTTGTAACTTTGTTCAACTGACGAAAATCGTTACAAAATCGCCAGCTCCCATCCGGTTTAGGCACCAACACAATGGGACTAGACCAATCACTTTGGGACTCCTCTATCACCCCTAAGTTCAGCATTTTCTGTACTTCCTCCCGTATTGCCTCCCGTCGGGCCTCTGGGATCCGATAGGGTTTTAACTTCACCCTTTCACCGGGCGGGGTAATAATGTCATGCTCTACCCCAGATGTTTGTCCCGGCAGCTCAGAGAATACCTCCTTGTTGCGAAGCACAAACTCCTTAACCTCCTGTTGTTGGGGTTGTGACAAGGTGGCTGCGATTCCAACCTCAGGAATCACGCAACCAGTTTGAGCTGGTGACCAAGTGTCTGCGACTAGGGACTCTCTATCCCTCCAGGCTTTCAACAGATTAACGTGATAGATCTGTTCGGGCTTTCGCCTTCCTGGTTGTCTGACCTTGTAATTCACTTCGCTCACTTTTTCCATTATCTCGTAGGGGCCTTGCCATTTGGCAAGGAATTTACTTTCAACCGTAGGGACAAGTACCAATATCCTATCCCCCGGGGAAAAGGTACGGGTCTTGGCTCCACGGTTGTACACTCTCTGCTGTGCCAACTGCGCTTGGGCCAAATGTTCCTTCACGATGGGCATTACCTGTGCAATTCGATCTTGCATCAGGGCGACATGCTCAATCACACTCCTGTGGGGAGAACTCTCACTTTCCCAAGTTTCCTTGGCAATATCCAACAGCCCTCTTGGGTGTCTCCCATACAGTAACTCAAAGGGGGAGAATCCCGTAGAGGATTGGGGCACCTCCCTAATAGCAAACATCAAATAAGGAAGTAGACAGTCCCAATCCTTTCCATCCCTATCCACCACTTTCTTCAACATTTGTTTTAGGGTTTTGTTGAATCTTTCAACCAGCCCATCGGTTTGGGGGTGATACACAGATGTACGTAATTGCGTCACTTTGAACAATTTACACAGCTCCTTCATAACCCGGGACATAAAGGGTGTACCTTGGTCCGTAAGCAGTTCTTTACAAATACCCACCCGGCTAAAAACAAGAGATAGCTCTTTGGCTATGGTTTTGGCCGAGGTATTTCTGAGAGGGATCGCTTCTGGATAACGGGTGGCATAGTCCATTATAACCAATATGTACTGGTGCCCCCTAGCGGACTTGATTATAGGACCTACCAAATCCATTGCGATTCTCTCAAACGGGACCTCAATGATGGGTAGAGGGACCAGCGGGCTACGGAAGTGTGGCATCGGGGCCGACCTCTGACACACAGGGCAGGAGGAACAATAATTTTCTATGTCCTTCATCACCCCAGGCCAATAGAATCTCTGTAATACCCTCTCTCGGGTTTTCTCTGTCCCCAGATGACCTCCAAGAATGTGCCCATGGGCCAACTCCAACACCAACTTCCTGTAAGGTTTGGGCACCACCAGCTGCTCAACGGTTTCTTCTGCCCTTTTTGCCACCCGATACAGTAGGTCCTTCTCTACGCTGAAGTATGGGTAAGTGCAGGTATTATCTGGGTTCACTAACTCGCCATCTATTTTCACTACGTTTTCCCGTGCCTTTATTAGGGCGGGGTCTTTCAACTGTTCTGTGGCAAAGTTTTCCCTGTGAACCTCAAGATCAGAAAACTCCACAGACGGTAGGTTTTCGTCTGAGGAGGTGGGCTCCTCTCCAGTTTCTTGAGTCTCCCCTGCCAATACTGACAAGGGAAATTCGGGAGAGTCCTCACCACTCTCAGAGGAGTTCTGGCTATCATATTCCTGGTACATAGGGGCACCAGTGGGGGGCTCATGATCATCCCACAGTTCCCAGAACTTCGGAAAATCCCTTCCCACAATGGCGTCATGCGGTAACTGAGACACTAAGCCCACTGGATGAGAAAGGGTACCTTTGGGGGTCTCGAAACACACTGTAGTCACTGGATACTCTCGGGTGTCCCCATGCACACAAATAACGGCTACCTTGCTATTCCCAGAGACCTCTGTTTTAACTAACTCAGCCTTTATCAGGGTCACAAGGCTACCTGAATCCAGCAATACCACAACATTTCTACCATTAATACACATTTTGCATAAATGTTTCTCAGTTCCCCGAATGGCAGTGCATGCGACTGTCGCACACAGCGACTGACGTCTGCCCGTCAGAAAGTCACACTGCATGGATTCCTCCAAAACTGGGCAATTTGCTGCAATATGTCCCGCTTGCCGGCAGCGGTAGCAAATGATCCTTCTTGCCGCCTCTTGAGCCGCTGATTTCCCAGGCTGTTCTCGCCAAACTTGGGGTAGAGCTCCCACCCTCTCACTCTCTCCACCCTTACCCCTTGGAATCATCTTATCCGCCCCTGGGGATGGTCTGGTCTTAGGGTGGAAAGTCCGAGTGTCTCTGGAAGAGGCCGTCAGGTTCTCTGTAGCCAAGTATTTCTCCACACGATCCACAAGACCATCGGCCGTCTCTGGGTCTCCATGGCTTACCCACTTTTGGATGGCAGTAGGAAGAGCTCTCAAAAACCGATCCATTACAACACGTTCCACAATCTTTGGTGCGGACAAAGTCTCTGGCTGTAGCCACTTTCTGCTCAGGTGAATGAGATCATACATTTGAGACCTGGGGGGTTTTCCAAGCTGGAAAGTCCAGTTATGCACACGCTGAGCCCGGACAGCCAGGGTGACACCCAGCCTTGCCAATATTTCAGCTTTTAGCATCACATAGTCTTTTGCTTGGTCAGGCTCTAGGTCATAGTAAGCTTTCTGCGATTCACCCGTTAACAGAGGAGCCACCAGTCCAGCCCACTGCTCCTCAGGCCACTTTTCTCTTTCAGCGGTCCTTTCAAATGTGGTCAAAAATACCTCTGGATCATCCTCTCCAGTCATTTTTGTCAATAAACGACTCACCCCAAAGGACGCGGTATTAGTGGGACGGCTTTCCTCACCGGTCTGCGGACGTTGCTGCATTACTGCTTCCATCTGTTGTTGTAGTCTCTGCTCTTGCTTCTGCAACAGGTCTATGAAGCGGGCCTCAGATTGCTGTTGGGCTTGTTGCTGAGCCTCCAGACTCTGTTGTAAAGTTGCAAGGCTCTGTTGATGAGCTTGCTGCTGGGCTGCAAGGCTCCTTTGCAAACCTGCATTTGTCTGCTGTTGATTGGCATTTGCTAGAGCCAGCTGTTTCAGTATCTCCTCCATGCTGGCTTAAAAAAAAACTGCCACTGGTTCTCCACCAACTGTGAGGGGGCTAGCTCGGCAGCGGGTATGTGTGACCCCCGGGATGGGCTCCCCACCCAAAAACAGGCCCAGCAGACGGAGGTTGTGGTTTTCAAAATCAAAAAAGGTGCGGTTTATTTTCTATTTACAGTGACAAAAACACAGCAAGGCAAAAAAAACAAACACAAAATAAATCCTGGTCAACTTGACCTCTGACTAAACTTACAGGTTTCCTAACTAACGACTGGGATCAGCCTAGTGCTGTCCTAGTCCCTGGTTTTAAATGTCCAAGCAAAATATAGCCACACAGGCTTTCTCTCACCGCACAGGGGTTCACTCTCCCTAGACAGTCCACACAGGTCTGCTTCCAGGCATGAGCTAACACCTAATGAATCTGGGCTTTCTTATAGAGGCCTAAATGAGCTGACAAGGTTCAGCTGGTCTCCTCATCTCTGCCTGCACGACGCCCCACACTCTCCCTAGAGGTATGAGTCATCCATGAGCCCACTAGCCTTAGCTGGGCTTATACAACTCTCCACCTAGCTGTATAAATCGGCGTAAAGCCTGAATCTGGGCGAAATATATCTACCCCCCTGGATGCAACCAGGTGACTTTACCTTCCTGCTGTCACAGAGGTAAAAGCACTCTTCTTCCTCAGGCTAGCAAGGGTAAGGAGGCCGCTGTAAGCAGGGTCCTTCCTTTCCAGCAAAAAAGGGGGTTTTTTCGTCAGTCAACGGGGAGGCCCTCCCAGACTGACAGCGGTGCGGCTGGTGGACACAAGCGCCAATGGGTGCGTAAGCCAAACAAGCCGGCTCCCCAAGCCCGCCTCCGTGTGAAGTCTTGCCCCCACCCGACTCTGGGGTAGGGGGGACGACTTTGCAGGTTCACACCGGTGGGTGGGCGAGGTGATCACCTTAGGTTACAGGATAGGTTTCCATTCCTGGTCCCAGACAGATTCTTCCCTCAAATCTTCCTCTCCTTCCTGCTCGTCGGGCAGCCCTATAGGGCCTATTCAGGATTTCTCTGGTCGGAATGATCGTGCCGGTTCCGTCACAGGAGAGGTTTCAGGGATTCTATTCAAATTCGTTTGTCGTCCCAAAAAAGGGACGGGGTTCAGCCTATCTTGGACCTCCAGGTCCTAAATGCCTTCGTGAAGGTGCAAAAGTTCCACATGGAATCCATTCGCACAGTGATCAGTACACTCCGTCAAAGGGATTTCCTGGTGACCTTGGACATCAAGGACGCCTACTTGCATGTTCCGATCTGCGCAAGTCACCAGAAGTTTTCTGCGCTTGCGATCGGCGAAGTCCACTATCAATTTGTGGCTCTTCCTTTCGGCCTTGCCTCGGCACAGAGGGTGTTCACCAGGGTGCTTGTGCCAGTTCTAGCTTGCTGAGACAGCGAGGCATTGCTGTCGTGGGCTATCTGGACGATTTTCTTCTCAGAGCAGGAAATGGCTCAGAATTAGAAGACAGTGTGACTATCGTCAGTCAGACCCTCAGGGACTTCGGGTGGCTCCTAAACATTCAGTAGTCAGTCCTGGTCCCGACTCAAGGTCTGGAGTATCTCGGTCTGATTCTGGACTCCTTGGAGGCAAAGGTATTCCTACCTCCGGGGAAGCTACTGACACTTCAGTCTGCAGTGCGGGTGCTGACATCCCAAAAAATGGTCGTCAATCTGTTTTTGCATGGGAGTCTTGGGACTCATGGTGACCTCTTTCGAGGCGATTCCGTATGCCCAATCACACACCAGGGCATTGCAGAAGGAGATCTTGTTCCCTTGGGACAAATCCCCGTTGTCTTTGGATTTTCCGATCCAGGTGAGTCACCTGGTCAGGGCGTCCCTGACATGGTGGTTCGGGTCCCCGGCTCTTCGTTCCGGGAAGTCGTTCCTCCCCGTCCAATGGACGGTGCTCACTATGGACGCCAGCCTGAAGGGCTGGGGTGTAGTCTGGGGAGTCCTGTTGGCCCAAGGGCTTGGACTCTGGATAAAGCCCGTTTGCTGATTCAATGTTCTGGAAATACGGGCCATCAGACTGTGCCTCTCCTCGTGGTCTGAGAGATTGCAGGATCGCTCCATTAGGATCCAGTGGGACAAAGTCACGACGGTGGCGTATGTCGACCATCAAGGGGGGACTCGGAGCTCAGCTGCGGCTTCCGAGGTCCCCCATACCCTGAAGTGGGCTAAAAGAAGCGTGCCGGCTCTGTTGGCCGTTCACATTCCGGGCATAGAACTGGCGGACTATTTGAGTCGCCAGACGTTGGACCAGGGAGAGTGGTCCTTGCACCCGGTATTTCAACTCCTTTTGCCACACAGACGGTGGGGCACGCCGGAGGTGGACTCGATGGCCTCTCGACTCAATAGTTGTCGAGGTTTGTGGCCAGATCCAGGGATCCTTGGGCGCATGCCTCAGAGGCGTTAGTGGCCCATGGGGTCATTTATCACCTGATATACGTTTATCCTCCGCTGCAGTTGCTCCCTCGCCTGCTGTGCAGGGTGGCGACCGAGGGAATTCCGGTGATCCTCATTGCTCCGGATTGGCCTCGGCTTCACTGGTACGCTGATCTAGTACGTCTCGTCGCGGCCGTTCCCTGGCGGTTGCCAATAAGGGAGGACTTTCTGTCTCAAAGTCATATATTTCATCCTGCCTTTACAGTCTCTGGCCTTAACAGCATGGCTGTTGAAAGCCAGGTGTTGAGAGACCGAGGTCTCTCGGACTCAGTCATTTCGTCCATATTAAGGGCACGGAAGTCTTCCTCCAGAATGATCTATCTCTGTACCTGGAAAGCTTACATCGCCATGTGCGAAGAGCTGGACTTGCGTCCTCGGACGTATTCTGTCCCTAGAATCCTGCGTTTCCTGCAGCATGGAGTGGCCCAAAGGCTCGCTTTGAGTATCATTAAGGGTCAGATTTCGGCCTTAGCCGTCTTCTTTCGGCGACCACTAGCGGGCCATTCCTTGTTTAGCACCCTTGTGCAGGGGTTTCGCCATGTGCTCCCTCCTGTCAAGTCTCCTCTCCCCCCGTGGGATCGGCATTGGTACTCTCGGTTCTCCAGGAACCTCCTATGAAGAATATCAGGGATATTCCCCTCTTGACTTTGTCTCAGAAGGTGGCCCTTTTAGTGGCAATCACTTCTGTTAGACGAGTGTCTGAGTTGGCGACCTTGTACTGCAAGTCGCCATATTTAGTCATCCATAAGGATAAGGCGGTGTTGCATCCACGACTTTCTCTTTTGTCAAGGGTGATCTCGACCTTTCACCTAAATGAGGACAATGTCCTTCCGTCCTTGTGTCCTCACCCATCGCATCCCAGAGAGTGTGCGCGGCACACTTTAAATGTGGTACGAGCCTTGCGGGTGTGCCTGTCTGCTACTGCTTCTATTTGGAAGTCTGACTCTCTGATTGACCGTCTCTGGTCAGAAACAGGGCCAAGCGGCTTCTTCTGCCACCATTTCTAGGTGGATCGGACAAACCGTCTTTCAAGCCTATGCTCTCATGGGGCGGGCGCCTCCCTTTCCGGTTACGGCGCATTCCACCAGGGCAATTGGTGCTTCCTGGGTTTTCCGACATCAAGCGTCGGTTGCACAAGTGTGCAAGGCGGCGACCTGGTCGTCTGTTCATACATTTTCTAAGTTTTATAGGGTTGATGTGGCTGCATCTCCGGATGCTTCCTTCGGCCGCAAGGTGTTGCAGGCCGCTGTTTAAAGTGGCAACTCCTCCGTTGAGGAGCTCTGTCTTGTTTGAAGTGAAGTTTTTTGGTTTTTCCATTTATACTGCTCCCATCCCTCTTGACACTGCTTTCCCACACGTTCAGTGATTAAGAGCTGCCGTGTCGGTCCATGGATGATAAGAGAAAATAGGATTTTTGTACTCACCGTAAAATCCATTTCTCTGACATCCATGGACCGACACGGCACCCACCCTTCCTTTTAAGTTTGTACTGCTTTGTTACGAACTAAGGTCTGCTAGCTGCAGGTGGGAGGGTAATGTCCGGAGGGACCGCTCCCCTGGGCGGGGCTGTTCAGCTCTGGTTTGTTCTAGAATGTTTTAACATTTTAACATTCTGCCTAGGTCTTCTCCTGCAAGCAGGGACATATACCCACACGTTCGGTGATTAAGAGCCGCCGTGTCGGTACTTGGATGTCAGAGAAATTGATTTTACGGTGAGTACAAAAATCCTATTTTCTAAAGGGAAAAAAGTCATTTAAAACTGCTTACGGCTTTAATGAAATGTCTGGTCCCAGCAATACGGATGAAAATCATTGAGAAAAATGGCATGGGTACCCCCCCCAGCCCATTACCAGCCCCTTTGGGTATTTGTATTTGTATTCAGATAAGCTTTAGGTGCACACTGTGCAAAGGACACTAAAACAAAATACTGGAGGTCCCTGCCTCACTGCCTGTATTTGTATGAGAACACCAGCAATTGTATTTAGATAAGCTTTAGGTGCACACTGTGCAAAGTACACTAAAACAAAATACTGGAGGTCACTGCCTCACTGCCTGTATTTGTATGAGAACGCCAGCAATTGTATTTAGATAAGCTTTAGGTGCACACTGTGCAAGGGACACTAAAACAAAATACTGGAGGTCCCTGCCTCACTGCCTGTATTTGTATGAGAACACCAGCAATTGTATTCAGATAAGCTTTAGGTGCACACTGTGCAAAGGACACTAAAACAAAATACTGCAGCTCCCTGCCTGTATTTGTATCAGAACACCAGCAATTGTATTCAGGTAAATTTTAGGTGCACACTGTGCAAAGGACACAGTACACAAAGTGAAAATACTGTAGCTAGCACAATCACCTGCCTGCCTGTCAGTATATTATGAAGAGAATAACAGGAACGGTTCTAGCTAAACTAAATACAGTGTATCAATATATATACAACACCTAGGATGCATATATATCCTCTACACACTGTAACTGTAGCTAACTGACTCACCTGCCTGCTCTATCTAACTCAAAATAAATGACACTGTCTCTCTCTCTCTGTCTGTCTTTAACCATCACAACACAGTACACAAGGCCGCCACTGTCGGGGCACTAGAGTTGCCACCTCATCCCTTTAAACCCGAACACATATGAATTACACAGGTTCTGAGGCTAATTAAAGGCAGATAAGGCATTAAGTGAGTTTAATTACCACCTTAATCAGCCACATAACCTGTGTAATTAATATGTGTTCGGGTTTAAAGGGATGAGGTGGCAACCCTACGGGGCACCCCCAGAACTAGGGGTTTCCAATAACATGTTGACTTCTGAACCAAAGTTATTTTTTAAATATGTATTTAATATTCAGGCAAGCAGCTAACCACAAGCCTGGAGAGCAACACAGTACATGGTGATACATTCAAAATAATTGCTCTGGTTAGCCTGAGTTGCCCCTGTCCTTTTATGCAAGACAATTTGTTGATGTTTACATGAAGAACAAATGGACATTTAGCATCTATGTGTTACTTCCAGCGATCTCTGGGAAAAAGGCACAAGGACCTCATTCCCAGCTGGAGGTGTGAATGTAACTTTGACTACAAAGAGAAGATGTCCAGTTGCTATGTCCTGTGACTCAGAGATTTGCTTAATCAATCTCTGAACACAGTAAAGTCACAATATTACATAATATGACTTTTAACAGAATATACAACCAATCTAAACCCATATATACATATATACACACATATACATCAAATCAGAAACACATGCTTTGATAATCATGAATAAATGTTTGATAAGTAAATGGCTATTCCATTTACCCGATCAATCCCATCTCTTGGTCAAATTAAAAATTGACCACATAACTAACAAAACATAACAGCACTATAACAAGCAATTCATACATTGGCTGTGGACAGTTAAGTTCTTGACTATTCAGTGTAAAGATCCCTTTGGAGACAGTTAAAGCTGTGTAGGGCCTAGCTAGATGGGAACATTATTGTCATGAAAATGGGGAAGATGGGAAAAACTAAGTCTCATAACACATACAAAACCTAACATACATGACATTTCAAAGAAAAGCAGGTACAATTACAATTCCTGTCAATCGCTTCTAAATTCCAACATCTCCCTCTACCTGCCTAATCTTACGTGAAATATTTATTTTATTTTCTTAGTTCATATTCTTCCTAATTTATGTACCCAATTAACTTCTGCAGAAAAATCTCATTTTGCTTTGTTAAGGCTAAAAATACAAAAATACAAAAATGTAAAAATTAAAAAAAATTATACGTTGGTCTAATCAATGTATGAATGCAAAGTCTTTAGTTTATTCCTCCGATGTAACTATGACAGTGACATTCCTCCATAAACTTCACTGAAACACCTTAAGAACGCATACAATGTTCATACATAATCTTCTTTTCTTCAGGACTTATCGTAGTCCGCATGTCAAGATACTTCCGGTAGGTGTGCAGACCTTTTTACAACTATAGCAAAGACCGCATACAATGTTCATATAATCTTCTTTTCTTCAGGATTATCGCAATCCACATGATAAAATACTTTTTGTAGGTGTGCAGACCTTTTTGCAATTATAGCAAACTGAGCTTTGACTTTTTTAGACAGCTGACATGATAAGTATTAATGTTTTCAGACACAAGCTTTTGAAAGCACTCTTTTCCATAAATGATGTTTGTGGCTGATGTCAAGGAATGAGGGAGGATGGCTTCACTCAGATTGTTAGTCCAACACTTGATCATTAACAAAAGCCATAAAACCCAATTATCGAATCTGAGGGATAAAACACCAAAAATTTTTTAGTAATAAACATTACATTTTCCACCTAGAAACTACAAACCAATGGTTATATACCTATAACAATACATTAGCATATGACACACAAATATACATTACATTACATAAACAGTGCACTTTTTCTACTACCAAAAATTGTTTGACGTCAAACTTTTATTACCACGTGGATTTTTATATATGGTATACCAAAAAAAAAACTATTATTCACCATGGTTAAAAATGAGCAGCTCAAAACAAACAATTTTTTTTTTTTTATAAGTTCCCCTTTGTCTTGCAAGACAGTTATACTTCACCATACTGAGCACATTGGAAAACTCTTCAAAAAAAAAAAAAACTGTTTCTTCTATAAAAACAAAAATTACAGTTAATACACATACACATATAAATGTACATTATTAGGAGGTATTTTACTTTCTCATTTTACAGTTTACTCAGCTCACTCAATTTGCATGACAATACAGCTGTTCACACACACGCCATGCAATTTAACTTGTGTCAAAGAAAGAGATGGGGGGGGGGGGGTTGCTCCTTGAACTTATAGAACACCATTAAATTAACGATTTTCAGCTCACAGTTTTTTTTTTAGCTTGACTTTTCTTTTAAAATAAGCAAATGTAATATTCAGAAAGTAAAGTCAGAAATAAATGTTTTAGTCTTTTTAAGGTCACACTTTACAGACAAAATATTTGTCTTGCTTCTAAAAGTTGCAATGACCAACATGGCACTGACTTGTTACCTTTTAATTGTCCTTGTGGCACTGTCACATCACTTTAAAACATGCATAACAAACACAAAACATATCATCATGCCACCAAAATTCATACTGTTACTATTATTATTTTACATTCCTCAGTCCCTACCCGTAAGGAGCTTTCAATCCTTAGGTCCCAAACTCACATTCATACATACACTAGGGACAATTTAGACAGGATCCAATTAACCTACCAGCATGTCTTTGGGGTGTGGGAGGAAACTGGAGTACCTGGAGGAAACCCATGCAGGCACAGAGAGAACATGCAAAACTGCAGGCAGATAGCACCATGGTTGGGATCAACTATTTTGCTAATACAGCACTTTGGGCATATTAATACAACTAACACGACATAACAATCCATGGATCTCAGACACTTCTGCACAACAAACATAACTCTCACACTTAGCCAACTACACCCTGTAGACAAAAATATTTGCAGGTTTCTCTAATAAAACTGTACTTTCCTCTCTATTTTTTTATTTATTTTTTCTTGCGTACACATCTACACTGGGCTCTAATCCATGTGTCTACTTAGGTCATTATAAGTACGCTGGGTGGTAGGGTATAATGTGCTTGCAGTTATTTTAGTAATGTTATTATTAGGTTCATATACAGGACAATAAGTCTCTTTCATTTCCTTTGTCTTAGTGTTCTAGTGGTACAAAACCCCTGTGTGCCTTGTTCCATTTCTTGAGGGGCTTGGCCCCTCCTGTTCCCCAAAGTGAAAAATCTTTGGAAATCCAGGGGGAGCTCCTGGTGGGATTACACAGATCCCAATCTGGGGTGTACTCGGTGGTACAATTCCCCATCTCACACGGTGGTGAGACTTCCTCACAAATTAATCTATTCTTAGGTCCCCATATCACATAGACACAGTGAACCCAAGCAATAGCAGGAACTGTATATCTGGCCTCCAATCTTGGCCAAGGATCTATACCAGACTATACACTGCACAAATCAGCCACACAGACTGACAGGCACACAACTGGGGAGGGGGGGGGGGGGTTTAGTCACAGAAGCTGCTACAAAGGAAACTCTGGAGAAACAGTCCACTTATGTGCCAGATACATGGCAGCACATTTGACAGACACAAGTCACTCATGCAGGATACACACACAGCATCACATTTTCCAACAAATCTTACAGTAAACAAAAAATCCCAATAGGAGGAATTTCTAGAGTATAGAATCTGACAGTTCTGCTTCCCTAAAGTCTTCCACATCAGTTTATAGGCACTGTGCAGAATAGGAGAGATAGTACTTCTGCTTATTGTGTAGCTTTATGGAGAACTACGCAGAAGAGAAAAGGAAAACAGAATTTCATTCAAGACTGGTACTACATGATCCAAGCAGCTCTGTTTTTTAAGCAGGCCGTCACCCTTGGCGATAAACCACACATAGTACCTTATCAGCCACAGCCTATGAATTATCCCTTGAGTCCGAAGACCCAAATTCCTGACCTGGCTAGTCGCCTAGACTCAGGAAATGCAGAAATTCTAGCTAAACACACAGTGCACCTGAAATAGGGCACGCCATTCACACAGAACACACGCATGTAAGGACAGTAAAAAGTACAGATAGTATTGAAAGTAATAAGAAACATAAAAATAACAAAATTCAACAGCCAAGGTTCTTGGACAGAGTAATCCATGGCAAAAGCTTACAGAAATAAGCACAGCACAAGGGGAAGTCACAGGAAGCAAAAAGTTAGCTTACCTTGACCAGCAGAAGTGAATTCCCAGCTTGTGTTGTTCCATTTCTTAGCGATGTCTGTGGAGTTATCTGTACCGGCTTCGAAGGACCATCTTGTCGGGGCACCCCCAGAACTAGGGGTTTCCAATAACATGTTGACTGCTGAACCAAAGTTATTTTTAAAATATGTATTTAATATTCAGGCAAGCAGCTAACCACAAGCCTGGAGAGCAACACAGTACATTGTGATACATTCAAAATAATTGCTCTGGTTAGCCTGAGTTGCCCCTGTCCTTTTATGCAAGACAATTTGTTGATGTTTACATGAAGAACAAATGGACATTTAGCATCTATGTGTTACTTCCAGCGATCTCTGGGAAAAAGGCACAAGGACCTCATTCCCAGCTGGAGGTGTGAATGTAACTTTGACTACAAAGAGAAGATGTCCAGTTGCTATGTCCTGTGACTCAGAGATTTGCTTAATCAATCTCTGAACACAGTAAAGTCACAATATTACATAATATGACTTTTAACAGAATATACAACCAATCTAAACACATACGTATATATACATATACATATATATACCCTGTGACAGCAGGAAGGTAAAGTCACCTGGTTGCATCCAGGGGGGTAGATATATTTCGCCCAGATTCAGGCTTTACGCCGACTTATACAACTAGGTGGAGAGTTGTATAAGCCCAGCTGAGGCTAGTGGGCTCATGGATGACTCATACCTCTAGGGAGAGTGTGGGGCGTCGTGCAGACAGGGAGTTGATGAGACCAGCTGAAGCTTGTCAGCTCATTTAGGCCTCTATAAGAACTCCCAGATTCATTAGGTGTTTGCTCATGCCTGGAACCAGACCTGTGTGGACTGTCTAGGGAGAGTGAACCCCTGTGCGGTGAGACAAAGCCTGTGTGGCTATTTGCTTGGACATTTAAAACCAGGGACTTAGGGACTAGGACAGCACTAGGCTGATCCCAGTTGTTAGTTAGGAAACCTGTATGTTTAGTCAGAGGTCAAGTTGACCAGGATTTATTTTGTTTATGTTTCTTTTGCTTTGCTGTGTTTTGTCACTGTAAATAGAAAATAAACCGCACCTTTTTGATTTTGAAAACCACAACCTCCGTTTGCTGGGCCTGTTTTTGTGTGGGGAGCCCATCCCGGGGGTCACACACACCCGCTGCCGAGCTAACCCCCTCACAACCCATATATACATATATACACACATATACATCAGATCAGAAACACATGCTTTGATAATCATGAATAAATGTTTGATAAGTAAATGGCTATTCCATTTACCCGATCACCACGGAGGCGGCCTTAAATAGTGTGGGGCATGTACTAAACCCCCTTAGACATAATTGGCCAAAGCCACCCTGGCTTTAGCCAATTATGGCTCTCCGTTTTTTGCGTGCTGTGATTGGCCAAAGCATGCGGGTCATAGTGCATGCTTGGCCAATCATCAGCCAGCAATGCACTGCGATGCCGCAGTGAATTATGGGCCGTGATGCGCCACGCGAATTTGGCGCGAACGGCCCATAATGTTCGAAATTCGGCGAACAATCGAACAGCTGATGTTCGAGTCGAACATGGGTTCGACTCGAACTCGAAGCTCATCCCTAGTTCTGGGTGAAACGCCACTTGGCAAAGCCAGTGGCATGACAATAAAAATCTTGTAAGGGTGGCATTCTGGCCACCACTGTGAGGTGCCTTTTTCCCACTGATCACTGATAAATAAATTTTAGCAGGGGGTCCCTGGGTCCTGAAAATAATTTTAAGGGTTCCTTTGGGGTTAAAAGATGGAGAAAGGCTGGACTATTGTGTATTACAGACTAATTGTGGGTAGAGCTTTACATTGGTATGATCTCCAGCATCACTAATCCTCATCAATTTGGTCAGATTTGAAGCATTTGTTTGTTGATTAAAATGATTGTTTGGCATAAGCGATTTCTGTAGGCTATTATTAAAATTATCATTATATCAGAAGGCTAGCATAAGCCTTAAAGTATTTGCTCCCATCCTTCTAAGCATGTCTCTCCTGCCTCTAGTGATGAGCCGAACACCCCCGGGTTCGGTTCGCACCAGAACCCGCGAACGGACCGAAAGTTCGCACGAACTTTAGAACCCTATTAAATACAATGAATGCGAACGTTCGAAATCTAAAGTGCTAATTATAACGACTATTATGCATGTTATTGTCCTAAAAAGGGTTTGGGAACCCGGGTTCTGCACCAGGGGACATGTATCAATGCAAAAAGAAGTTTTAAAAACGGCCGTTTTTCTGGAGCAGTCATTTTAATGATGCATAAAGTGAAAAAAAAAAGTCAAATATTCCTTTAAATATTGTACCTGGGGGGTGTCTAAAGTATGCCTGTGAAGTGCCACGTGTTTTCCGTGTTTAGAACTGTCCCTGCACAAAATTACATTTCTAAAGGAAAAAAAGCCATTTAAAACTGCTTGCGGCTTTAATGTAATGTCTGGTCCCGGTAATATGGATGAAAATCTTTAAGAAAAATGGCATAGCTACCCCATCACCCCCCACCCCCCCCCCCCCACCCCAGCCCATTACCAGCCCCTTTGGGTCTTGTATGGATATTAAGGGGAACCCCGCACACAAAAGAAAAAAGGCCCTATATACTCTGAACAGCCGTATACAGGCGGTGCATACAAGACAGGGACTGTAGGTTTGTTCTTATGTAGAATCTGTTTGTAATTTTGAACAGGTACATTGTTTAAGTGTAGCTCCAGCCAAAAAATCTATTTTTAAGCTTTTTGGAAAACATAGGGAAGGGTTATCACCCCTGTAACATTTGTTTTGCTGTCTGTGCAGTGTGCACCTGTTCAGAACAGTTCACCTCACTTTCCGTCCTAATGACAAATGTTTTTTGAAAATTTGGGGTTTTTATTGAAACAAGAATTGGTGATAAAGCATCAGTGGAGAGGAGACACTTTTTTTCCCATATTAACTCTTACAGGAGAGAATTTGCCTTCCTAGGGGTAGATTTCCTCTCACTTCCTGTTGTATCCTTCCGTTTGCAAGGAGGAGTCGTTTGTAAGTTGGATGTTTGAAAGTAGGGGCCTGCCGTATATACTCAGCTGAAATTTGCCCCTTACATGTTGGTGTTGCCACAACACTGTGAGCCCTCACAGTTACTCTTGGTGGGTGCATGAATGGGCCCTGCTGTGAATTATTAGATCAAGAATTGTAATTACATACACAGGGGCATAAAAATTGGGCCTTAGGCACTGGTGCCACAACACTGCAACCCCTCACAGATACTGTACTTGGAGCACAGCAATGAGCCCTGTTGCAAAGTATTGCATCAAAAATTGTAATTACACGCCCCTGTTAAACAGGGGCTGAAAAATTGGGCCTTAGCCACTGGTGCTGGTGCCATGACACTGCAACCTCTCCCAGATACTCTAGTTGGAGTGCAGGAATGAGCCCTGCTGCAAAACATTGCATAAAAAATTGTAATTACATGCCCCTGTTAAACAGGGGCTGAAGAATTGGACCTTAGCCACTGGTGCCACAACACTGCAACCCCTCACAGATACTGTACTTGGAGCACAGCAATGAGCCCTGTTGCAAAGTATTGCATCAAAAATTGTAATTACACGCCCCTGTTAAACAGGGGCTGAAAAATTGGGCCTTAGCCACTGGTGCTGGTGCCACGACACTGCAACCACTCCCAGATACTCTAGTTGGAGTGCAGGAATGAGCCCTGCTGCAAAGCATTGCATAAAATTTTTTAATAACACACCCCTGTTAAACAGGGGCTGAAAAATTGGGCCTTAGCCACTGGTGGCGGCACCCAGAAACAAAAATGTTCTTCCAAGCTATCATCGTCAATCGGATCATTGAGGAGGAGGAGGATAGTCAGTCAACATAACAGGACAGTCTCTCAGCATCAGCATCAGTCTTGAAGGGATGTGACATTTGAAAAAAAAATTGTCTGTTATATCAGCTTCAGGTGTTTGGTAGCTGGTGGTGATCCAAGACTGGTTCATCTTTATGAAGGTCAGTCGATCAACAGAGTCGGTGGACAGGCGCACCCTGTGATCCGTGACAAATCCTCCAGCAGCACTGAATGTGCGTTCTGAAAGAACGCTGGATGCAGGACAGGCCAGTAGCTCAATTGCATACTGTGTAAGCTCTGGCCAGTGATCCATCCTCAAGACCCAGTAAGCCAGAGGATTTTCGGTGGGGAAGGTGTCCAAGTCTGACCTTGCCCCTAGGTATTCCTGCACCATGTATATCAGACGCTGGCGATGGTTGCTGGAACCGATCATACCTTGGGGCTGCGGACTAAAGAATTGTCTGAACGCTTCGGTCAGACGGCCACCTTCCCCACCGCTCCTTCTTTGACTGACCGAAGCCTCAGCAACTCGTTGTCCAGGACCAGGAGTTTGTAACCTCCCAGTCTCTGGGAACGCATTGCACAGACCTTTCTGCAAGGCCTCCCGGAGTTGTCTCATCCTCTGCTCCCTCTGCAACGGTAAGATAAGGTCCGCAACCTTACCCTTGTACCGTGGATCAAGGAGAGTGGCCAGCCAGTAATGGTCCCTCTCCTTGATCCGAAGAATACGAGGATCCTTCCGCAGACTTTGCAGGATCAGGGAGGCCATGCAGCGTAGGTTAGCTGAGGCATTCGGTCCGGAGTCTTCTGGGTCACTAAGGACGACATGATCCGCAGCCACCTCCTCCCAGCCACGTACAAGTCCACTGGTTTCTTGGGACTGTAAATCATCCCTAAAAGACTGCTGCTGATGATGCTGAGTGCCAGGCTCCACCTCCATGCTGACACAATCCTCCTCCTCCTCCTCTTCTTCCTGTGCGATGGGTGGGACAGAAGGAACACTGTCTGGGTAAAGGGGGCCTTGAGAGGCAAGGAAGTCCTCCTCTTCCTGCCTCTGTTCTGCCTCAAGTGCCCTGTCCATTATTCCACGCAGCGTATGTTTCAACAGGTGGACAAGAGGTACAGTGTCACTGATGCATGCACTGTCACTGCTCACCATCCTCGTGGCCTCCTCAAATGGTGCCAGGACAGTGCATGCATCCCTGATCATGCCCCACTGGCGTGGTGAAAAAAAACCGAGCTCCCCTGACCCAGGTTCAACTCCTTTTGCAGCTCAGCCAGGCGAGCACTGGCATTATAAGATCTGCGGAAATGCACACAGACTTTCCTGGCCTGCCTCAGGACATCCTGTAAGCCCGGGTACCTGCCCAAGAACCGCTGAACCACCAGGTTAAGGACGTGAGCCACACAGGGCACATGGGTCAGTTGTCCCTGTCGGAGAGCGAAGAGGAGGTTGGTGCCATTGTCGCAAACTACCATTCCTGGCTTAAGCTGGCGTGGCGTCAACCACCTCTCGGCCTGCCCCTGCAGAGCAGACAGAACCTCTGCCCCAGTGTGGCTCCTGTCCCCCAAACACACCAGCGCAAGCACGGCATGGCATCTTTTTGCCTGCGTACTTGCGTAGCCCCTTGAACGCCTATGGAGCACCGCTGGTTCCGAGGACAAAGCACAGGAAGAGGCCACGGAGGAAGAAGAAGAGGAGGGGGTGGAGGACAGAGGTGTGTCACAACCAGTAGTAGCATTTTGGAGGCGTGGCGGTGGAACAACCTCCAACACTACTGCACCTTGTCCTGCATCCTTCCCAGCTGCCAAAAGAGTGACCCAATGGGCCGTGAAAGAAAGGTAACGTCCCTGTCCATGCCTGCTGGACCATGAGTCAGCGGTAATATGCACCTTACCGCTGACCGCCCTGTCCAGCGAGGCCAAGACATTGCCTTCCACATGCCGGTAGAGAGCCGGAATCGCCTTCCGTGAGAAAAAGTGGCATTTGGGAACCTGCCACTGAGGAACCGCACATTGCACAAACTCACGGAAGGGGGCCGAGTCTACCAACTGAAAAGGCAGTAGTTGAAGCGCTAGCAATTTAGCCAGGCTAGCATTCAACCGCTGGGCATGTGGATGGCTGGGAGTGAACTTCTTTCGACGGTCCAGCAGCTGGGGCAGGGAAATTTGCCTGCTAGAATTGGACGTCGGTGTACTGCTAGCAGAGTGCCCGCAAGTACTTGGCTGTGACACACCTAATTCTACACCTTCATTCCTCTCAGAGCAGGTTTCAGAGAGGACTGAAGGTATAGTGGGGTTGGAGATCCCAGCTGATGCGGTGCAAGAAGAGGTCAGCTTTGTTCTTTGGTGTGGGTCTTTAAGGTAGGCTTGCCAACGAGCTGCATGGCAGGTCAACATATGTCTGGTCAAGCATGTGGTGCCCAAGCGGGTGATGTTTTGGCCACGCGATATAGGCTTGAGACATATGTTGCAAACAGCAGCTGTGCGATCTGATGCACTCGACTCAAAAAAGGCCCACACCAAAGAACTTTTTGAATAATGGGCAGAGGCAGCGCCCTGCACAGGCGGAGCTCTGCGGTGTGATTCCGTCGGTGTGCTGCCCTTACGCTGGCCCCCCGAGGGCATCCTGCCTCGTTGGAGATGTGCCTCCTCCTCATCCTCCTCTCTCCTATTAGGCACCCACGTGGAGTCAGTGACCTCATCATCCCCTCCCTCCTCATCACTGGAGCCAATCTGGCAGTATGCTGCAGCTGCTGGAACATGACTGCCAGATTGGTGTCCTTCTTGAGCATCCCCTCTCTCTGCTCTCACGCTACTGCCTTCCTCTAGCTGGGTATCATCATCAGACCCTTCGAAACGCTGGGCATCCTCCTGGAGCATGTACCCAACACTGTGCTCAAACAGTTCGGGGGACTCCTCAGGAGGACATGGTTGGTCTATGGAAGGAGTGACTGATGATGACATTGATACCAGGGAAGAGGACGCTTTGGCAGCTGCTTTGCCAGTACCCTGAGCCTCAGTGAGAGAGGATGAGGAGGGCTTGGTCATCCACTCTACCAAGTCTTCGGCATGATGCGGCTCAACACGTCCAGCTGCCGAAAACAAGGACAAGCGTGTCCCATGGCCACGTACTGATGGCGATGCACAGCGTCCACGACCAGCACTGTTGTCTCTAGACACAGAGCCTGCTTGCCCTCTTTAATTGGCTCCTGACTGTCTGCCTCTCCTTGTTTGCCTTCCAGACATTCTAATGGCCTGCAGGGAAATGGGAAAAGCAGCAATACAGGCTAAGTTAAGGTGTAATATGGTCAGAAGGTACACTCCGCCCGCTGTAAGTGCCGCAAAATCCTGTTGGTGCAACACACCAGGAAAAAGCAGCAATACAGGCTAAGTTAAGGTGTAATATGGTCAGGAGGCACACTCCGCCCGCTGTAAGTGCCGCAAAATCCTGTTGGTGTAACACACCAGGAAAAAGCAGCAATACAGGCTAAGTTAAGGTGTAATATGGTCAGGAGGCACACTCCGCCCGCTGTAAGTGCTGCAAAATCCTGTTGGTGTAACACACCAGGAAAAAGCAGCAATACAGGCTAAGTTAAGGTGTAATATGGTCAGGAGGCACACTCCCCCCGCTGTAAGTGCCGCAAAATCCTGTTGGTTTAACACACCAGGAAAAAGCAGCAATACAGGCTAAGTTAAGGTGTAATATGGTCAGGAGGTACACTCCGCCCGCTGTAAGTGCCGCAAAATCCTGTTGGTGTAACACACCAGGAAAAAGCAGCAATACAGGCTAAGTTAAGGTGTATAATGTGCAGGAGGCTTAGCAACAATGACACTGACACTGTCCCCTGCCTATCCTTCTCTCTCCCTGCACACAAGGTTTATCAAAGTATATGACACTGACACTCTCCCTGCCTATCCTTCTCTCTCCCTGCACACAAGGTTTAGCAAAGAATATGACACTGACACTGTCCCCTGCCTATCCTTCTCTCTCCCTGCACACAAGGTTTAGCAAAGAATATGACACTGACACTGTCCCCTGCCTATCCTTCTCTCTCCCTGCACACAAGGTTTATCAAAGTATATGACACTGACACTCTCCCTGCCTATCCTCTCTCCCTACACACAAGGTTTAGCAAAGAATATGACACTGACACTCTCCCTGCCTATCCTTCTCTGTCCCTACACACAAGGTTTAGCAAAGAATAGATTTGACAAGATTTGACACTGTCCCTGCCTATCCTTCACTTTCCCTGCTCCGGAACACACTACACAAGGCCGCCGCGCTGGCGGCCTTTTATAGTGTGGGGCGTGTACTAAACCCCCTCAGCTATAATTGGCCACAGGCATCCTGCCTGTGGCCAATCATTGCTCTCCTCGCTGCCGGCGCTGTGATTGGCCAAGCATGCAGGGTCACAGTGCATGCTTGGCCAATCACAGCGCCGGGATTACACTGTGATGGCGCAGTGTATTGTGGGCCGTTCGCGTCACTCGAATTTGGCGCGAACGGCCCAAATCGTTCGTTGTTCGCCGAACGCGCGAACAGCCGATGTTCGAGTCGAACCTATGTTCGACTCGAACACCGAGCTCATCCCTACCTGCCTCCAATTTCTGAACACTTAGATGGAGAGTGCATAAGTCTCCCACTGGATTGCAGGAACATATTATGAAGCCTAATTGCAAACCGTTGTCCAAACAGTAATTTAATAACACATTTAACAATTAAAAAAACACATAGAGGCAGCCGTCTTGGTAGAGGTAGCGTTTTTTGCTTCTTCATGTCGGCACTTGCAATCTGATAAACTGAAGTCTGCTGTTTTAATGGTATGGGAAGATCCTGAGATGTCACACTAAAGATTTGCATACAACTTTGGGACTACAGGAGCAGAAGTACCCAGACACAGTCACACATCAGGATAGACATTGCCATTTCTCAGGGGAAGTTCAAGGCAAAATGTACATTACCAGGGCACAGCTTAGCCACAATTCATTTTTCAATCAGGTTTTCGCTTTTCAAAAATAGGTCAACTTTAAGCACAGATCCCGCTATTGGAAGAGGTAAAATATGGATGTAATAAATTAGCGGCAATGTGAAATTTGTGGTCCTATATACAAGGTAAGTCATTAGTACATTTTTTTAATGTCTCCCCAATGCTTGTAATTGGCTACCTCTAGAAGACGGTCTGCTTTGAAAATGAAGATAAGAATGAGGGTCAACACATCCCCTTCTGCATTATGGGAAATGTTAGGCTCTTTGCCGAAGAACTGTTGGTGAATTCCCATTAGGGTAAACTGCCCTTTCCTTTTTTTTGTACTCGATCTCCCTTGGCTATGCAGGTATCGGAAGGCTTGTAGGGAATCCACACACAGGATGGAGCTGGAGAGGTCTTGATTTTGTTGCAGAAGTTCAGTCTTCAGTAGGGGAAAGTCGTAGTTAAAGCCATTGTGGGCCACCAGACAAATTGGCTGAGCCTGACGGTTTATAAATTCGAGGACGGTCTTGATAAGGCTCACATCAAATGTTTCCTTCTCACAAGATCTCAGTAGCTCATTGTCCAGGCCAGTGATTTCAGAGGCTGTTGGAGTGAGGGGCTTTATTGGATCTACGCAAAGGCAAAGCTTGTCCAACACTTTTGGTAGCTGTATCTCCCCTAAATCATTGGTTGTTGGATTCTTCAGTGAAGATGCGTGGACAGCCACCAAACACATTTCTGTGATTTTGGGACGGGTCCAATTTAGACCAGTAGCTTCAAGGTCTAGGAAAATGAAGGTTTTCACCAAGCTGCCCATCACTGTGTCCTAGAGAAATAATTTTTACAAGATTAATTAAATTGGAAGTACATAGGTATACATTAAAATGCATTACCTGAATAATGTAGGGATATTTACAGCTGTTGTGCAGTCAGGAAAAAATAAATAAAGCAAGTGTCCCTTATTGTTAGGGTATTAATAAGAAAACGTTGCCTGCTAACTTGTGTAGTGGAAGCATTTCCATTTGAGTCTTCTGAGTCAGCTAGCTGTGTGTTGGGTGACTGGTCTACGCAATCAATGACCCCCGCAGCTCTGCAGGGCTGGCCAAGGTCATAAAGGGTGCCCTGCAGACTGCTCCTCCCAAAGCTATGGAAGGCCCCAGGACACCAGGAGATGTTACCACCTAAACTTCTGAGAAAGGGATTTCTATGGACAGAAAAGAGATCAGGTTCCTTTTTTTGGAAGCTTAAATTCCCAACCTTGGGTTCCTCCATTGGGGAAAACATCTGTTTGCGTTGGAAGATTTTGCCAATAGTCTATTGTTCATCCTTGTCAATAGAAAACATGCAGATTTGTAGGGTACACCACATTTTAGGGTTTGACATTCAGTTGTTGGATGAAATATGAAATTGTATGGTGGGGAATACTTTAGTATACACAGTCAACTTTCTTTATAGAAGTCAAGTAGCAGAATACTACCCACAACCATTCAAAGCCTGTTTTAGCCAAGCTGAAGAATAATTGTAGGATCATCATCTGGGTTAAACTCAGGATGAGTTGTAAATGTATTTATTGTGTACTTGGTTAATTTTCCAGGAGTTTTGAGATCATACTAAGTTCTGAAAAATTTAAATAATGGTCAGGCAAAGGGAAAATACCACCTGGGACAGTGACGAAGAACAAGACACAGATTTACAACCCATTCTTTTTCAAGGCCCAAGGACTAAGAGTGATAAAGCCAGAGGGTGAGTTTGACAACTGTGATCAAATATTGATCTACAGTAGTGTTGGGCGAACTTTTGCTCGGTCCGAACATCGCCTGTTTGCCCGTTCAGTAAGCACCCACATTTTCAAGGCGCTCGCTGGGATGTTCGCCCGCCGAGCATCCCACAATGCACTGCGCGCTGCACAGTGCATTCTAGGGCCCTAATTGGATGAAGCCTTGCACCTGATCACTGGTCAGGTGCAAGGCTTTGCCAATTAGGGCACAGAACACTGTCAGAGTCCTGATTGGACAAAGTGAAGATTTCTTTGTCTAATCACGGCTCAGTGCTCATAGTCCCACCCCACACTATAAAAGGTTCCTTCTCATAGGAAGCTTTTGCAGGGTGTTGTTGGAGTGGAGATAGATAGAGCAGGGCTCAGTTTGCTATTCGCGAGTTAGTGTGTTCACTTATTGTGACTCTGAGTGTAGTGTGTTAGTGTAGTGTGAGTATACTGTAGTGCAGGGCTCAAAATTTCAAGTCCTGAGCTACTAGCCAGGCCTTAAGAGTTACTCGCCACCAGTTACCCCACCCAACCCCTCCCCTGCCCCACCCCTAAACTTGAATTAACATACAACGTAATTATAACCCCCAGCATTGGTGTCAGTGGACGCTATATTTAACCTCCAAAACAGGTATCAGAGGCTGTGGTAATAACCCCCAGCATTGATGTCAGTGGATGAATTAAAAAACCCCAGCACTGGTGCCAGATGCAATAATAACCCCCAACGCAGGTATCAGAGGGCACAAATAACCCCTAGCATTGATGTCAGTGGACATCATATTAACCCCCAACACTGGTATCAGACGACGCATTAGTAACTCCGAGCATTAAAGTCAGTGGACGCATTAATAACCGCTAGCACAAGTGTCAGTATTAATATCCCCCTCTCCTACATTGGTGGTTAGTGGCATTAAAATGTAATCCCTCCCATGACCCCCAATGTGTGGGGAGGGGATTAACTTTCACTGACATTATCACATGCAGAAGGGGGTGGTGGGTTAAGATTTCACTGCCATGAGGACCAATGCAAGGTGGGGTGGGGGATGAGGAGGTTAACGGTTACATTCACTGCCATGAAGACCAATGCATGTGGGGGGGTTAACTTTCACTGACATTACCACATGCAGAAGGGGGTGATGGGTTAAAATTTCACTGCCATGAGGACCAATGCAATGTGGGGTGGGGGATGAGGAGGTTAACATTCACTGCCATAAAGACCAACGCATGTGGGGGGGTTAACTTTCACTACCACTGACCCTCCCCCACATCCCCCACCTGCATTGGTGGACATGGCAATGCTAACCCCTTCCTCAATTTCAGCCTCTTCCAGTCCCCTTGCCCTAACGCTATGGTGCTGGACAGGGAGCCGGAGCAATGAAACACTCGGTCCTGATAAGTTCACATCTCCCTCTTTCAGGAGTGCAGGTGGGCGGTTCAGGCAGATGGACGGGCGAGTGGGCGGGTCAGCAGGCAGACGATTCAGGCAGGTGGGCGGGATTTTAGAAGATTGCTGCATCCCCATCCCGCCCACACAACAAGCAGCCAGAGCCTGAAACTGCCAGTCTCGAAGCTGGAGGGAGGGGAGCAAAATCCTCCCTCCAGCAGCCAACGGAGCCTGCACTGTGTGGTGCTTATGCTCGGAACGATAGCAGTGACAGCGGCCTCACTCCTATCGTTCAGGCAGCTGGAGAGCCGGGCACTCAGTGTCACTCATCTGCACTCAGCGCCCCCTCTCCACTCGCCCCCAGCAAATTTTCACTCGCTAAATGCGAGCAGGCGAGTGAAAATTTTGAGGGCTGCTGTAGTGTGTCAGTATAGTGTGTCAGTGTAGTGTGTTAGTGTAGCTTGGTGTTCAACGCAGTATTTTTTTTTTTTTTTTTTTTGCTTGCTGTTTTTTTTTTTTTGCCTTTTTTGTCCCCTGCCTTTTCTTAAATTTTCAGCCGCAGTTTTTCTTACTGCAACGCTAGTGTCCCCCCCCCCCTTTTTTTTTAAATAAATTTTACATTTCTGTCAGTGTCAGTCCTCAATTTAAAGCGCACCAAACACCAATTTTTTCATTCAGTAAAGTGCATCTATGTACACATTTCCCAGTTTCTATTACATTTGGGTAATAAGCCCCCCCCCCCCCATCCGGTCTGGGAGGCCAACAAGGAGAGGCAGATGTTCCCATGGCACTTTAAGGGGGCCAGCAGCATCTGTGTCCACAGGCAAAGGTGGACGTGGTCAGTCCTCAGGCAGGGTATCATTCCCTCTGTTTAGTGATGTTGCCCTTGCTATCCAGCCACAGCATTTAGAGGAGGTGGTGAACTGGCTTACTAAACTATCCTCATCCTCCATCACCCAAGCTGAGACTAGTGTGCAGTCCACCGCAGCTGACAGAGCAGCTTATTCTGCCTCCTTGTCCACAGCTACTCCTACCATAGCCTCAAATAAATTTTTCATTTTTATTTTTAATTTATTAAAATCTTTAAAAAAAAATCTTTTGCATTGATACATGTCCCCCAGGGCAGTACTCAGGTCCCCATACCCTTTTTAATGCCAATAACTTGGGTATAAGCCTTCAAAATGAGCACTTTTGATTTTTCAAGTTCGGGTCCCATAGACTTCAATAGGGTTCGGAGTTCGGGTCTGAACTTTTGCGATCTTTGAGAGTTCTGGCGCAAACCAAACCGTTTTTTTTTTTGGCCCAACTGTAATCCACAGACAGAAGGATGCATCAATAATGGCAGCCTCCATGTCAACTGTGTTTCTGCATAAGTACACTATGGATATACAGTAAATTTGCTGCTTTTAGCACTTTTATTTTAAATTGACCTGCTCAGTTTACAAAAAAACAAACAAGACAAAGGGTGTTGGAAGCCTTCCAACAAAGGGTCCATGCAAAAGTAAAGCTCTTGTACTACTCTTTTTGGCGGTCCCCCCTCTCCTTCATTCCAGCTCCGCAACCTCCACCAATCTTTGTCCTTCAATATTTCCTGGAGTATTGGATACTTGTGTCCCCTACCACATGCCATGATTCCTTCCTCCAACTTCTAGGTCATTACATGACTCAGCTGTGACATAGAGGGTGGAGAAAGGTACTCCAGCCTGTGGCGTAGTACTCTGATACCCAATAATCCAGAAACTGTTGAAAGCAAGGAACTTTCATATTGATTTCCTTTGTATGTTAACAGGGTTGCTTTAAATGTTAGCATCCTTCTACTCTACAGGCGCAACCCTCTTTCACTTTTGTAAAAAACCTTTGTAACTGCCAAAGTTCTAAGGATTTTTTTATTTTTTTACCATGTACAAACATCTAATGGCATACTATCTTTTAAAGTATCTACCAGTCGTCATCTCATAAACTTGAACAATAGTTTAGTTATATTGATAGTGTGTACGAGGCTTAAGACTGCAAGGGAGGTTGGAGGTAGGATTACAGTTAAAAAACATAGGGGTGTATTTATAAAACAAAACCCCCATATTTGTTTGTCCATCGAAGCTGCATGTAAATTCATTCTCTGTGCATTTGGCAAAATGGAATGTTGCCCTGCTATAGTCTCTACCATTCGAATGAGTAAATGCAGAAAATACTGCATTATGGCCACTAGATGGCACTGACTATCATTAGTGCCATCTAGTGGCCATAATGCTGTATTTTCTGGCTTTGTCATTTACCTTTGTTATCCACCTACGCTTAAAGGATTTGAGCTTTGTGTCTTCTGGGGTTTGAGTCCCTGATGGGTTTCCTATAAGCTATTTCTTTGGATTTTTATATGTGTTGTTAAATGCTCCATTACTAAATGCTTCAGCCCGCTGTCTGCTGAAAACGGGTCACAGGAGTGCTGAACGAACTGCACTCATGTGATCCACAGAAGTACAGCCAAACGAGCTTTGGCTGTACTTCTCATTTTAATGGTGTTTATTTTTAAAAGTTTTTTTTTTGGGGGGGCTTCTAGGATATAATTTGCTAATAAACTGTTTTTTTTTGTTTTATTTTGTTGCAATTATTTTTTGCATATTTTGATTTAGTTTGGGAGTAGTACCCCGAAGATCTCTTCCTTCTCTGTTGTGTTAATGGATTTTGTGGACACGGGGTTGATATTTCTGTAGCAAAATACTGAAACTGAGAAATGGTTCGGATCACTTCAACGGTGACAGCAAAGATTCATTCCAGGAAATGTAGAGACAGAATGTCTACTGATGTCTGAATAAGTAAATTGGGTTAATTGGGGGTCTGAGGTAGCGTTCCATTCATCTATTGTCAGTGTGTTAATGACCACCTATTATCTGCTACGGGATGTAATTACACTCCTAGTAATGTGTCTGGCATGGTTTCATTGTTATGGGTAAATATGCGGAGACCAACGTCTCACGCATACTTGGTTGTTAGAAATAGTTCCAGGTAATTAAATCACTGTCATCTGTTAATTGTTGAAGGGAATGCCCCCGGAAAATTAGTTAAGAAACCCCTTGCATGGGAAATGATATAAAAAGCCAGCTGGGGCTAAATAAAGTGTTTATTTACTCCCAGAACTGTGTGTCGTCCAGTTACTGGGGGGTAACAGGTGCCTTGGATAAGTCTGTACTTCCTCAGCTCAAGGATTTCCCAGCGGACGTTGGAGTTCCGCTACACTGGTTGGCAGCAGTGGGATTAAAGCCTTGCAGCAAGAGGAAGCAGCGTTCATGCAAATTCGGTTACACGAATGGAAGTGTGAATGGAGACAAACTATGCTGGATTAAAACGAGCAACGTTAAAGGATTTGCTGGAAGCAAGAGGGAAGAGCGCCAGCAATAAAACCAAAGCCGAGCTGATTGCAGAACTAACCGAGGGAGATCGGGCACACAGTATGGCTACAGAAGCCATGGAGACCGAGTTTGACCAAGAAGTGAAACGCAGGCTAGCGTTTTATGGAGAAAACCCCTCCACCGAGCTGGTACAGGCAATGTTAGCCCAAGTGGATGCCTTTATCACGGCGAGAGAAGAACGGGAGACCCAACTCCGGCTGGCGGAACAGCGTGCCTCTGAGAGACTGCTAACGACTACACCGGCACCAGAGACAAAACTAAAAGTACTCCATGATGCCTTTACAAAAGTTTGTGGAAGCAGAGGAAGAGATCGATAGCTTCCTGCAAGATTTTGAATGGCAATGCAAGCTGTACCAAGTACCCCAGACAGACTGGGTACGGATCTTAGCTGGTAAGCTGTCAGGCCGTGCAGCAGAAGCCTACAGAGCCGTGCCAGAGGAGGAAATCGCAAGCTATAGCCGGGTAAAGGAAGTTATTTTGGCAAGGTATGCCATCACCCCAGAAGCATACAGGAGACGCTTCCGGGACACAAAGAAACAGGGGGGAGGGTAATTAACCACTGGAGCACTGAAAGATTTTACCCCCTTCATGGCCAGTTCATTTTTTGATATATAGAAATGTGCTAATTTAACTGGTATTGGTAATTGTGCGGTCATGCAACACTGTACCCAAAAGAAATTTATATCATTTTTTTTTCCACACAAATAAAACTTTATTTTGGGGGTATTTGCACACCACTGGGTTTTTTTGTTTTATGAATGAAAAAAGACTGAACATTTTGAAAAAATTGTTTTACTTTTTGCTATAAAACATCTAATATTAATCATAATAAAAAAAGAAATAAAAAAATCTTCATATATTTAAGAAAAAATCTATTTTACTACATGTCTTTGGTAAAAAAAAAATCCCAATAAGTGTATATTAATTGGTTTGTGTGAAAGCTATAGCTTCTACAAAGGTTGGGATACATACTTGAATTTTTTTTTATACTAGTATTGGCAGTGATCAGCGACTTAGACCCCTTTCACACTGTAGCGCGGCCGTCCTTTTAGCGGCGAAGAAACGGGGTTAAAAGTGCCTGTGTTGCAGCACTGCCGAAGTGCTTTGCAGGCGTTTCGGCAGCGCTGCCCATTCATTTCAATGGGCAGGACGTTTTGGAAGTGGTGTATTTGCCGCTCCCAAAAGGCCCCAAAGATGCTGTTGCAGGACTTTTTTTTCCCATCCCGCAAGCACACCACCCCAGTGTGAAAGCAATCGGGCTTTCACACTGGGGTGGCATGGGAGGCGTTTTTCAGGCGCTTTACAGGCACTATTTTCAGCGCTAAGAAGCCTAAAACATGCCTTCGGTGTGAAAGGGGTCTTATAGTGGGACTGTGATAGTGACACTAACTGACACTTTGTGTGAACTAACTGAAACTGACATCACCAGTGACACCAATACAGTGATCAGTCCTAATAATATACACTAGCACTGTGCTAATGACACTGGCTGGGAAGGGGTTAACATCTAGGGGCAATCAAGGGGTTAATTGTGTGCCTAACAAGTGTAATGTGTATAATGTGTGCTGCTTTTTACTACTGATCGATTTGTTTCTTATCTCTGCTTTGCATGGAAAAATGATTGTTCCCTCTGTACAGAGCGCTGCTGTGTTGATAGTCACAGAGCTCTGGGCTGTGATTGGACACAACTGGTCAGCAGGTCCCAGCCATGAATCATTGGCTGGGATCTGCTGACAGACTTCTGCTGTGTACAATCACAGGGGAGTAGGTGGGTGGGGGAAAGTGCCCGAAACTCTGAAACAAGCAATGACGTATAGGTACATCTTGGTGTCTCTAGCTGCTACCTGCGGCACCGGGTTGGCAAGTGGTTAATTACCAATGGTATTTGTAATATGCAGCATTGGGGGGGGGGGGGGGGTAATGTACTGCCACTGGTCACTGATGCATTAGTGACCAGTGGTAGTTAATTAACCCCTTTGTGCTGCATTAGTGGCACCAGTGTCAGGGTTTATTAACCCCCTCATGCTGCAGCAATTAACCCTGACACTGGTGTCACCAATGCAGCACAAAGGGGTTAATTAACTACCACTGGTCACTAATGCATCAGTGAAAGTACATTAACCCCCTTTATGCTGCATATGACACAAATACCATTATTAATTAACTAACCTCCCCTCAGCAACCCCCCCCCCTATTCAAAGAGTTAATTACCGTATTTATCGGCGTATAACACGCACCGGTGTATAACACGCACCCCAAGTTTAGGAGAGAATTTTAAGGAAAAAAACTTTTAGGAGGGAAATTCAAGGAAAAAAAACTTACATTTAAATGCAGCCTTGCCCAGTGTCCATCTGCAGCCTTGCCCAGTGTCCATCTGTCCATCTGCAGCCTTGCCCAGTGTCCATCTGCAGCCTTGCCCAGTGTCCATCTGCCCATCTGCAGCCTTGCCCAGTGTCCATCTGCCCATCTGCAGCCTTGCCCAGTGTCCATCTGTCCATCTGCAGCCTTGCCCAGTGTCCATCTGTCCATCTGCAGCCTTGCCCAGTGCCTTTGCGATCGTGTCAGTCTCGGCGTTTTTTAAAATTTGGCGCCGATTTCTGTGGAGAGGAGCGAGCGGGGCCGAGTGTACTTCGGCTAGACTCGGCTCCTCTCGCAGTCCCGCCCATCTCCACTGACTGCGCCGCTGACGGAGAAAGCCGAGTGTACTTCGGCTAGACTCGGCTCTTCTCACAGTCAGGGGCAGGACTGCGAGAGGAGCCGAGACTAGCCGAAGTACACTCGGCTTTCTCTATGTCAGCGGAACAGTCAGAGATGGGCGGGACTGCGAGAGGAGTCGAGTAAAGCCGAGTGTACTTCGGCTTCGGCTCCGCTCGCTCCTCTCGCTCGTTTTCAGCAGGGGAATTTGACGGAGTATCGGCGTATAACACGCACCCACGATTTTCCCCTGATTTTAAGGGGAAAAAAGTGCGTGTTATACGCCGATAAATATGGTACCTCATCTGCAGATGGCAATCTGCTTACTTGTGCACTGCTTGGTTCCTCCTTCTCGCAGGTCGCAGCTCCGGCAGGCAGCAGCACTCCTCTCCCATCCCGCCTCCCGGCCGGCCTCTCAGTGACGTCACGCCGGCTGGAACTAGGAAGCGCCTGTCGGGCGGATATTACTCCACCTGACAGGGAGGTGAAGGGCAGGGCAGGGCTAGTCTAAAGCCCCGTACACACGGTCGGACTTTTGGCCAACAAACTTCATTTTGAGCAAGTTGGACCAACAATCCGACCGTGTGTATGCGCCATCGGACAAACTTTTTTTTTTTGTTTTCATCGGACAAAAGTTGGGTCTGCAAACGGACAAACTTTTGGCCAACAAAAGTCCGATGGAGCAAAGTCCGACCGTGTGTACAGAAAACCATCAGTCTTTTGTCCGATTTACAAAACAACTAATGTTAAAATCAGCCAACAATAGCAGAAGTTGACCAAAGGGTGGCGGTAAAGAGCAGAAAAAACACGTGATGTTGCAAAAAGTTTTGGGAAAGTTTGCAGAAAAGTCCTGTGGTGTGTATGCTATGGGTGTGCCCGACCAACTCTGTTCGGACAAAAATCCAGGGAAAAGTCAGATGGAAGTCAGATGGACCGTGTGTATGGGGCTTTAGGCTTGTGCCGAGTGCAGCTATTAGCTAGCTAGCTGGCCGGCGTGTATAGACAGTCAGTGTATATGTCAAGCCAGGTTTAGCAGCTCACTGCCGATACGTCTCCTGCGCTCCCCCTTCCTCCAGTAAATGGTGCCACTCAGGGCATCTGCCCCTTCCGCTGCCCCTGTACCGGACCTGATACAGGATTTTTATGGCACCAACAGTGATTTACAATATTAAAAGGGTTGTAAACTCTTGTGTTTTTTCACCTTAATGCATCCTATTAGTGTTTATATGAGTTATTTATAGATTATATATAGATTATATAATTATCTTTTAGATGATATGAATTGGGCTACGTTCACAACTATAATCTCATAAATGCGTGTTTCAATGAGCTGCCCTACGCATGACAAACATGCCAAAGACGCTTATGTACCTTTTTTGGGCATTGAGCTTTGCGCATTTTTTAAACCGCGTGCTTTGATGCGTTTGTCATGCATGAAGACACACGTCTGCTTGCTGCATTTTTGGTGCCATTAACAATGAATGACAATGTAAATGGAACACATGTTTTGCACACGTTCACGGAACCCTCAGGTGTGAATGCAGCCTTAGTGTGAGTAATATGGACAGTACAAGAAAATATTTTCATATAAGGACATACAATTGTGTAGCTAAACTAGAAGAATGAGATTAACTCATTACTAACAGTGTATATGTGTGTCTAATATATTTATCAGTCGCGGCCGCTCATTAGGGGTGCAGCCCCCCTAATCCATGCGCCCAGCCCCTAATTTACATGCAGGGCACCGGATGCATGGATTCCAATATTTTTTTTTTGTTTGTTTTTTTGAAGCACGTAATTACAGCCTGAGGCTCTAATTGGCTTTAAAATACTCGCTATTGTCTTCCTGATTCTCCTCCTGGCCAATCAGGAAGTAGCTCCTGAGACCCGAGAGGAGAAACACAGGCTTCCATCCTCCTTCCTCCCATTTCATCCAGTGCCTGACACCTCGGCTCGGCTCCCCTGGTCTCCAGTCCCGCTCCCCGCAGGGGTAAGTACGGGGCTGGTGGAGCAGACGGACGGACGAACTATCGAACGCCGGGAGGGTTTGTTTGACGCCCCCCCCTAAATGGAACACCAGCCCAAGTACACTCCTCAAATTTTTGTAAATATTTTATTCTATCTTTTCATGTGACAACACTGTCACCTTGAGGGGACAGCAAATTTACACTGTTATACAAGCTGTACACTGTAGCAAAGTGTAATTTCTTCAGTGTTGTCACATTAAAAGATATAATAAAATATTTACAAAAATGTGAGGGGTGTACTCACTTTTGGGAGATACTGTGTGTATGTATGTAAGTGTAGCATATGTACTTTCAGAGTGTTTGATTCTGGTGAAGACACCAGTGATGCCTAGTTCCCTGCTGCCCAGCAGGTGGCGCTGTCACTTGGGGCCAGGGTTGAACCATCGCTGCAGTGCCATACCCTTTGTGACCTCTCGCAGCGCTTGTACGGCGGAGCGGGGAGCTCACTGTGCTTGCTGGGAGAGGGTATAAAGGGGGCGGACACCTTCGCCACAAGGTTCGAGTCCCAGGCACCTTCAGCCTGAGGGCAGCTGTCCGTGGTCGGTGTCCAGGTGGCCTAGGCCTGGACACTTGGAGTTCATGTTCCATCCCAGACACCTTCAGTCTGGGGTGAGGTACTCAGCCGGAGGCCTTGGGCCCAGTACCTTCCACTGGGTCCCGCAAGGGAGGGATTGTCCTAGGGTGCCCTGGGAGTTGGGCACTTGAATCCAGAGGCATAAGGGACCGGAGGAGGGACTCATCCGAAGATCTGGTGCAGCATATTGCCAGTGCCGGGTGAACCTCTGGAGACCGCCCGGAGGGATATCCTTCCTGAACAGGGGCCAAGTTCATAGAGGAAGGTGGTTCATGTTCTATGACCGGTGGCAGCGGTCCAGCTAGTCAACTCAGGTCAGTGGCAGGGACCTGCTATTAGGCCTGTGGCAGGGGCCTCAACAGTTCATCCGGTCGGTGGCAGCGACCAAAACTCACGGTCGGTGGCAGAGACCGTGCGCCAGGCCTATTCGCTAGCAAAGGAATAGGAGAGTTCATTTGTGCCTGGGCCTACTCGTATCCACACCCCTGTCTGTCTGTTGCTAAAAGTTCAACTAATTATGTTCACCCTGAAAATGGAGAAATAAAAGAGTGTTGGACTTTTGATTGGTGTGGGGCTCTATTACTGGCAGACACATCTCCACAGAACAGCTGGAGGCTTTGTATGCAGTGAACAGACCCGGAGGTAATTCAAGTAACTCTGCTCAACCCTCATACACACACGAGGGAAGAGCTTGGCGTAGTGTTCCTGCACTCTCCTCTCCCAGGTACCTCTAGACACAAGCCACTCAGGCGAGAAAACAGAGAGGGAGAGTGAGGCTTCGCTACATATATATATATATATATATACACATATATATATATATATATACACACATATATATACACACATTATATATATATATATATATATATATATGTATATATATATATATATATATATACCACATATATACATATATATATATATATACATATATATATATATATTGTGAGGGGGTTAGCTCGGCAGCGGGTATGTGTGACCCCCGGGATGGGCTCCCCACCCAAAAACAGGCCCAGCAGACGGAGGTTGTGGTTTTCAAAATCAAAAAGGTGCGGTTTATTTTCTATTTACAGTGACAAAAACACAGCAAGGCAAAAAAAACATAAACAAAATAAATCCTGGTCAACTTGACCTCTGACTAAACTTACAGGTTTCCTAACTAACGACTGGGATCAGCCTAGTGCTGTCCTAGTCCCTGGTTTTAAATGTCCAAGCAAAATATAGCCACACAGGCTTTCTCTCACCGCACAGGGGTTCACTCTCCCTAGACAGTCCACACAGGTCTGCTTCCAGGCATGAGCTAACATCTAATGAATCTGGGAGTTTTTTATAGAGGCCTAAATGAGCTGACAAGCTTCAGCTGGCCTCATCAACTCCCTGTCTGCACGACGCCCAGCCCTCTCCCTAGAGGTATGAGTCATCAATGAGCCCACTAGCCTTATACAACTCTCCACCTAGTTGTATAAATCGGCGTAAAGCCTGAATCTGGGCGAAATATATCTACCCCCCTGGATGCAACCAGGTGACTTTACCTTCCTGCTGTCACATACCCCCCCCTCTTGTTTTAACCTCGGGGTTGGAACACCAGCAATCAGGCATTCATGTACTCGAGACAAAGCATCCACATTCCCCATTTGAACGCCAGGGCGATGCTTTACTGTGAAGTTGAATTCCTGGAGGGCCAGGAACCACCTATTCACTCTTCTATTTGTTTCCTTGTTTTGAGCCATCCACTTTAACGGAGCGTGATCCGTAATCATGTCAAAGTGCCTACCTAGCAGGTAGTACCGAAGGGAATCTAGAGCCCACTTCACCGCTAAACACTCCTTTTCAACGGTGGCGTAATTTACCTCATGGGACTTCAACTTCCTGCTGAGGTAAATGACTGGGTGCTCTTCCCCGTTCCAGACCTGGGACAATACTGCTCCTAACCCCACATCTGACGCATCACTTTGTACGACAAAGTCTCTAGAGAAGTCGGGTGAGTACAACACTGGCTGGCTACATAAGGCTTGTTTCAAGAACTGGAATGCTGCCTCAGCCTCGGGGGTCCATTTAATCATGACCGACCCTTTCCCCTTCGTCAGGTTGGTTAGGGGCACAGCCTTAGAAGCAAAGTGGGGAATGAATCGCCGATAATACCCAGCGATTCCCAGAAAGGCTCGTACCTGCTTCTTGCTGTTGGGACGTGGCCAACTCTGGATGGCCTCGACTTTGTTGAGTTGGGGTTTTATTACTCCCCTCCCAATGGTGTACCCAAGATATTTGGCCTCCTCCTGCCCAATGGTACACTTCTTGGGGTTAGCCGTAAACCCTGCTTCCCGAACAGAGTCCAGGACTGCTTGCACTTTTGGCAGATGTGAGGCCCAATCTGTGCTATGGACAATTATGTCATCCAGGTAAGCCGCAGCATACTTCCGATGGGGCCTTAGCATCTGGTCCATTTTCCGCTGGAATGTGGCCGGCGCATTCTGTAACCCGAACGGCATTCTTTTATATTGGAACGCCCCGTCTGGGGTTACAAATGCGGTTTTCTCTTTGGCCGACTTGGCCAGGGGGATTTGCCAATACCCTTTTGTGAGGTCAAGAGTCGTCATGTATCGGGCTGTTCCCAGCCGGTCGATCAACTCATCTATACGTGGCATGGGGTAGGTGTCGAATTTTGTAACTTTGTTCAACTGACGAAAATCGTTACAAAATCGCCAGCTCCCATCCGGTTTAGGCACCAACACAATGGGACTAGACCAATCACTTTGGGACTCCTCTATCACCCCTAAGTTCAGCATTTTCTGTACTTCCTCCCGTATTGCCTCCCGTCGGGCCTCTGGGATCCGATAGGGTTTTAACTTCACCCTTTCACCGGGCGGGGTAATAATGTCATGCTCTACCCCAGATGTTTGTCCCGGCAGCTCAGAGAATACCTCCTTGTTGCGAAGCACAAACTCCTTAACCTCCTGTTGTTGGGGTTGTGACAAGGTGGCTGCGATTCCAACCTCAGGAATCACGCAACCAGTTTGAGCTGGTGACCAAGTGTCTGCGACTAGGGACTCTCTATCCCTCCAGGCTTTCAACAGATTAACGTGATAGATCTGTTCGGGCTTTCGCCTTCCTGGTTGTCTGACCTTGTAATTCACTTCGCTCACTTTTTCCATTATCTCGTAGGGGCCTTGCCATTTGGCAAGGAATTTACTTTCAACCGTAGGGACAAGTACCAATATCCTATCCCCCGGGGAAAAGGTACGGGTCTTGGCTCCACGGTTGTACACTCTCTGCTGTGCCAACTGCGCTTGGGCCAAATGTTCCTTCACGATGGGCATTACCTGTGCAATTCGATCTTGCATCAGGGCGACATGCTCAATCACACTCCTGTGGGGAGAACTCTCACTTTCCCAAGTTTCCTTGGCAATATCCAACAGCCCTCTTGGGTGTCTCCCATACAGTAACTCAAAGGGGGAGAATCCCGTAGAGGATTGGGGCACCTCCCTAATAGCAAACATCAAATAAGGAAGTAAACAGTCCCAATCCCTTCCATCTCTATCCACCACTTTCTTCAACATTTGTTTTAGGGTTTTGTTGAATCTTTCAACCAGCCCATCGGTTTGGGGGTGATACACAGATGTACGCAATTGCGTCACTTTGAACAATTTACACAGCTCTTTCATAACCCGGGACATAAAGGGTGTACCTTGGTCCGTAAGCAGTTCTTTACAAATACCCACCCGGCTAAAAACAAGAGATAGCTCTTTGGCTATGGTTTTGGCCGAGGTATTTCTGAGAGGGATCGCTTCTGGATAACGGGTGGCATAGTCCATTATAACCAATATGTACTGGTGCCCCCTAGCGGACTTGATTATAGGACCTACCAAATCCATTGCGATTCTCTCAAACGGGACCTCAATGATGGGTAGAGGGACCAGCGGGCTATGGAAATGTGGCATCGGGGCCGACCTCTGACACACAGGGCAGGAGGAACAATAATTTTCTATGTCCTTCATCACCCCAGGCCAATAGAATCTCTGTAATACCCTCTCTCGGGTTTTCTCTGTCCCCAGATGACCTCCAAGAATGTGCCCATGGGCCAACTCCAACACCAACTTCCTGTAAGGTTTGGGCACCACAAGCTGCTCAACGGTTTCTTCTGCCCTTTTTGCCACCCGATACAGTAGGTCCTTCTCTACGCTGAAGTATGGGTAAGTGCCGGTATTATCTGGGTTCACTAACTCGCCATCTATTTTCACTACGTTTTCCCGTGCCTTTATTAGGGCGGGGTCTTTCAACTGTTCTGTGGCAAAGTTTTCCCTGTGAACCTCAAGATCAGAAAACTCCACAGACGGTAGGTTTTCGTCTGAGGAGGTGGGCTCCTCTCCAGTTTCTTGAGTCTCCCCTGCCAATACTGACAAGGGAAATTCCGGAGAGTCCTCACCACTCTCAGGGGAGTTCTGGCTATCACATTCCTGGTACATAGGGGCACCAGTGGGGGGCTCAGGATCATCCCACAGTTCCCAGAACTTCGGAAAATCCCTTCCCACAATGGCGTCATGCGGTAACTGAGATACTAAGCCCACTGGATGAGAGAGGGTACCTTTGGGGGTCTCGAAACACACTGTAGTCACTGGATACTCTCGGGTGTCCCCATGCACACAAATAACGGCTACCTTGCTATTCCCAGAGACCTCTGTTTTAACTAACTCAGCCTTTATCAGGGTCACAAGGCTACCTGAATCCAGCAATACCACAACATTTCTACCATTAATACACATTTTGCATAAATGTTTCTCAGTTCCCCGAATGGCAGTGCATGCGACTGTCGCACACAGCGACTGACGTCTGCCCGTCAGAAAGTCACACTGCATGGGTTCCTCCAAAACCGGGCAATTTGCTGCAATATGTCCCGCTTGCCGGCAGCGGTAGCAAACGATCCTTCTTGCCGCCTCTTGAGCCGCTGATTTCCCAGGCTGTTCTCGCCAAACTTGGGGTAGAGCTCCCACCCTCTCACTCTCTCCACCCTTACCCCTTGGAATCATCTTATCCGCCCCTGGGGATGGTCTGGTCTTAGGGTGGAAAGTCCGAGTGTCTCTGGAAGAGGCCGTCAGGTTCTCTGTAGCCAAGTATTTCTCCACACGATCCACAAGACCATCGGCCGTCTCTGGGTCTCCATGGCTTACCCACTTTTGGATGGCAGTAGGAAGAGCTCTCAAAAACCGATCCATTACAACACGTTCCACAATCTTTGGTGCGGACAAAGTCTCTGGCTGTAGCCACTTTCTGCTCAGGTGAATGAGATCATACATTTGAGACCTGGGGGGTTTTCCAAGCTGGAAAGTCCAGTTATGCACACGCTGAGCCCGGACAGCCAGGGTGACACCCAGCCTTGCCAATATTTCAGCTTTTAGCATCACATAGTCTTTTGCTTGGTTAGGCTCTAGGTCATAGTAAGCTTTCTGCGATTCACCAGTTAACAGAGGAGCCACTAGTCCAGCCCACTGCTCCTCAGGCCACTTTTCTCTTTCAGCGGTCCTTTCAAATGTGGTCAAAAATACCTCTGGATCATCCTCTCCAGTCATTTTTGTCAATAAACGACTCACCCCAAAGGACGCGGTATTAGTGGGACGGCTTTCCTCACTGGTCTGCGGACGTTGCTGCATTACTGCTTCCATCTGTTGTTGTAGTCTCTGCTCTTGCTTCTGCAACAGGTCTATGAAGCGGGCCTCAGATTGCTGTTGGGCTTGTTGCTGAGCCTCCAGACTCTGTTGTAAAGTTGCAAGGCTCTGTTGATGAGCTTGCTGCTGGGCTGCAAGGCTCCTTTGCAAACCTGCATTTGTCTGCTGTTGATTGGCATTTGCTAGAGCCAGCTGTTTCAGTATCTCCTCCATGCTGGCTTAAAAAAAAACTGCCACTGGTTCTCCACCAACTGTGAGGGGGTTAGCTCGGCAGCGGGTATGTGTGACCCCCGGGATGGGCTCCCCACCCAAAAACAGGCCCAGCAGACGGAGGTTGTGGTTTTCAAAATCAAAAAGGTGCGGTTTATTTTCTATTTACAGTGACAAAAACACAGCAAGGCAAAAAAAACATAAACAAAATAAATCCTGGTCAACTTGACCTCTGACTAAACTTACAGGTTTCCTAACTAACGACTGGGATCAGCCTAGTGCTGTCCTAGTCCCTGGTTTTAAATGTCCAAGCAAAATATAGCCACACAGGCTTTCTCTCACCGCACAGGGGTTCACTCTCCCTAGACAGTCCACACAGGTCTGCTTCCAGGCATGAGCTAACATCTAATGAATCTGGGAGTTTTTTATAGAGGCCTAAATGAGCTGACAAGCTTCAGCTGGCCTCATCAACTCCCTGTCTGCACGACGCCCAGCCCTCTCCCTAGAGGTATGAGTCATCAATGAGCCCACTAGCCTTATACAACTCTCCACCTAGTTGTATAAATCGGCGTAAAGCCTGAATCTGGGCGAAATATATCTACCCCCCTGGATGCAACCAGGTGACTTTACCTTCCTGCTGTCACAATATATATACACACATATATATATATATATATATATATATATATATATATATATATACATACATATATATATATATATATATATATATATATAGCTACAGTATCTCACAAAAGTGACACATTTTTGTAAATATTTTATTCTATCTTTTCATGTGACAACACTGAAGAAATGACACTTTTCTACAATGTAAAGTAGTGAGTGTACAGCTTGTATAACAGTGTAAATTTGCTGTCCCCTCAAAATAACTCAACACACAGCCATTAATGTCTAAACGGCTGTCAACAAAAGTGAGTACACCCCTAAGTGAAAATTTTCAAATTGGGCCCTATTAGCAATTTTTCCTACCCGGTGCCATGTGACTCGTTAGTGTTACAAGGTCTCAGGTGTGAATGGGGAGTAGGTGTGTTAGATTTGGTGTTATCGCTCTCACTCTTTCATACTGGTCACTGGAAGTTCAACATGACACCTCATGGCAAAGAACTCTCTGAGGCCTCGCACACACGGCCGATTTTCTCGGCAAGAACCAGCAAGAAACTTGCTGGCAGAGAGGTCTTGCCGAGTAAATCGGTCGTGTGTACGCGGCTATCGGGTTTCTCGTCGAGAAAACCGACAAGAAACCTCGACGAGAAAATAGAGAACCTGCTCTCTATTTTCTCGTCGAGATTCTCCTCGGCATGTTTCTCGACAAGAAAAGTGAGTGTGTGTACACTTACCTGTCCTCCCGGAAGCCCGCGCATGTTCGAAATGAATTTGACGCATGCGCGGTAGCTTCCTAGGCATACGTAGGGTATACCAAGATGGCGGCGACGGCATCGAATGTGACGAGCGCATGCTCGTCGTAGTCGATGACGTCACCGCGTACGCTCCATTCAAAGAACCGCGGGTTCTTTGAAACGAGCGTGTGTACACTCGGCCGGGACAAGTTTCTTGTCCAAGAATCTCGTCGAAAAAAACGACATGTTTTTTTCAACGAGAATCTCGGCCGTGTGTACAAGGCCTGAGGATCTGAAAAAAAAAATGTTGCTCTACTTAAAGATTTCCTAGGCTATAAGGAGATTGCCAAGACCCTGAAACTGAGCTGCAGCATGGTGGCCAAGACCAGTGGCGGTCCGTCAATAAGGGGCGCAGGGGTGCCGCCCCCCCAAAGCTACATATTAAAATGTTTTGTTTTTTTTAAAGTGTCCCTTTAACCACTTGTTTACTGGGCACTTAAACCCCCTTCCTGCCCAGGCCAATTTTCAGCTTTCAGCACTGTCACGCTTTGAATAAAAATTGCGCGGTTGTGCAAAGTGGATCCCAAACAAAATTGACGTCCTTTTTTTCCCACAAATAGAGCTTTCTTTTGGTGGTATTTGATCATCTCTGCGGTTTTTATTTTTTGCGCTATAAACAAAAAAAGAGCAACAATTTTGAAAAAAAACACAATATTTTTTACTTTTTGCTATAATAAATATCCCAATTTTTTTTCTCAGTTTAGGCCGATACGTATTCTTCTACATATTTTTGGTAAAAAAAAATCGCAATAAGCGTTTATTGATTGGTTTGCGCAAAACTTATAGCGTCTACAAAATAGGGCATAGTTTTATAGCATTTTTATTAATAATTTCTTTTTTACTAATAATGGTGGCGATCAGCGATTTTTTTATTGTGACTGCGACATTATGGCGGACACATCGGACACTTTTGACACCATTTTGGGACCATTCTCATTTTTACAGAGATCAGTGCTATAAAAATGCACTGGTTACTGTAAAAATCACACTGGCAGTGAAGGGGTTAACCAATAGGGGCGCTGAATGGGGTTAAGTGTGCCTAAGGGAGTGATTCTAACTGTGGGGGGAGGGGACTGACTGGGGGAGGTGACCGATGGTTGTCCCTATGTACAAGGGACACACCATCGGTCTCCTCTCCCTGACAGGACGTGAATCTTTGTGTTTACACACAGAGATCCACGTCCCTGGCTCTGTACATGCCGATCGCGGGTACCTGGCGGACATCGCGGCCGCCAGGCACGCGCATTGGCACCCGCGTTACGCGGCGGGCACAGAAGTTGCCCGATGCGCGGGGAACGAGGGAAGGACGTCAATTGGCGGCCTCCCGCCATTCTAGGTCCCCGCTGTAGCCGTCATTCAGCTAAAGCGCGGGCCTCTAGTGGTTAAGTGGGTGTGTTAAGGGCGCCGGACATGGGGTGCTAGTGGAAGCATGACCTGTGTGTAAACACGTGATTGGGGCTAAGAAGCTCTATTGGCTCAGTTTAGAGTGTGTTCGGGGCGCAAAGCTTGTAGCCCCGAAAACTCCACCTCTAGCATTAGGTTTCCAGTGCTTGTAATTGATTGGGTTCATAGGGTGGGGCTTTAATAAGACCTACAGCGTCATTGGCTCACAGGCTGCCTGTCTCCTTCAGTAAGTGAGGGGGAAATCACCAGCAGAAGAAGAACTGCTCAGGGCAGACAAGGAGCGATGTGCAGAGGCAGCTGCCATTCATCTCCCTGTGACACAGACTCGGCATCCAGCAGTGCACACAGAAATCTCCAGGTACTCTACATGCTAGGACTGGAGGGGGGAGGGGGCAGAAGCGGCTATTATTACTGTGTCCTGAGTGACTGTACAGCAGCATTTTCATCTCCAATTTTACTTCACCTCCCTCTATGTAATGCACGTCTGTACACCTTCCCTATCACACTGATCCCCCTCCCCCCTTCACTATCTCCGTTTGCATAGATTATATATTCACTGCTCACATCCTGCAGCCTCCCAGTCTCAGATCTGACCATTCCAATCACTGCCTGACAGTGACCATTTCCTTTCCAGATTACTTTTTATCTCTTCCAAACTGTTTAGCAGATCATAACATTCTCTGCAATCATCTGATTGCAATGATCTGCTCAACAGTTTGGAAGAGATAAAAAGTAATGTGGAATGGAGAGGGTGTCCGTCAGTGATTGGACCCCTAAAGAGGAATGCCCAGATCTGAGACCACACTTGTAAAGAAGAACTCAGCACAGGGATGGTGGGAACCTCTCATAATGGGCACAGTGGGTGTACAGACCCGGGAACTTGGCACAGGGATGGTTGCAACCCCTCATAATGGGCACATCGGGTGTTACAGACCCGAGAACTTGGCACAGGGATGGTGGGAACCCCTCATAATAGGCACATCAGCTTTCAAACCCGGGAACTCATTACAGGGATGGTGGGAATCCCCATAATGGGCACATCAGGTTACAGACCCAGGAACTTGCCACAGGGATGGTGGGAACCCCTCATAATGGGCACATCAGGTTACAGACCTGGGAACTTGGCACAGGGATGGTGGGAACCCCTCATAATGGGCACAGTAGGTGTACAGACCCAGGAACTCAGTACAGGGATGGTGGGAACCCCTCATAATGGGCACAGTAGGTGTACAGACCCAGGAACTCAGCACAGGGATGATGGGAACCCCTCATAATGGGTACAGCAGGTGTACAGACCCGGGAACTCTGCACAGGGATGGTGGGAACCCCTCATAATGGGCACAGCAGGTGTACAGACCCAGGAACTCAGCACAGGGATGATGGGAACCCCTCATAATGGGCACAGCAAGTGTACAGACCCAGGAACTCTGCACAGGGATGGTGGTAACCCCTCATTGTGGGCACAGTAGGTGTACAGACCCAGGAACTCAGTACAGGGATGGTGGGAACCCCTCATAATATGCACAGTAGGTGTACAGGGATGGTGGGAGGAACCCTCATAATGGGCACAGCGGGTTTACAGACCCTAGAACTCAGCACAGGGATGGTGGGAAACTGCCATTCTGCTCCTTGTCAGTGAGGTGTGAGGTTGCTAGTTCCTTTGCTCCTGTGCTTCCAGAGACCAGGGGCTAGAGTTGCTTCTCTGCCCCAGGAGGGATGCTGGATCCTGGGGAGGATCCTGGTGGGGGCCCCCTGGATAGGCCTGTGGAAGATTCTGGGCCTAGCCAAAGGAGAGATGAGTCCTTATCTGCCTTTAGACAGAGGACTGTCAGCAAACTAAAGAGGATTGAGAAGGAAGAGGAGAAATTGATGGTTTTGATGGCTGAGTTCAGGAAGAAAAAGCAGATCTGTGCAAAAGTGTACAGTAAGAAAAGACCGGCTCTGAGGCCTGAGTTGAAGGACCTGGAACAAGCTGTGAGGAAGCAGAAGGATTTGGTGAGTTCTCTGAAGGAGAATAGTGGAATATTTAAAGAAAAATATAGGAATTAGGAGCCGCTTCCTGCATGGAGGGTGAGGAGACCAGTGAGGAGATGCAGGAACAGACAGACTCAGCAGAGAGTGAGAAAGTGGGCCGGAGGATGAGCCCAGCTCTTCAACACGTCAGACATCTGCTGAGCCCTCAATGGCGGAGGCCTCTGTCCTAGGGTTGCCACCTTTTCTTCAAGCCAAACCCGAACACTTTCGCGGCGCACGGCAATTTTTTTGTACTACACGCTATAGAATTGTAAAATACCTGGGACACCTTTGGGGTTACCCAAAGAGAGTAGTAATGAGGTGTGCTACAATGAACAGTGGCTGTGGCCAAATTGCAGTGGTGGGGGAATTAAAGGGGCTTTGTTAAATAAAACAAAAGCATTAGTGTACCCATAAAATATGATTCAATTAATAAAAGAAATGTCAGTTAAAATATGAAACTAACCTACCTCAAAAGTGGACATTGTCAGCCAGTAGAGCAGTGGATGGTGTCAGTAGAGTAGTTGATGGTGTCACCCGGTGAAAACTCTATATATATATGTGTGGTGGTGTATGGGGGGGGACTGTATATATGGATGATGTATGGGGGGGGAGAACTGTATATATGGGGGGGACTGTATATATGTACAGTGTATGGGGGGGAGAACTGTATATATGTATGGTGTATGGGGGGGGAGAACTGTATATATGTATGGTGGGGGAGAACTGTATATATGTATGGTGTATGGGGGGAGAGAACTGTATATATGTATGGTGTATGGGGGGGGGGGGAGAACTGTATATGTGTATGGGGGGGAGAGAGAACTGTATATATGTATGGTGTATGGGGGGGAGAGAACTGTATATATGTATGGTGTATGGGGGGGAGAACTGTATATATGTATGGTGTATGGGGGGAGAGAACTGTATATATGCATGGTGTATGGGGGGGGCTGTGTATGTGTATCGGGGGAGAGAACTGTATATATGTATGGTGTATGGGGGGGGCTGTGTATATGTATGGTGTATGGGGGAAGAGAACTGTATATATGTATGGTGTATGGGTGGAGAGAACTGTATATATGTATGGTGTATGGGGGGGGGGGAACTGTATATATGGGGGAACTGTATATATGTATGGTGTATGGGGGAGAGAACTGTATATATGTATGGTGTATGGGGGGGAGAACTGTATATATATGTATGGTGTATGGGGGGAGAACTGTATATATGTATGGGGGGAGAGAACTGTATATATGTATGGTGTATGGGGGGAGAACTGTATATATGTATGGTGTATGGGGGGGGAGAGAACTGTAAATATGTATGGTGTATAGGAGAACTGTATATATGTATGGGGGGGCTGTATATATGTATGGTGTATGGGGGGGAGAACTGTATATGTATGGTGTATGGGGGGGAGAACTGTATATTAGGGATGAGCTCGGTGTTCGAGTCGAACATAGGTTCGACTCGAACATCGGCTGTTCGCGCGTTCGGCGAACAACGAACGATTTGGGCCGTTCGCGCCAAATTCGAGTGACGCGAACGGCCCACAATACACTGCGCCATCGCAGTGTAATCCCGGCGCTGTGATTGGCCAAGCATGCACTGTGACCCTGCATGCTTGGCCAATCACAGCGCCGGCAGCGAGGAGAGCAATGATTGGCCACAGGCAGGATGCCTGTGGCCAATTATTGCTGAGGGTGTTTAGTACACGCCCCACACTATAAAAGGCCGCCAGCGCGGCGGCCTCGTGTAGTGTGTTCCGGCGCAGGGAAAGAGTTACATAGGCAGGGACAGTGTCAGTGCTATTTGTACCTCAAACTTGTGTGTAGGGACAGAGAAGGATATGTAGGGAGAGTGTCAGTGTCATATTCTTTGCTAAACCTTGTGTGTAGGGACAGACAAGGATCGTCAGGGAGAGTGTCAGTGTCATATTCTTTGCTAAACCTTGTGTGTAGGGACAGACAAGGATCGTCAGGGAGAGTGTCAGTGTCATATTCTTTGCTAAACCTTGTGTGTAGGGACAGACAAGGATCGTCAGGGAGAGTGTCAGTGTCATATTCTTTGCTAAACCTTGTGTGCTGGGAAAGACAAGGATCGGCAGGGAGAATGTCAGTGTCATATTCTTTGCTAAACCTTGTGTGCTGAACCATATTGCTAAACCTTGTGTGTAGGGACAGACAAGGATCGGCAGGGAGAGTGTCAGTGTCATATTCTTTGCTAAACCTTGTGTGCTGAACCATATTGCTAAACCTTGTGTGTAGGGACAGACAAGGATCGGCAGGGAGAGTGTCAGTGTCATATTCTTTGCTAAACCTTGTGTGCTGAACCATATTGCTAAACCTTGTGTGTAGGGACAGACAAGGATAGGCAGGCAGAGTGTCAGTGTCATATTCTTTGCTAAACCTTGTTTGTAGGGACAGAGAAGGATAGGCAGGGAGAGTGTCAGTGTCATATTCTTTGCTAAACCTTGTGTGCTGAACCATATTGCTAAACCTTGTGTGTAGGGACAGACAAGGATAGGCAGTCGACAGTGTCAGTGTCCTATTCTTTGCTAAACCTTGTGTGCAGGGAGAGAGAAGGATAGGCAGGGGACAGTGTCAGTGTCATTGTTGCTAAGCCTCCTGCACAGTATACACCGGAAGCTACCCCTTATTGCTGGTTTTCCCATCTCCCTGCAGGCCATTAGAATGTCTGGAAGGCAAACAAGGAGAGGCAGACAGTCAGGAGCCAATAAAAGAGGGCAAGCAGGCTCTGTGTCTGGGGGAAACAGTGCTGGTCGTGGACGCGGTGCATTGTCATCAGCACATGGCCATGGGACACGCTTGTCCTTCTTTTCGGCAGCTGGACATGTTGAGCCACATCATGCCGAAGACTTGGTAGAGTGGATGACCAAGCCCTCCTCCTCCTCCTCATCCTCTCTCACCCAGGCTCAGGGTACTGGCAAAGCAGCTGCCAAAGCGTCCTCTTCCCTGGTATCAATGTCATCATCAGTCACTCCTTCCCTAGACCCACCATGTCCTCCTCCTGAGGAGTCCCCCGAACTGTTTGAGCACAGTGTTGGGTACATGCTCCAGGAGGATGCCCAGCGTTTCGAAGGGTCTGATGATGATACCCAGCTAGAGGAAGGCAGTAGCGTGAGAGCAGAGAGAGGGGATGCTCAAGAAGGACACCAATCTGGCAGTCATGTTCCAGCAGCTGCAGCATACTGCCAGATTGGCTCCAGTGATGAGGAGGGAGGGGATGATGAGGTCACTGACTCCACGTGGGTGCCTAATAGGAGAGAGGAGGAGGAGGAGGATGAGGAGGAGGCACATCTCCAATGAGGCAGGATGCCCTTGGGTGGCCAGCGTAAGGGCAGCACACCGATGGAATCACACCGCAGAGCTCCGCCTGTGCAGGGCGCTGCCTATGCCCGTTATTCAAAAAGTTCTTTGGTGTGGGCCTTTTTTGAGGCGAGTGCATCAGATCGCACAGCTGCTGTTTGCAACATATGTCTCAAGCGTATATCGCGTGGCCAAAACATCAGCCGCTTGGGCACCACATGCTTGACCAGACATATGTTGACCTGCCATGCAGCTCGTTGGCAAGCCTACCTTAAAGACCCACACCAAAGAACAAAGCGTACCTCTCCTTGCACCGCATCAGCTGGGATCTCCAACCCCACTATACCTTCAGTCCTCTCTGAAACCTGAACTGAGAGGAATGAAGGTGTAGAATTAGGTGTGTCACAGCCAAGTACTTGCGGCCACTCTGCTAGCAGTACACCGACGTCCGATTCTAGCAGGCAAATTTCCCTGCCCCAGCTGCTGGACCGTCGAAAGAAGTTCACTCCCAGCCATCCACATGCCCAGCGGTTGAATGCTAGCTTGGCTAAATTGCTAGCGCTTCAACTGCTGCCTTTTCAGTTGGTAGACTCGGCCCCCTTCCGTGAGTTTGTGCAATGTGCGGTTCCTCAGTGGCAGGTTCCCAAACGCCACTTTTTCTCACGGAAGGCGATTCCGGCTCTCTACCGGCATGTGGAAGGCAATGTCTTGGCCTCGCTGGACAGGGCGGTCAGCGGTAAGGTGCATATTACCGCTGACTCATGGTCCAGCAGGCATGGACAGGGACGTTACCTTTCTTTCACGGCCCATTGGGTCACTCTTTTGGCAGCTGGGAAGGATGCAGGACAAGGTGCAGTAGTGTTGGAGGTTGTTCCACCGCCACGCCTCCAAAATGCTACTACTGGTTGTGACACACCTCTGTCCTCCACCCCCTCCTCTTCTTCCTCCGTGGCCTCTTCCTGTGCTTTGTCCTCGGAACCAGCGGTGCTCCGTAGGCGTTCAAGGGGCTACGCAAGTACGCAGGCAAAAAGATGCCATGCCGTGCTTGCGCTGGTGTGTTTGGGGGACAGGAGCCACACTGGGGCAGAGGTTCTGTCTGCTCTGCAGGGGCAGGCCGAGAGGTGGTTGACGCCACGCCAGCTTAAGCCAGGAATGGTAGTTTGCGACAATGGCACCAACCTCCTCTCCGCTCTCCGACAGGGACAACTGACCCATGTGCCCTGTGTGGCTCACGTCCTTAACCTGGTGGTGCAGCGGTTCTTGGGCAGGTACCCGGGCTTACAGGATGTCCTGAGGCAGGCCAGGAAAGTCTGTGTGCATTTCCGCAGATCTTATAATGCCAGTGCTCGCCTGGCTGAGCTGCAAAAGGAGTTGAACCTGCCCAAGAACCGCCTTATATGTGACATGCCCACCAGGTGGAACTCAACGTTGGCCATGCTGCAGCGGCTGCACACGCAGCAGAGGGCCATCAATGAGTACCTGTGCGACTACGGCACCAGGACAGGGTCAGGGGAGCTCGGTTTTTTTTCACCACGCCAGTGGGGCATGATCAGGGATGCATGCACTGTCCTGGCACCATTTGAGGAGGCCACGAGGATGGTGAGCAGTGACAGTGCATGCATCAGTGACACTGTACCTCTTGTCCACCTGTTGGAACATACGCTGCGTGGAATAATGGACAGGGCACTTGAGGCAGAACAGAGGCAGGAAGAGGAGGACTTCCTTGCCTCTCAAGGCCCCCTTTACCCAGACAGTGTTCCTTCTGTCCCACCCATCGCACAGGAAGAAGAGGAGGAGGATTGTGTCAGCATGGAGGTGGAGCCTGGCACTCAGCATCATCAGCAGCAGTCTTTTAGGGATGATTTACAGTCCCAAGAAACCAGTGGACTTGTACGTGGCTGGGAGGAGGTGGCTGCGGATCATGTCGTCCTTAGTGACCCAGAGGACTCCGGACTGAATGCCTCAGCTAACCTACGCTGCATGGCCTCCCTGATCCTGCGAAGTCTGCGGAAGGATCCTCGTATTCTTCGGATCAAGGAGAGGGACCATTACTGGCTTGCCACTCTCCTTGATCCATGGTACAAGGGTAAGGTTGCGGACCTTATCTTACCGTCGCAGAGGGAGCAGAGGATGAGACAACTCCGGGAGGCCTTGCAGAAAGGTCTGTGCAACGCGTTCCCAGAGACTGGGAGGTTACAAACTCCTGGTCTTGGACAACGAGTTGCTGAGGCTTCGGTCAGTCAAAGAAGGAGCGGTGGGGAAGGTGGCTGTCTGACCGAAGCGTTCAGACAATTCTTTAGTCCGCAGCCCCAAGGTATGATCGGTTCCAGCAACCATCGCCAGCGTCTGATATACATGGTGCAGGAATACCCAGGGGCAAGGTCAGACTTGGACACCTTCCCCACCGAAAATCCTCTGGCTTACTGGGTCTTGAGGATGGATCACTGGCCAGAGCTTGCACAGTATGCAATTGAGCTACTGGCCTGTCCTGCATCCAGCGTTCTTTCAGAACGCACATTCAGTGCTGCTGGAGGATTTGTCACGGATTACAGGGTGCGCCTGTCCACCGACTCTGTTGATCGACTGACCTTCATAAAGATGAACCAGTCTTGGATCACCACCAGCTACCAAACACCTGAAGCTGATATAACAGACTAATTTATTTTCAAATGTCACATCCCTTCAAGACTGATGCTGATGCTGAGAGTTTGTCCTGTTATGTTGACTGACTATCCTCCTCCTCCTCAATGGTCCGATTGACGATGATAGCTTGGAAGAACATTTTGGTTTCTGGGTGCCGCCACCAGTGGCTAAGGCCCAATTTTTCAGCCCCTGTTTAACAGGGGTGTGTTATTACAATTTTTTATGCAATGCTTTGCAGCAGGGCTCATTCCTGCACTCCAAGTAGAGTATCTGGGAGTGGTTGCAGTGTCGTGGCACCAACACCAGTGGCTAAGGCCCAATTTTTCAGCCCCTGTTTAACAGGGGCGTGTAATTACAATTTTTGATGCAATACTTTGCAACAGGGCTCATTGCTGTGCTCCAAGTACAGTATCTGTGAGGGGTTGCAGTGTTGTGGCACCAGTGCCTAAGGCTCAATTTTTCTGCCCCTGTTTAACAGGGGCATGTAATTACAATTCTTGATCTAATAATTCACAGCAGGGCCCATTCATGCGCCCACCAAGAGTAACTGTGAGGGCTCACAGTGTTGTGGCAACACCAACATGTAAGGGGCAAATTTCAGCTGAGTATATACGGCAGGCCCCTACTTTCATCCAACTTACAAACGACTCCTCCATGCAAACGGAAGGATACAACAGGAAGTGAGAGGAAATCTACCCCTAGGAAGGCAAATTCTCTCCTGTAAGAGTTAATATGGGAAAAAAAGTGTCTCCTCTCCACTGATTCTTTATCACCAATTCTTGTTTCAATAAAAACCCCAAATTTTCAAAAAACATTTGTCATTAGGACGGAAAGTGAGGTGAACTGTTCTGAACAGGTGCACACTGCACAGACAGCAAAACAAATGTTACAGGGGTGATAACCCTTCCCTATGTTTTCCAAAAAGCTTAAAAATATATTTTTTGGCTGGAGCTACACTTAAACAATGTACCTGTTCAAAATTACAAACAGATTCTACATAAGAACAAACCTACAGTCCCTGTCTTGTATGCACCGCCTGTATACGGCTGTTCAGAGTATATAGGGCCTTTTTTATTTTGTGTGCGGGGTTCCCCTTAATATCCATACAAGACCCAAAGGGGCTGGTAATGGGCTGGGGTAAGGGGGGGGGGGGGGGTGTGATGGGGTAGCTATGTCATTTTTCTTAAAGATTTTCATCCATATTACCAGGACCAGACATTACATTAAAGCCGCAAGCAGTTTTAAATGGCTTTTTTTCCTTTAGAAATGTAATTTTGTGCAGGGACAGTTCTAAACACGGGAAACACGTGGCACTTCACAGGCATACTTTAGACACCCCCCAGGTACGATATTTAAAGTAATATTTGACTTTTTTTTTTCACTTTATGCATCATTAAAATGACTGCTCCAGAAAAACAGCCGTTTTTAAAACTTCTTTTTGCATTGATACATGTCCCCTGGTGCAGAACCCAGGTTCCCAAACCCTTTTTAGGACAATAACATGCATAATAGTCGTTATAATTAGCACTTTAGATTTCGAACGTTCGCATCCATTGTATTTAACCACTTCCCTACTGTGCACGAAAACCCTCTTCCTTCCCAAGCCATTTTTCAGCTTTCAGCGCTGTCACACTTTGAATGACAATTGCGCGGTCGTGCGACGTGGCTCCCAAACGAAATTTGTGTCCTTTTTTTCCCACAAATAGAGCTTTCTTTTGGTGGTATTTGATCACCTCTGCGGTTTTTATTTTTTGCGCTATAAACAAAAGAAGAGCGTCCAGTTTGGAAAAAAAACACTATTTTTTACTTTTTGCTATAATAAATACCCATTTTTTTTTTTTTTTATAAAATATTCCTCAGTTTAGGCCGATACGTATTCTTCTACATATTTTTGGTTAAAAAAAAATCGCAATAAGCGCGTATTGATTGGTTTGCGCAAAAGTTATAGCGTGTACAAAATAGGGGATAGATTTATAGCATTTTTATTTTTTTATTAGTAATGGCGGCAATCTGCGATTTTTTTATTGTGACTGCGATATTGCGGCGGACACATCGGACACTTTTGACACATTTTTGGGACCATTCACATTTATACAGCGATCCCTGCTATAAAAATGCATTGATTACTGTATAAATGTGATTGGCAGGGAAGGGGTTAACCACTAGGGGGCGGGAAGGGGTTAAATATGTTCCCTCAAAGTGTTCTTACTGTGGGGGGAGGGGACTGACTGGGGGAGGTGACCGATGGTTGTCCCTATGTACAAGGGACACACCATCGGTCCCCTCTCCCTCACAGGACGTGGATCTCTGTGTTTACACACAGAGATCCACTTTCCTGCTCGTTTCCCGGGCAATCGCGGCCGCCGGGCACGCGCACCGGGGCCTTGTGAACGCGGCGGGCGCGCGCCTCCTAGCTCGTTTTAAAGGGAGGACGTCATATGACGTCCTCCCAGAACGAGAGTATCCTCCGCCCGCCGTCAATTGACAGTGGGCGGGGGACAAGTGGTTAATAGGGTTCTAAAGTTCGTGCGAACTTTCGGTCCGTTCGCGAGTTCTGGTGCGAACCGAACCCGGGGGTGTTCGGCTCATCACTACTGTATATATGTATGGTGTATGGGGGAGAACTGTATATATGTATGGGGGGGCTGTATATGTGTATGGGGGGAGAACTGTATATATGTATGGTGGGGTGGGGGAGAACTGTATATATGGGGGGCTGTATATATGTATGGTGGGGGGGGGGAGAACTGTATATATGGTGGGGGGGGGAGAACTGTATATATGTATGGTGGGGGGAGAACTGTATATATGGGGGGCTGTATATATGTATGGTGGGGGGGGGAGAACTGTATATATGGGGGGCTGTATATATGTATGGTGGGGGGGGAGAACTGTATATATGTATGGTGGGGGGGGGGAGAACTGTATATATGGGGGCTGTATATATGTATGGTGGGGGGTGGGGGGGGAGAACTGTATATATGTATGGTGGGGTGGGGGAGAACTGTATTTATGGGGGGCTGTATATATGTATGGTGGGGGAGGGAGAACTGTATATATGTATGGTGGGGGGGGGAGAACTGTATATATGTATGGTGGGGTGGGGGAGAACTGTATATATGGGGGGCTGTATATATGTATGGTGGGGGGGGGAGAACTGTATATATGTATGGTGCATGGGGGGAGAACTGTATATATGGGGGGCTGTATATATGTATGGTGGGGGGGGGAGAACTGTATATATGGATGGTGTATGAGGAGGAGAGGGAGAACTATATGGATGGATGGTGTATGGGAGGGGGGGGTGGCAGAACTGTATGTATAGTGTATGGTGGGAGTGAGGGGGGCAAAAACGTACCTTGTAAGCTGAGCTCCAATCCCAGCACGATATCTGCAAACTTTCCATCAGAGCAGCGCCTTCAACCCCACCTCCTTGTCCCTTCTGCAGCCAACCAGAGGAGAGTCCCCGGCAACATGGAGGTTCTGCCTCTGTCTCCCATCTGCAGTACACATAGCGGACGGAGGTGCACTGACAGTGCGGGGGGAGGGAAGGGGGTAGATAGGAAGGGAGCAGGAGTGGACCAAACTCGAGATGCACACGGCACAGGGAGCCACTGGCGGGTCTGAATAATGTGCCCGGGTCTCAGGCGGGCAGAGACCCGGGCACATGTTTCAAAACCCGTACTGTCCGGGTGAACCCCGGACAGGTGGCAACCCTACAGCACACAGGGGGGCTCGGACAGCAGGGGGTTTGCAGCGGCGGGCAATTACAGAGATTGGGGGGGGCAATTACAGAGGAGGGGGAACAATTACAGAGATTGGTGGGGGCAATTACAGAGGAGGGTGGTGCAATTACAGAGGATGGGGGGGGGGTAATTACAGAGGATGGGGAGGGGGGGTAATTACAGAGGATGGGGGAAAAATTACAGAGGAGGGGGAGGGGTAATTACAGAGGGGGAGGGGTAATTACAGAGGGGGGGAGGCAAATACAAAGGAGTCAAAACATAAGGGAGAGAGAGAGGTAACAGGTTGATGCAGAAGTTTTTAATAAAATAAATGCTTAAAAAAAATCCACTTACTCTTCATGTTAGAGCTTGTAGGCAGGTCAGTCTGTGAAGTCGGCTCTCCCATTCTCCCCTCCGATCCATGCTGCTGTTTTACTGAATCACTGGAGGCAACAGAGAGCCGCGGGAAATTCATGTGAGCTGTCTCTGATGATGGAGGCGTGGTTAAGCCTCGAACGCTCTGATTGGTCACAGCGTCCCAGGTGACAGCTCACTGCAGATTCCCCACGGCTTTGTGTCCTTGGCTTCCTCCAGTGAAACAGAAGTGTGGATTGGAGGGGAGATGGGACAGCGGAGTTTACAGATCGACTTACCTACAGCTGCAGATCTGACATGAAGAGGGAGTGGATTGTTGTTAAACATTTACTTCAATAAAAACTTCCGCACCAGCAGCTGTCTGTCGCCTCTCTCTCTCCCTTTGTTTTACTTGCTCTGTAATTGTTCTCCCCGCCCGCCGCTCCGATCCCTGCTGTCCGGGTCCCGCTGTGTGTCGGGGCTCGTAAAAGGAGGCCCCATGGTACCCGATGTCAGCTGGAAATTGTGTCCGGGTGAGAGGCAGAGGGAAACCCGGGCACAGCCTCCTAAACCCGTACTGTCCGGGTCAAAACCAGACAGGTGGCAACCCTATTCTGTCCCTTTCCCACCCCAGCAATGTGGAACATCTCAGGAAGGTGAAGGTTCTGGCTTGCTGGAATTCATCACCAAGCTGGAATCCCCTTTGGATGCGGCTTCCCCGGATGGGGATGATAAGATAGACACCATTCCTAGTCCTGTGAAGGACAAACCTGTGGCAAGAGCAAGATCCACCATGAAATCTGCAGCAGCTGGGGGGAAGTCCGATCCCACCGTCAGCCATAACATTGTAAAGGTAACAACCCAGCAAGCAGGTACAGTGTGTCTGCAGGATGGTGGTGTGAACTTTATTGGTGACAATGGGCTTGCTGGGGGTTGTAGTACTATGGGCAGTCAGCCCAATCCCATAGACAATGTACAACATAAAATGCAGTCTGATTTATCTGTTCAAAACAAAGCTTCAGCTGAAACTGCTGAGAGCAATAGTCAGCTTCTGAGGGAAGAATCTGCAGAGAGGTCCAAGGACAATACAGAGACTTTGCCTGGACCAGGCGCAGCGGCTGTTTCTGTGAATGGTGGAGGAGATGCTGGGTGCAGTAGTGCCACAACTCTCCAGGAGTCTGGAGTGGACAGGATTGGAGCTGTGTGCTCAGAGCAGAGGGTGGGTCCTGCCTCTACTAATTCAGTGACTGCTATCCTAGCTGAATTAGACTCTCTGCCAGCAGCTTTGAATGTGAAGGACAAAATTTCAAATACTGGGGGTGTTAAAAAACGTATGCTGGTATTGCTGCAAGATCTGGGAAGGGGGAGCAAGCAGGGAAGGAATATGGGAATGTTTTGTCTTCCTTCCTGTTTAAAAGGAGGAATGTTGTGCAGTTAAAATGGGAAGGCGGTGGAATCCCCCCACATAGGAGGGCAGTGGTGGATAAAATCCTACAGATGGGGTTTACGCCCGCAGATATCTTCGCCCTGATCAGTCCGGCAGGTTCCTATGAATATGATTTGTCCTTTATCCGTCCGGAGTCTTTGGACATATTTTGGGAAAAATATGAACACGTGTGTAGGGGCCTGCCGGACTGGAAAGGGCTCATCCCCAAGCTTGTATCCCGCCAGCCACTCATTAAAATGGTGACAATTCTTGTCCGTAATGAGTCCATACCACAGGGGGATTTATGTGTTTGGTTGAGGAGGTATGGAGACGTCCTGAGCCCCCTAAAAATGATTTTGGACGATCGGGGAATATGGACGGGGGGATGCTCTGTACAGCTAAAATTAAAAGTCATTGACAATGTCGTTCAGCATCTGCCATCCTCAGCTTTCCTGGGGAGGGACAGGCTGACCATCTTTTATCCAGGCCAGCCAAAGCTCTGCAACAAATGTGGAATCAAAGGACATTTTGCATCCTCCTGTCCAGTGATGAAGTGCTCTCTGTGTCAGGAGGAAAGACATTTGGCTTAGGACTGTAATATTATAAGGTGTAATCTGTGCAATGGGGAGGGACATCCTTACAGTCAGTGTCCTGAGGCAATGCACAACAAGCCTGAGCTCATGAGAGAGTTCTTCCGCCTGGACATGGAGGATGCTCAGAGCTCTGCAGCTGGAGTGCCTGTGAGTCCATCTGAGTCTGTGCCAACACCCAATGTGTCTGTGTCTCCCCAGTCTGTGGTGCCCCAGTCTGTGCCAACACCCAATGTGTCTGTGTCTCCCCAGTCTGTGGTGCCCCAGTCTGTGCCAATACCCAATGTGTCTGTGTCTCCCCAGTCTGTGGTGCCCCAGTCTGTGCCAACACCCAATGTGTCTGTGTCTCCCCAGTCTGTGGTGCCCCAGTCTGTGCGTTTACCTAGTGTGCCAGTGTCTTCCCAGTCTGTAGGTAAGGTGTCAGTTGCAGAGAATGTGTCCAATCCTTCTGTGTCTGTGTCTTCTAAAATTACAGAGGCAGCAAGTGGTGCTGAGCCAGGTGCATCAAGTGCGGTGCCAGTCCCCCTCCCTCGACGCTGCAGGGTTTCTGTTAAGGATCGTGGGGTGCAGAGGAGTGGGGAGGATGGTGAAGAGGCTGGCCTAGTAGTAGATAAGGGAAGGGAGTGTGGGGGGGTGAAGGGGAGGATAGGTGTGGGGAGGCTGTTGACTCCGGTTTGTCTAAGGATGATATGGAGTGGTTGGAGGATAAAAGGAGGAGGGGCAAAAGGAAGAAATAAAAAGGGGGTACAGTTACCTTAAGTCCTAAGGTTTTGCCTTTGGCGAATAAATTTAAGGTACTGTCTGATGATGATGGTGATGATAATCATGATGATGATGATGAATGGGACTCGTTGAGTTCTGCATCCTGTATGGATGATGAGTGCCAGGGTGCAACGAAGCGCGCTGGTTCTCCAGGGAGAGGGAGTAGTCAGGCTAAGAATTGGCTGCCTCAACTACCCTAATGGCAGTTCCCACTCCGTTAAAAGTGGCAACCATTAATGTTGCCAGCTTAAGATCAGTAAGTGCTCGTTATATGGCCTTATTTTTGCTCAGCGAGTTTGATGCTGACATTTTGTTTTTGCAAGAGACCCATCTGAGTAGTCTGGCTGATATACATCTGGCAAAGAAGGAGTGGTCCCTCATTTTGGTCTCTTGCGGCCGAGCCTTACAGCGTGGTTGCAGTCCTTTTTTCTGCTATGGTAACGTGCCGGCTGGTAATTGAGGTAGAGATAGGGAGATGCATAGTCTTGGACGTCTCTGTGAAGGGGCAGGACCTGCGCCTGATTAACATCTATGGTCCCCAGACAAAGTGGGACAGGAAATGCCTCTTTACAAAGATTAAGCCTTTTCTTTTTACAGCCCAGCAGGTTATCTTTGGAGGTGATTTCAACACCATTACTAGGTCTAAAGACAGGAGAGGTGTCAGAGATAAGCTGGGATATGACACCCTTTTTCTCAATGCGATAGTTAGGGAAGCAGGTCTGGTAGATGCGCACATTAAGTGCTGCCCAGACAGCACAGGGTTCACTTTTCAGCGAGGTAGTAGTCAGAGTAGGATAGATAGTTTTTTTTTTTTAAAGGGAGACTCTGCTTTTTCGGCACCTGTGTGTCGGGCAGTGGAGTTTTCTGATCACTGTATTCTATCTGACTCTGAATGCCTCAGACATGCCGCCTAGGGGGAGGGGTATCTGGAGATTGAATTCGGCCCTCCTGGAAGACGAGAGAGTAAGACAATACTTTGAGGATTTTTTTCAAGCACAGGTAACGATCCTAGACTTTTGCAACAGCAAGTCAGAATGGTGGGAGCTTGTAAAACAGCGGACTGTTGGGCTTTTCAAGGTCATAGGAAGAAGGAAGCAGCAAGATAAGTATATCACGGCGATCTCTGAGGTGAAGCTCCTCCTTAGGAGACATCAATATGCACGGCACGCCTCTTTGGTTCAGGAGAGGGATTACGGGAAATACCATTCGCCTGACCCTTACCAGAACTGTAAACAGAGCGTAGCAGTTAAGACGGTCAATGGCCTGAAGGACAGTACGAGCTCTCTGACGAAGTCTAGGTCAGGGATCCTAGAGGTTGTCAGGTCATACTATGCCGATCTCCTGGGAGGAAGGAACCTTGATCGGACAAGGATGTTGGGTTTTTTGGACTCTACACCAGGATTGGAAAGTAATGTTCCTTTGATGAATTTGACAGATGAAATCACTGCAGATGAGGTGATCCAGGCTATTGATAAACTGGCCATCAAGAAAACGCCAGGGCCAGATGGTTTGACAGCCGAATTTTATAAATGTTTTAAGACGATCCTGGCTCCCTACCTTGCAGAGGTTTTTAATGGCTGTTTGCAAGAGGGTTCTCTCCCTCCCTCCATGAGGCAGTCTGCAGTGATCCTTCTGTCAAAGGGTAAAGATCCTTTGATGATTTCGAATTGGCACCCCAATTAGCCTTCTTAATGTCGATAGAAAGATACTGGCAAAGATTTTTTTCTGCCGATTATCACCAGTGGCAGGCAGTTTGTTATCCCACCACCAGCACTGCTCGGTCCAAGGTAGAAGCACTTTCTCAGCAGTGTTAGCTGTCCGGGAGGCCTTGGAGCGTTGTAGGGCTGCTGGTTGGGGTACATTTTTGCTGACATTGGATCAGGCTAAGGCCTTTGATCGGGTTAATCATGAGTACTTATGGCTCCTTCTTGGCAAATATGGTCTGGAGGGGGGTTTCATTGATTGGCTCGAGATTTTGTACAAAGGGGCTGAAAGCTTTCCTCTGGTTAATGGTTGGGTCGGGCAGCCCTTTGTGGTCGGCTCGGTGTGCGTCAGGGGTGCCCTTTGAGTTCTCTGCTATATGTGTTTGCAATCGACCCCTTCATCAGAAGGCTAGAGAGTGGACCATTGTGTGGGGTACCTTTTGGGCATCGCTGGTGAGCCTCCTTTGAAGGTTGTGGCCTATGCTGATGATGTTTCTGTTTTTGTCTCTGGGACTGTGGAGGCGCAGGAGGTGGTCTCAGTGATAAGGCCGTATACAGAGGCATCAGGTTCAAAGGTCAACCAGGACAAGTGTGAATCTTTCTGGATGGGCGTGGAAGGTGAGAGCTTTGTTCCCCCGGATGACTACCCGGAGCCCCAACAAAAAATTAGAGTCCTAGGCATTGAATTCGGCCCAGGTGACTATGGCCATGCAAATTGGGTGAACAGGCTGTAGAATGCCGATGCCAAGGTGGCAAGCTGGAAAGGTGGCGGCTTTCCTTAAGGGAAAAGGTTGATCTGATCAAGACTTACCTAATTCCGATTTTTCTGTATGTCAGTTTTGTTTGCGTTTTGCCAGTTTCTCTCTATACCAGGGTCTATGGTTGTTTCTTCCAGTTGTTATGGGGGAACAGAATAAACCTTGTCAAAAGGAATGGGACTTACCTTCCTAGGCGGGAGGGTGGTCTAGGGATGATCAACCCTGTAGTCTTTTTCTCTCTAATGTTTTTGAAGTATAATCTTGGTAACATGTTGGCAGAGAGACCGCCTGGGTGGGTTGGTATTTTCCAGTCCTGGTTTAGGCCCTTTCTGCAAGACTGGGAAAATGGTGGGTCAGTGAAAAGCCTGAGGGTCAAGCATGATAAGCTCCCGGCTTATGTTGCCACGTGTTTGAAAATGCTTCGGCAGTGGCAAGTAACAGCAGGCGAAGTCAGATCTCTTCCAAGGAAACTTCTTGAGAAGCGGATCATGAGCTCTGCTTTTTTGCGAGCCACTGGCCTTGAGAGATTGCCCAAGCCTAGTTTTGAGGGTGGGTTTGCGATTGATTAATTTGGAGAGAATCCCAATGAAGTTTAGGGATCAGGCTTGGCTTGCCTCTCATGGAAAACTATATGTGAAGGGCAACTTGAAGTTTCTTTCCATGAGTGATCGGAGTTGCCCGAGAGTGGAGAGTGGAGTGTGGAGGAGTGGTGCAGTCCATGGATCACTTTCTACTTCAGTGCCCTTTTAATATAGAGGTGTACAAGAGGGTGGGGAGGGCTCTGAGTATACCCTTCCTCCCCCATAAGAGTTATGCAGAGTGGGTGTATGGGGCATTCCAGACTCGTCGGGATTATGATTTGGAAACACTTTTTCTAGTTAGTCTAGTAGTCCGTTATTTCATGTGGAGTGCACGGTGTCAGGTATCCTTACGGAGTAAAATCCTCCCTGTCGAAGTGGTGGTGCAGGACATTCTGGGTGAGGTTGGGAAGATTCGGGGTCTTGAGAAAGACAGACACGTGGCAGCAGGAGGCCTGGATGAGGGCATGGAGGAATATCAGGACTCTTTGGCTGCTGCCTGTTGATCTCGGGGTGTGCGGCTTTTCTTTCTGTCCTTGCTTCACTCCCCTAGATTTTCAGATCAATATATATTTTTGATAAAAGGCTACATGCATGGTGACGGTGATGTTCCTTAGTCTGGCTCTCTCATAGGGATTATGTTGTGCGCAATTTGGTTTGCACAGTTTATTTTGTTCTTGTTCTTTCTGTTTTGTATAGTCCTATTCAATTATTTTGTAAATATGTTTTATTTATTTATTATGGTTTAATTGTATATAAGTTGTTGTTTGTAAGATTTCCAATAAACAAAATTAACCCCTCATAATGGGCACAGCGGGTGTACAGACCTGGGAACTCAGTACAGGGATGGTGGGAACCCCTCAATATGGGCACCTCAGGTGTACAGACCCAGGAACTTTGCATAGGGATGGTGGGAACCCCGCATAATGGGCACAGTAGGTGTACAGACCCAAGAACTCAGTACAGGGATGTTGGGAACCCCTCATAATGGGCACCGAAGGTGTACAGACCTGGGAACTCAGTACAGGGATGGTGGAACCCCTCATAATAGGCACAGTAGGTGTACAGAGCCGGGAACTCAGTACAGGGATGGTGGGAGGAACCCTCATAATGGGCACAGCGGGTGTACAGACCTGGGAACTCAGTACAGGGATGGTGGGAACCCCTCATAATGGGCACCTCAGGTGTACAGACCCAGGAACTCTGCACAGGGATGGTGGGAACCCCTCATAATGGGCACCTCAGGTGTACAGACCCAGGAACTCAGTACAGGGATGGTGGGAACCCCTCATAATGGGCACCTCAGGTGTACAGACCTGGGAGCTCAGTACAGGGATGGTGGAACCCCTCATAATAGGCACAGTAGGTGTACAGAGCCGGGAACTCAGTACAGGGATGGTGGGAGGAACCCTCATAATGGGCACAGCGGGTGTACAGACCTGGGAACTCAGTACAGGGATGGTGGGAACCCCTCATAATGGGCACCTCAGGTGTACAGACCCAGGAACTCTGCACAGGGATGGTGAGAACCCCTCATAATGGGCACCTCAGGTGTACAGACCCAGGAACTCAGTACAGGGATGGTGGGAAGCCCTCAAAATGGGCACCATAGGTGTACAGACCTGGGAACTTAGTACAGGGATGGTGGGAACCCCTCATAATGGGCACAGTGAGGCTGCAATTGATGGGCAATACCTAGCAGTAATGATACATAATCCCCTGATAAATGGCTATTTACAGCCCTGCATTACTAAATGTTAAACTTTTCAGTTTGCGCCCCTCAAAAAATTTTGAGCACCAGTCGCCACTGGCCAAGACCATACAGCGGTTTAACAGGACAGGTTCCACTCAGAACAGGCCTCGTCATGGTCGACTAAAGAAGTCGAGTGCACATGCTCAGCGTCATATCCAGAGGTTGTCTTTGGGAAATCGACGTATGAGTGCTGCCAGCATTGCTGCAGATGTTGAAGAGGTGGGGGAGCAGCCTGTCAGTGCTCAGACCATACGCAGCACACCGCATCAAATTGTTCTGGTCTAAAGATGATGCACAAGAAAGCCCGCAAACAGTTTGCTGAAGACAAGCAGACTAGCAGAAAAGCAGACTATTTACATGGATTACTGGAACCATGTCCTGTGGTCTGATGAGACCAAGATACATTTATTTGGTTCAGATGGTGTCAAGCGTGTGTGGTGGCAACCAGGTGAGGAGTACAAAGTGTGTCTTGCCTACAGTCAAGCATGGTGGTGGGAGTGTCATGGTCTGGGGCTGCATGAGTGCTCCTGGCACTAAGGAGCTACAGTTCATTGAGAGAACCATGAATGCCAACATGTACTGTGATATACTGAAGCAGAGCATGATCCCCTACCTTCAGAGACTGGACCGCAGTACAGTATTACAAAATGATAACAACCCCAAACACCTCTCCAAGATGACCACTGCCTTGCCTAAGAAGCTGAGGGTAAAGGTGATGGACTGGCAAAGCATGTCTCCAGATCTAAACCCTATTGAGCATCTGTGGGGCATCCTCAAATGGAAGGCGGAGGAGCGCAAGGTCTCTAACATCCACCAGCTCCGTGATGTCATCATGGAGGAGGGGAAGAGGACTCCAGTGGCAACCTGTGAAGCTCTGGTGATCTCCATGCCCAAGAGGGTTAAGGCAGTGCTGGAAAATCACGGTGGCCACACAAATCATTGACACTTGCCCAATTTGGACATTTTCACTTAGGGGTGTACCCACTTTTGTTGCCAGTGGTTTACAAATTAATAGCTGTGTGTTGAGTTATTTTGAGGGGGCAGCAAATTTACACTGTTATACACAGAGCCGGATTAACATAGGGGCTATTGGAGCTGCAGCTCCAGGCCCCTTTCTCAAGATAGGCCCATTTGCCCAAAAAGAATAAAAAATAAAAATAAAAAAAGATCGACTTCGAGGGTTGTAGCTCAGCGACCAGGGACCCCACATTTGGGAGGTAGGTAGATGAATACCTACCCCACCACTGGTTAAAATATGGGGCTGCTATCATTTAAAGTTCCGGAGATATGGGGCTGCTTGCGCAGCCTGTCAAAAGCTACATACAGAGCGGCCAGTTTAAATACAAGCTGGCACACTCTGCAGCAGACTGAGAGGATGAGCTCACAGTGCTTATAATAATTATTTGTATATTACTTATGATAATTAACCCCTTGTCACCCAGGCCAATTCTGACACTTCTCTCCTACATGTAAAAATCATCATTGTTTTTGCTAGAAATTACTCAGAACCCTCAAACATTATATATATATATATTGTTTTAGCAGACACCCTATGGAATAAAATAGTGGTCTTTGCAACTTTTTATTTTTTGGAAAGAAACTGTTTCATTCATAAAAAAAAAACACTAAAGTTGTCACGATTTTATTTGTATACTAAGCATAGCTTTAATTTTTTTTACAGGTTACATGTTTAGAGTTACAGAGGAGGTCTAGTGCTAGAATTATTTCTCCCACTCTAACGATCATGGCGTATGTAACCTGTGTGTATCTGGCTCTGATACTAGCCAGGGCCTACCCAGCCACTGACTAGTATCTCTCCCCAGCCTGTCCTCACACACCCTCTCACCTGCTGACCTGTGGATGGGGGAATCACTCCTGCAGTGTTATTGTGTTCTGCCTGTGAATACAATGATCAGTGCCAACTATAGCTGGCAGCACTGATTGTTTTGGGAAAAACCTGACAGACTGGTTGTACTCAAGTCAGTTAATAGATTGACTTGTGTAAAACCAGCTAGCCTATACATAGATCGACTATGGCTGGTCTCTGCTTAATTGGCGTAATTTCAATCCATGTATGGCCTGCTTAACCACTACGCAGTCCCTAATCATCCTTGCAGAAACCTTTACATTTTTCCTTCCCAGATTCCTTCATCTTCCTCACCTGTACATGGTGCCCACTGTCATACTCTCCACACTTCTCTCCTGTACATACTTCACACTGTCATACCCTCCACACTTCTTTCTTATACATAGCGCCCGCTGTCATACCCTACACACTCCTCTCCTGTACATAGTGCCCGCTGTCATATCCTCCCCACTCTTCTTCTGTACATACTGCTCACTGTCTTACCCTCCACACTCATCTCATGCACATACTGCTCAGTATTACACCATCAACACAATCCTCTCCTGTACATACTGCCCACATTCAGAAACTCCTCTATTGTACATAGTGCCGGCTGTCATATCCTCCACCCTCCTCTCCTGTACATACTGCCCACTGTCATATCCTCCATACTCTTCTCCTGTACATACTGCTCACTGTCTTACCCTCTACACACATCTCATGTACATACTGCTCAGTATCATACCGTCCACACTCCTCTCCTGTACCTATTGCCCACTGTCATACCCTCCACACTGCTCTCCTGTACATACTGCCCACATTCATAAACTCCACTATTGTACATAGTGCCAGCTGTCATACCCTTCACACTCCCCTCCTGTGCATACTGCCCACTATCATACCATCCACACTCCTCTCCTGTACATACCGCCCACTGTCATACCCTCCACACTCCTCTCCTGTACATACTGCCCCCATTATACCCTCCACACTCCTCTCCTGTGCATACTGCCCACTATCATACCATTTACACTCCTCTCTTGTACATACTGCCCACTGTGATATCCTCCACACTCCTATCTTGTACATACTGTCCACTGTCATACCCTCCATACCCCTCTCCTGTACATACTGTCCACTGTCATACCCTCCACACTCCTCTCCTGTACATACTGTAACCTAACCTTACCCTCCAAACTCCTCTCCTGTACATACTGCCAGCTATCTTTTTTTCCACATTCCTCACCTGTACATACTGCCCCCACATAGGCGTGCGCACAGGGTGTGCCAAGTGTGCCTGGGCACACCCTAATCACCCTGTGCAGTGCAGATCCTCCCTGCTTCCGGTCTCCCCCCTGCAGTAGAGCCAGCTTCCCTCCTCTCCTCTCAGGAGCGGGGAAGGGGCTGATAAATATTTCTTTAACTGGCCGTACCGATCATTCTGTCTTTATTCTTAACTGAATTGTAGTAAACTATGTTTACTGTAGGCTGCAGAGAGAGGGACTGGGGAGTCTCTGTCCTCAGTTTCTTTCTCTGTCTCAAAAGTGAGACATCAGGGGTCTAAGACCTCTGATATTTCACCAAAGTCCGATAATACCAAATATACCAATATTTACCAAAAATATGTAGAAGAATATGTATTGGTCTAAACTGAGAAAAAAAATATAAAAAAAAAAAAAAAAATTGGGATATTTATTATAGCAAAAAGTAAAAAATATTGTATTTTTTTTTCAAAATCTTCGCTCTTTTTTTGTTTATAGCGCAAAAAATTAAAACCGCAGAGATGATCAAATACCACCAAAAGAAAGCTCTATTTGTGGGAAAAAAGGACGTCAATTTTGTTTGGGAGCCACGTCGCACGACTGCGCAATTGTCATTCAAAGCGTGACAGCGCTGAAAGCTGAAAATTGGCCTGGGCAGGAAGGGGGTTTAAGTGCCCAGTAAGCAAATGGTTAATACAGATCTGACGGGCCTGGTATTACTACATGACTACCTTAGCTCATTCCAGCAGAAAGCATTTAAAAACGCTATGAACGTTACCCTCAAGTACCTATCAACAATTCCAAAAAAAATTCTCTCTTGTCAATGATGATATACAGTTTGACCTTGCCATGGTTTTTATGCCTATTTTTATTTACACATACCTTATTCATTTTTTGACAGATTGTAACACTATCAATAGGCCCTATACGGGCTCCATGGTTGCTGCTTTGTGCTCTAAAGGCTCCCAGACAAAAGGTTTTTGCTATATCAGTATGTAAGTGTATACTTTACAACAACTTTAGCACACAATCAGAGTACTTGAAAGAATGGGAAGGACACGTATACTGGGAGTGAAAGACGCTGCACACCCCGAAAATTAACAGAAGAATAGGAAGTTTCCCCAAGGGTTTTTTTTTTTTTTCAGCAAAATTCCGAAAATAATTTACAATAATGCATGTTAAAAATGTATTGTGTATACACATTAAATACAGTCCCAACACGTATATTATCCGGTAAAAACATGTATATAATAACCACACAGAATTAAGACACAACATTGTCATACGGTTTTACATTTCACATGCATCTGTATAAATTACTGACACGTTTCGATCCCAATGGATCTCTTCAGAGGATGGGCGGTTTGCTATGTGGGAAATATATGTATTAGATTTCAATTCTCTACATGGGTATAGGCCCAATGGTAAAAGATATAGAGTGTATGATTATCAGTCAACTGTGTGTTAGAACCAATGTTTCTAACCGGAGTTCCATCACTAGCATCTCAAGGGGAATCAGCAGCCTCCCAGACATTTGACACCCAAAAGTAGGGTGCCACCAAGGCGCGTGCGACCTGCAAGGAGTCATATTGGAGGGGGAGAGACCCGAGAGGGGGCGCGCACGGACGGACAGCCGGCACCTGTAATGAAACACCAAGGGCATCAATGTAGGATGCATCCGTAATGCATCCATATACACTATGTGGTTACTGAGTATTAGGTGGACAGACTAGAGGTCAGCAGTGGTATAGCCTTAAATATATATATATTTATATTTGTCAATGTGCTTGTGTAGTATTATTTAGCTAATGAGGTATATTTGCCATATTCTAAGCATAATGAATGGAATACAATCGATGTGTTTCTATGGTGGTATTTAACTAATAAGGTATGTTTGCCATATTCTAAGCAAAATAAATGGAATATAAAGGTTGTGAGAAAAATAATGAAGGTGATGTGCACTATGAATGGGATGGTGGAGGACAAAAACGAATGTCAAAAAAATAAAAGTGAAAAAAAGTGAAATGAAACGTCAGCAGTGTGAAAATTGATGATGGTGATGTGATGTATAATGTGTGTAAAAACGTGATGTAGTGTGATGCGTGTGAAAAGTGAAAATGGATTGGAATGATTGTGTGTTGAATAAATGTGTGTGTTAGTGAGATAACAATGGTGAAAGTAGTGATGAGATTAAACAAAGGTGTGATGAAGATCATTCAGATCAAATGTACTGGATATGTACTGTTGCACAACAGTGTTGTGTGAAGAAATATGTGGGTTCCATTGGTCTTGGAGGGTCCTAGGCTCATTTTATGAGCCAAGGAGACTGGCCAATACCACGGATAAAGCTGTAATTGGTTATAAATTAATCAAAAGTAATGCTAATCAGGCCTAGTGCATGGTGCTTGAATAGGTCTGGAAGGAATTTGGCAGCCAGCCTATATAGGGCTGGTGTACTTACATTTACCAGGCTGAGTCTAGTCGTCCACATGGAGGAGCTGGGGATCAAAGTGTGAGCCACACAGCTCTCAGGTTATATTAGTACTGCCCTTAATTAGGGAGGCCCTGATGTAATCAGCAGGCGCCCCGCCTTCGTCCATGCATCATCCTCCAGGGATATCCCCACCGCAGTATGCGGTCCTCCCTGAGTGGCCCCCTCGGCATTCCGGAAGGACTCAAGGTCTCCGACAGCTGCCGTCTCCTCCGCCGCAAAAGCTTGACGTCCTGGCATCACATGCGTGCATAGTTTCCCACGCACGCGCGGATGGCAAGGACGTCCAGAGGGGATCAGGGACGCCGCCGACAAGGAAGGAACGCCCATAATGGGCGGGCGGAACACAAGTCCGCCGCCCAATGAGCATGGTGGAAGCACAATGCTCCCCCTCCCCCCTTGTCGGGAGGATGCACACGCATGCGCCGCCCACACTAAGGATGACGCAGGTCAAGGAGGCAGCAAAAAAAGCCCCGAAAAGCGCCGATGGAATGGCCCATGGTGGAAAATTATATTAAGTTGACACTTGGTGCATGCAAGCGCAAATTGCATAACACCACAATGTGAACAGAAAATTACATGCGTTTATAATCAGTATTGAGTAATTGGTGTATTGGTGATATCTGATATATATAAACTAGAGCTAAATATTGATGATTGTAGTCCAGCGCTTATCCATTGGCTGTAAAAACAGTCAGTATTGTATTGGGAGACATGTTGATGTCTCTCAGCAGTTTTCTGCACTGAGACAGTGCTCAGTTTCCAACGGGGGAGTGGATTGAGTTAGACTCCAGTCCCCCTGAAACGAATCAATGAGACTGTCTCATCATAATGGTCACCTTGAAATTACTCATGGAATTTAGACCATAATATGAGTACCTAGTTACCAGTCATTATTGACCATTAAAATCAAACATTATATATAGTAAAGGGGAGGTAGAACAAAAGGGATTTTTGTGGTGCATAGATAAATCAATGAGAGAGAGTTTCTAAAAATATATAATTTTTTATTTAATACAAATTTTTGCAAAAGATATAAAAAACAGATCCTAGGTATATTCAATACATGGTATGTCATACAGAAATGGTGGTCATATTGCATAAAGTTTTGGATGAAATACCAGAACTCGCATAGAAACCCAACATGTTTCGCTTAAAAAAGCTTCCTCAGGGGTATGCGATGACCATCAATGTTTGTCAAGTATGACTATACAAAAGAAAGAAAAGGAGTACAAGATTATACATTTGAATAAATAAACAACCATATTTAGACAAATTAGATACACCCCTTCTGCAGAGCATTCCCTATAGTCAATATCTCCGACTTAGGCGTAACTGCAGTAAGGATGCGGATTTTAGAGACACTTCAAAAGACCTTTATCGGAGACTAAAAGCTAGAGGCTACAGCCATAAATGTCTAAAACGAGCCTTTAATCGGGTAAAGACCCAAAAAAAAAGCTCTCTCATTTTTTCTTCTAAAAATTCTGCAACTACTGACACGGTCAGACTAATTACTAGGTACGCTTCCCAACATAAAGAAATGAGAAACATCTTACAAAAATTCTGGCCTCTATTACTAGCAGTTTCGACTGTAAATAAATATGTTAAAAAACATCCAGAGATTACCTTTAGACGGGTTCCCTCTTTGAGAGACCGCCTTGTTCATAGTCATTTTCAGGCTTCTTTAGTCTCTAAAAATATATCTACTGGGGGCACATCGCCTTGTGGTCATTGCGACGTTTGTCGCTTTGTAGATACCAAAATTAAGTTCAGATTACCCAATGGCAATTGGCACTCTACCCGAGATGTAGTCACCTGCCAATCAGTGGGGGTGATTTATCTGGCTCAGTGTCAATGCGGTGGGTACTATGTTGGGAAAACCAAAAGACCTTTCTTTAAGAGAATAAGGGACCATATGAGACCCATTTTGAAGAGAAAAGTAATGACGGCAATTAGTGGGCATGTTGGTCACTATCATAACTTTGATCCCAATGTCATTAAGTTTCTGGCCCTGGACCATGTCCCGCTCGACTCGAGGGGGGGCAGTGTAGACAGGACCCTGCTCCAACTCGAGGCGCGCTGGATCTATGACCTTAGGGCCACTCATTTTCCTGGATTTAATGAAAGTCTCAGTTTTAGACCATTCCTTTGATGTTATCCTCCGTAATGGATTTTTGGTTTTATATTCATTGTTCTTCCCTCCTCTTCTCCATTGTCTCTTCCCTCCCCCCCCTTTTTTTTTTTTCCCAATTAGCTGATTACTGTTGCCACTGTAAAATGGTGTATGTCTCTGCATCAAGGGTCACGAGCAAATTCTCGTGGCCCTTCATGTTACGGACATTTGAGCTTTAATTTTTATTTAAAGGTTATTGTATTATATAATGTGTTGTATTATTTGTTGATATTATGTAACATTCTATATATCTGTATCAACTAGTTTTGATATGATTGTTTAGGGATTGACATGGGTCTCTTTTCTTCCCCCTCCCTCGGAGCATCGGGCTATGTGAGCTGGTTTTCCAGCTGGGCCCATTCATCTGTATCTGTGCTTATTCTTTTTTGACATCAGCCACCTGCCCTGTTTGTTTTGCGCCACCATCTCACTCAGGCCATGATTCCCCCTTGATTTGTGCGGTGTGACCATATGGGCGCCCAGGGTCATCTATGATCCTCCACGGATGACCCCATTTCAGCGCAGCGTTATCCTTGGTGACAGGCACGTTGTCCGCTTTGGCTGCTTTCATCATCTCCATCGGAGGATGTGTTCACACATCCCCTGTTGGTTGGTTATTCCAATGGGGAGTGTCCGCTTGCTTCTGTCCCGCCCGCGGTGACGGTGAGCGGCTCCTCCCCATGCCCTGGTGCATTCTGGTTCCTGCAGTCCTCGGCATGTGTTGTGTCCTACGGGCTGACGTCATGCGCTCTTAGCCCGCATTGCGGTCGGTGATGTCAGACGCCGACCGCAATGGCGGACAGTATATAACCTGCTCACACGCTGTTTGCAGCAGTGTGGGCTGGTGGAGCCTAAGCTGGTGCCTTGGACATTTATAGGTAAGGTTCAGCTAATTTTTGTTTTTCCTTTTCCGTTATTTCATACTCTTCTTGCTTATAACCTACTCCTTAGTCCGCACTACTAATGAGGGACTATACCAAATGTATATGATATTGTTTTTTATAGGGTAGAGTGGGCTTTTGTCCGACTTTATTTTGGACTGTTGGACCTGTAATTATTTATATTTTTTTCATCTTCATCATTGATTCCGCTATATATATATGGAGACTATGTCCATGATGTTCCATTTCTTCTTTTTTATATGGAACAACTTTAAATATTTAAATATCTATTTACAATAATATTGCTTAAATGCAATACACGTCCTCTAATACATCCAGTCCTTCAATTTTTCTTGATGAATCTTACTTTTTGATTTTGTGTGCTTATTTTTGGAGGATATAGGCACGCCATGCTATTCATACCTAAATAAACCAAACCTACTGTGGTTTCTTTTAGTGGCTTCTACAACATAAATCCGTCTTTCTTCAAGCAGACAGCCCCACAATATTTGCAAGTGAACATATCTTTGTTCACTTGATTATATGTAAGTTAACATTATTTACTGTAACTATTCACTGAATTCATAGTAGACGGATTTTTCCATCTTCTGTGGTTTGCTTATTGGCTTACCAATTTTACTGTATTTTCATTCTTATTTCTTTTCTCCTTTTCTTTTTCTTTCTTTTCATTCTTGTCCTTGTCTTTGACATACAGCCAGTCCCCTATCTATTGTTCGCTGTGGTCACACAACCGCGCCTTTCTTTATATGGGTTGATCGTAGTTCTCGATCCTGTGTTTCCTGGTGGTGCTTTGCAGACAGTACGGGTGGCTTGGTAAGTAACAGAGGGAGGGATTTGACCCTGCAGTCTAATCCTGTCTGTATCTAATTTGTCTAAATATGGTTGTTTATTTATTCAAATGTATAATCTTGTACTCCTTTTCTTTCTTTTGTATAGTCATACTTGACAAACATTGATGGTCATCGCATACCCCTGAGGAAGCTTTTTTTAAGCGAAACATGTTGGGTTTCTATGCGAGTTCTGGTATTTCATCCAAAACTTTATGCAATATGACCACCATTTCTGTATGACATACCATGTATTGAATATACCTAGGATCTGTTTTTTATATCTTTTGCAAAAATTTGTATTAAATAAAAAATTATATATTTTTAGAAACTCTCTCTCATTGATTTATCTATGCACCACAAAAATCCCTTTTGTTCTACCTCCCCTTTACTATAAATTGCCTGGGATGAGGTGCCTATTTTGATGAGTGTTTCACCAATGAATGGACAATCCAAATTTGATATGAAACATTATATATATATTTTTGTTGTTGTTCAGAACATCAATAGGATCAAGTTTCAGATATCTCCACTTGGACCTTTTCTACACATGCTCTGTCGAGCTTTGATACATGTGAATTCTGACGCCCTACTTACCATTTTTCAGTGCCCCTAATCCACCCCACATGGGATTTAGGGACACATTTTGACTTCTTGGAAGGTTTCCCATAGATTGCAAGGTACCAGTCTCTATAACTTTAAAAATCCAACATATATTGGTTTTTAAATGCTACGTGCATATATATTTTCATGTATAATAAACCTTTTTGTTCTCATAAATTGTTTATATCCGTCTTAGATACTTAAAGTCCTCACGCGTCCCTGAAGAAGCCTATCCTAGGCGAAACATGTAGGACGGCAAGTTTGTGACTTTTCACAGAGGGAGTGCACTGAGTTGCATATCTTTCCGTATCCTTTTACTGCCATGTGTATACATGAATAAAATTAAAATTTTATGAAAAATTAAATTGTCTTTTTTTCTTTGAATGTTTACATAACAACATGTTTAGGCACCCATAAAATCCCATGCTCCTCCTCGGTATGGGTTTTCCATAAGCCTAGAATAAGGCTTACCTATAGGTAGTGGAAATATCTCCTAAACGTGCACTGTTTAGGAGATCTTTCACTTGTAGTCCGCCGAAAATTCCAACGGCGCATGCACGGGGAAGAAACGAAACTAAGTGCCGTTTCTTCCCTAGCCTGTGCCGTGAATCGCGGCTCCCGTGCGCATGCGCGGGAGTGACGTCACGCGGCTCCGGCGAATCACAGAGCCGGAGTCCGTAGCCCAGCAGGAAGAGGGGCCAGAAGATGGACGCTGCCTACTCTGGGGACATCGCTGGATTCTTTTACAGGTAAGTGGCACATAATGGGCTAGTATGCGATGCATACTAGCCCATTATGCTTTTCATTTGCAGGCTTTGCAGTGGGCTAAAGAAGAAGTAAAACCCATCAGGGTTTACTTCCTATTTAAGTCTATACCGAGGTATGGGCTTTCCAGTTAGGGTTCCTTCACATTTGTGGCCAGGGGGTGGTAAAAACAGGTATGATTTGGAGTTATATAGCTTAAAGCATACCGTAAAACTCCAAAACAAATAATGTAATTGTTAGGACCGGGATCTGAACCCATGACCTTTGCTGCGTCCAGCAGTAGCTCTCTTTGCTGAGCTACCTGAGATGCAGGGCTGAATGCTTGAATAATTTTGTCTTGTACGTTGTTTTTAGTAAGCCTTGAAATCCTTACTCCTCCCATGAACTTCCTTTTTAAGTTCATGTAAAGTGTAAAATGCCTTCACACTTCATATTTGCCAAATTATTGTGCTCTTGCTAGCCGATATCTTGCTCTTTTGTGTACCTGAAGCTGTCCTTATCTCCACCACCACTCGTTTCCAACATTTGGCTTGTTCCTTTACTATGCCTCTGCTTGATCCTCTAAGCTCTTAGGAAGGGGGTTTGCCTCCCAAAATGCTTAAGTTTTTCCACCGTGTGGCAAGAGACCAGTCACCCACCTCACCAGCTGGAGCAGTTTACATGACAAGCATGATTTTATTCCTACTTTGTGATTATAACACTGTTATGTGTTTTTAATAAATGTTTTAAGTAGTAATGCACTAGGCGTTTGCGCCCTCTTTCGTGTTTTTGCTCCGCTTCATCCCTACCTGCAACCACTTGTTACTGACTTGATCCCTACCTGCTATATCTCCTACTAGACCCCCTGGATTGCTCACTTCCTGGTGGAGCTATCCTGAGGGCGGTGACCTGGTACTAACAGGCAGCAAAACCCATCTCCACCATCAGGAGCTCTGGTGAGTACCAGTTGATGCTTAGACCTCGCACCTCAGGTGAGCCCATGTCATCCTCCAGGGTGACCTGTTTGTGTACGTATCCAGCTGGTCAGTGGGAGCCTCTCTACTGCTATAGCAGCTGGTCTCCAAGCCTGACCTTTGACCATGAGAAAAATATATTACAGTTTACCAGTCCTAAAATATGGTGGCTGGGGGGAGTGGCCGGGATGTAAGAGGAAGAAGATGTGCCTCAGACAACCTCCCAGTATTCGTGCAGTTCATCCTCTTACCTCGGGTTCCACCCGCCATCCTGCTCAGTAAACTGCTGCCTCCTGTTTGGGAGGCGATTCCGATTCTCCCCATGCCTGGTAAGAGCAGATCAGGCAAGAAATCATTCTCGTCGGGGCTGCGGAACTCAGCGCCACTCACACGTGCAGCAGCCATCTTGCCTGTCAGCTCTGCACAAGCAGCTTCCGTAGCGGTGCAGATGGAGGAGTGGATGGCTGCAGCGATGGATCTGGAGATAGATGCTTCCTCTCCTGTAGTAAATCCTGTGCCACCTGAAGGACAGGCGACTGCTGCAATACTAGCAGCCATAGAGGCAAGTAAATCCACCATGGTAACCAGGATTGACTCTCTAGGTATGGAATGTGGACTGATAAGGCAGGACCTCGATAAGTTCAGGGGTCACTATCTGCTGCAGAATCTCGCATCTCTGAGGTGGAGGACACTACAGCCTCCACTTCCCAGACCCTAGCAGATCTTCAGAATAAGGTCAAGATCCAGATGGCCCGCTCGGAGGACACAGAAAACCGCCTCCGTCACAACAATGTCTGGGTGGTGGGCCTCCCAGAAGGGGCAGAGGGTTCAAATCTGGCGGTGTTCGCAGAGTCATTCTTCAAGCAACTGCTGAACCTGCAACGTGTCTCACCAGTATATGTAGTCGAACGGGCTCAGAGTCCCTACAGGACCCAGACCTGCAGGGGCACCTCCCAGATCTTTCCTTGTAAGCTTCCTCAATTTCAGGGATAGAGATGCGATCCTGGCGGAAGCCCGCAAGCAATAGGAGCTGCGCAACAAAAATACAGTAGTTCACCTGTACCCCAACTTTTCCCCTGATCTACAGAAGAAGAGACATTCCTTTACAGATGTGCGTAGGAGACTCAGGGAGAAAGGCCATTCCTACAGTATGCTCTACCCCAGGGTCCTGCATAATAGCTCCGCAAAATTCTTTGATTCCTCCATCGAAGCTGCAGCCTTGCTGGATGACGTCGTCTGAGTTCTGGATGGCCCACTGGCTTTTGGAAAGATACCATAATCTGCCGAGTGTGGTTATGTTGTCCCGTTGGCTATGATTTGTTGTTCCTAGATTGGGAAACTTTCTCCTTTTTTTTTTTTCCCCTTTGGAATGTCCGAGACTGCTATCCTTCAACCTTTCAGGTGGCTGGGATGTCCAGTTCGGAGTAATCACCATTTGAACACACCTTCACCTTTCAAGTAGTCATCGGAATGTTCAGTTACAGGGGTACCTTGTTATGGGAATGAAGTTTCTCTGACAGTTTTGGGTTTGTTTGTTTTTTCCCACTGTTTGGCAGTAAACAGGGAACTTGGTTTCTTTAGTACTCTTTTTTCTTTTTTCTCTAGTTTTGTGAATAGGGTGTTTGTTTATCACTCTAGACCTAATTTTTCACCCTGCTGGGTGAATTTTTTGAATCCCTATATGCCTAATCTTCTTTGCGGTGTGTATTTCTCCATACTGACTGGTGTTGTGCGGCTCTCTGCGTCCATTTCTATGGCCCTCCTGCCTGTCTCCCCCTGCTTTCCATGCCAGCAAATAAGTATTATTAATTCTCTCTAATGAGTAATCTCAAAATACTCTCTTGGAATGTCAGGGGTCTGAATTCCAAGTTCAAGCGTTCCCTGATTTTACAATACCTACGCTCCCACCATCCCCACATATTTCTCCTCCAGGAGACACATCTAGTTGGTAAACAAACCCTCTCTCTTAACAGGAATTGGATTCAGGGAGCTGTACACTCCACATACTCCTCCTACGCCAGAGGGGTGGTTATCCTATTGCATAAGAGCCTCAGATGTACTATTGAATGTAGTCACAGACCATCAAGGGCGGTATGTGGTAATCATTCTGGAAATTGAATCGCAAATGCTGGCTGTGGTCAACATGTATGCACCGCCACCTTTTCTTTTCTTTTTTTTATATATTCTTTATTTATATTTCAAAGGAGATACATCTAGTACATTTATACACCTTACATTGTAATTCTATACATGGTACTAGGGATGAGCTTCGTGTTCGAGTCGAACATACGTTCGACTCGAACATCGGCTGTTCGATCGTTCGACGAAGATCGAACGATTTGGGCCGTTCGCGCCAAATTCGAGTGACGCGAACGGCCCACAATGCACTACGCCATCGCAGTGTCATCCAGGCGCTGTGATTGGCCAAGCATGCACTGTGACCCCGCATGCTTGGCCAATCACAGCGCCGGCAGCGAGGAGAGCAATGATTGGCCACAGGCAGGATGCCTGTGGCCAATTATTGCTGAGGGGGTTTAGTACACGCCCCACACTATAAAAGGCCGCCAGCACGGCGGCCTAGTGTAGTGTGTTCCGGAGCAGGGATAGAGCAGCATAGGCAGGGACAGTGACTTTTATTTCTTTCTTGCTTAACCTGGATTCCTTTAGTTTAGGGAAAGAGAAGGATAGGTAGGGAGAGTGTCAGTGTGTTTTGTGCTTGTGCTATATTGTGCTTAAAAAAAACATTTTTTCTAGGGACAGAAAACTGTAGGTAGGGAGAGTGTGTCAGTTTCTTTCACTGTCAAAGTCCTTGTTTCCAGGGACCTGGAAGGACAGTGAGTGAATTCTCCTTGTGCTATATTGTGCTTAAAAAAAACATTTTTTCTAGGGACAGAAAACTGTAGGTAGGGAGAGTGTGTCAGTTTCTTTCACTGTCAAAGTCCTTGTTTCCAGGGACCTGGAAGGACAGTGAGGTAATTCTCCTTGTGCTAAATTGTGCTTAAAAAAAACATTTTTTCTAGGGACAGAAAACTGTAGGTAGGGAGAGTGTGTCAGTTTCTTTCACTGCCAAAGTCCTTGTTTCCAGGGACCTGGAAGGACAGTGAGGTAATTCTCCTTGTGCTAAATTGTGCTTAAAAAAAACATTTTTTCTAGGGACAGAAAACTGTAGGTACGGAGAGTGTGTCAGTTTCTTTCACTGTCAAAGTCCTTGTTTCCAGGGACCTGGAAGGACAGTGAGTGAATTCTCCTTGTGCTATATTGTGCTTAAAAAAAACATTTTTTCTAGGGACAGAAAACTGTAGGTAGGGAGAGTGTGTCAGTTTCTTTCACTGTCAAAGTCCTAGTTTCCAGGGACCTGGAAGGACAGTGAGGTAATTCTCCTTGTGCTAAATTGTGCTTAAAAAAAACATTTTTTCTAGGGACAGAAAACTGTAGGTAGGGAGAGTGTGTCAGTTTCTTTCACTGTCAAAGTCCTAGTTTCCAGGGACCTGGAAGGACAGTGAGGTAATTCTCCTTGTGCTAAATTGTGCTTAAAAAAAACATTTTTTCTAGGGACAGAAAACTGTAGGTAGGGAGAGTGTGTCAGTTTCTTTCACTGTCAAAGTCCTTGTTTCCAGGGACCTGGAAGGACAGTGAGTGAATTCTCCTTGTGCTATATTGTGCTTAAAAAAAACATTTTTTCTAGGGACAGAAAACTGTAGGTAGGGAGAGTGTGTCAGTTTCTTTCACTGTCAAAGTCCTTGTTTCCAGGGACCTGGAAGGACAGTGAGGTAATTCTCCTTGTGCTAAATTGTGCTTAAAAAAAACATTTTTTCTAGGGACAGAAAACTGTAGGTAGGGAGAGTGTGTCAGTTTCTTTCACTGTCAAAGTCCTACTTTCCAGGGACCTGGAAGGACAGTGAGGTAATTCTCCTTGTGCTAAATTGTGCTTAAAAAAAACATTTTTTCTAGGGACAGAAAACTGTAGGTAGGGAGAGTGTGTCAGTTTCTTTCACTGTCAAAGTCCTTGTTTCCAGGGACCTGGAAGGACAGTGAGTGAATTCTCCTTGTGCTATATTGTGCTTAAAAAAAACATTTTTTCTAGGGACAGAAAACTGTAGGTAGGGAGAGTGTGTCAGTTTCTTTCACTGTCAAAGTCCTTGTTTCCAGGGACCTGGAAGGACAGTGAGGTAATTCTCCTTGTGCTAAATTGTGCTTAAAAAAAACATTTTTTCTAGGGACAGAAAACTGTAGGTAGGGAGAGTGTGTCAGTTTCTTTCACTGTCAAAGTCCTACTTTCCAGGGACCTGGAAGGACAGTGAGGTAATTCTCCTTGTGCTAAATTGTGCTTAAAAAAAACATTTTTTCTAGGGACAGAAAACTGTAGGTAGGGAGAGTGTGTCAGTTTCTTTCACTGTCAAAGTCCTTGTTTCCAGGGACCTGGAAGGACAGTGAGGTAATTCTCCTTGTGCTAAATTGTGCTTAAAAAAAACATTTTTTCTAGGGACAGAAAACTGTAGGTAGGGAGAGTGTGTCAGTTTCTTTCACTGTCAAAGTCCTTGTTTCCAGGGACCTGGAAGGACAGTGAGATAATTCTCCTTGTGCTAAATTGTGCTTAAAAAAAACATTTTTTCTAGGGACAGAAAACTGTAGGTAGGGAGAGTGTGTCAGTTTCTTTCACTGTCAAAGTCCTAGTTTCCAGGGACCTGGAAGGACAGTGAGGTAATTCTCCTTGTGCTAAATTGTGCTTAAAAAAAACATTTTTTCTAGGGACAGAAAACTGTAGGTAGGGAGAGTGTGTCAGTTTCTTTCACTGTCAAAGTCCTTGTTTCCAGAGACCTGGAAGGACAGTGAGTGAATTCTCCTTGTGCTATATTGTGCTTAAAAAAAACATTTTTTCTAGGGACAGAAAACTGTAGGTAGGGAGAGTGTGTCAGTTTCTTTCACTGTCAAAGTCCTTGTTTCCAGGGACCTGGAAGGACAGTGAGGTAATTCTCCTTGTGCTAAATTGTGCTTAAAAAAAACATTTTTTCTAGGGACAGAAAACTGTAGGTAGGGAGAGTGTGTCAGTTTCTTTCACTGTCAAAGTCCTAGTTTCCAGGGACCTGGAAGGACAGTGAGGTAATTCTCCTTGTGCTAAATTGTGCTTAAAAAAAACATTTTTTCTAGGGACAGAAAACTGTAGGTAGGGAGAGTGTGTCAGTTTCTTTCACTGTCAAAGTCCTTGTTTCCAGGGACCTGGAAGGACAGTGAGGTAATTCTCCTTGTGCTAAATTGTGCTTAAAAAAAACATTTTTTCTAGGGACAGAAAACTGTAGGTAGGGAGAGTGTGTCAGTTTCTTTCACTGTCAAAGTCCTTGTTTCCAGGGACCTGGAAGGACAGTGAGGTAATTCTCCTTGTGCTAAATTGTGCTTAAAAAAAACATTTTTTCTAGGGACAGAAAACTGTAGGTAGGGAGAGTGTGTCAGTTTCTTTCACTGTCAAAGTCCTAGTTTCCAGGGACCTGGAAGGACAGTGAGGTAATTCTCCTTGTGCTAAATTGTGCTTAAAAAAAACATTTTTTCTAGGGACAGAAAACTGTAGGTAGGGAGAGTGTGTCAGTTTCTTTCACTGTCAAAGTCCTTGTTTCCAGAGACCTGGAAGGACAGTGAGTGAATTCTCCTTGTGCTATATTGTGCTTAAAAAAAACATTTTTTCTAGGGACAGAAAACTGTAGGTAGGGAGAGTGTGTCAGTTTCTTTCACTGTCAAAGTCCTTGTTTCCAGGGACCTGGAAGGACAGTGAGGTAATTCTCCTTGTGCTAAATTGTGCTTAAAAAAAACATTTTTTCTAGGGACAGAAAACTGTAGGTAGGGAGAGTGTGTCAGTTTCTTTCACTGTCAAAGTCCTTGTTTCCAGGGACCTGGAAGGACAGTGAGTGAATTCTCCTTGTGCTATATTGTGCTTAAAAAAAACATTTTTTCTAGGGACAGAAAACTGTAGGTAGGGAGAGTGTGTCAGTTTCTTTCACTGTCAAAGTCCTTGTTTCAAGGGACAGAGAAGGACACCTGAAGGTAGCCCTTATTGCTTTTTTCCCCATCTCCCTGCAGGCCATCTATTAGAATGTCTGGAAGGCAAACAAGGAGAGGCAGACAGTCAGGAGGCAATAAAAGAGGGCAAGCAGGCTCTGTGTCTGGGGGCAACAGTGCTGGTCGTGGACGCGGTGCATTGTCATCAGCACATGGCCATGGGACACGCTTGTCCTTCTTTTCGGCAGCTGGACATGTTGAGCCACATCATGCCGAAGACTTGGTAGAGTGGATGACCAAGCCCTCCTCCTCCTCCTCATCCTCTCTCACCCAGGCTCAGGGTACTGGAAAAGCAGCTGCCAAAGCGTCCTCTTCCCTGGTATCAATGTCAGACTCATCATCAGTCACTCCTTCCCTAGACCCACCATGTCCTCCTCCTGAGGAGTCCCCCGAACTGTTTCAGCACAGTGTTGGGTACATGCTCCAGGAGGATGCCCAGCGTTTCGAAGGGTCTGATGATGAAACCCAGCTAGAGGAAGGCAGTAGCGTGAGAGCAGACAGAGGGGATGCTCAAGAAGGACACCAATCTGGCAGTCATGTTCCAGCAGCTGCAGCATACTGCCAGATTGCCTCCAGTGATGAGGAGGGAGGTGATGATGAGGTCACTGACTCCACGTGGGTGCCTAATAGGAGAGAGGAGGAGGAGGAGGATGAGGAGGAGGCACATCTCCAACGAGGCAGGATGCCCTTTGGTGGCCAGCGTAAGGGCAGTACACCGACGGAATCACACCGCAGAGCTCCGCCTGTGCAGGGCGCTGCCTCTGCCCGTCATTCAAAAAGTTCTTTGGTGTGGGCCTTTTTTGAGGCTAGTGCATCAGATCGCACAGCTGCTGTTTGCAACATATGTCTCAAGCGTATATCGCGTGGCCAAAACATCAGCCGCTTGGGTACCACATGCCTGACCAGACATATGTTGACCTGCCATGCAGCTCGTTGGCAAGCCTACCTCAAAGACCCACACCAAAGAACAAAGCGGACCTCTCCTTGCACCGCATCAGCTGGGATCTCCAACCCCACTATAACTTCAGTCCTCTCTGAAACATGCACTGAGAGGAATGAAGGTGTAGAATTAGGTGTGTCACAGCCAAGTACTTGCGGCCACTCTGCTAGCAGTACACCGACGTCCGATTCTAGCAGGCAAATTTCCCTGCCCCAGCTGCTGGACCGTCGAAAGAAGTTCACTCCCAGCCATCCACATGCCCAGCGGTTGAATGCTAGCTTGGCTAAATTGCTAGCGCTTCAACTGCTGCCTTTTCAGTTGGTAGACTCGGCCCCCTTCCGTGAGTTTGTGCAATGTGCGGTTCCTCAGTGGCAGGTTCCCAAACGCCACTTTTTCTCACGGAAGGCTATTCCGGCTCTCTACCGGCATGTGGAAGGCAATGTCTTGGCCTCGCTGGACAGGGCGGTCAGCGGTAAGGTGCATATTACCGCTGACTCATGGTCCAGCAGGCATGGACAGGGACGTTACCTTTCTTTCACGGCCCATTGGGTCACTCTTTTGGCAGCTGGGAAGGATGCAGGACAAGGTGCAGTAGTGTTGGAGGTTGTCCCACCGCCACGCCTCCAAAATGCTACTACTGGTTGTGACACACCTCTCTCCTCCACCCCCTCCTCTTCTTCTTCCTCCATGGCCTCTTCCTGTGGTTTGTCCTATGAACCAGCGGTGCTCCGTAGCCGTTCACGGGGCTACGCAAGTACGCAGGCAAAAAGATGCCATGCCGTGCTTGCGCTGGTGTGTTTGGGGGACAGAAGCCACACTGGGGCAGAGGTCCTGTCTGCTCTGCAGGGCCAGGCCGAGAGGTGGTTGACGCCACGCCAGCTTAAGCCAGGAATGGTGGTTTGCGACAATGGCACCAACCTCCTCTCCGCCCTCCGACAGGGACAACTGACCCATGTGCCCTGTGTGGCTCACGTCCTTAACCTGGTGGTGCAGCGGTTCTTGGGCAGGTACCCGGGCTTACAGGATGTCCTGAGGCAGGCCAGGAAAGTCTGTGTGCATTTCCGCAGATCTTATAATGCCAGTGCTCGCCTGGCTGAGCTGCAAAAGGAGTTGAACCTGCCCAAGAACCGCCTTATATGTGACATGCCCACCAGGTGGAACTCAATGTTGGCCATGCTGCAGCGGCTGCACACGCAGCAGAGGGCCATCAATGAGTACCTGTGCGACTACGGCACCAGGACAGGGTCAGGGGAGCTTGGTTTTTTTTCTCCACGCCAGTGGGGCATGATCAGGGATGCATGCACTGTCCTGGCACCATTTGAGGAGGCCACGAGGATGGTGAGCAGTGACAGTGCATGCATCAGTGACACTGTACCTCTTGTCCACCTGTTGGAGCACACGCTGCGTGGAATAATGGACAGGGCACTTGAGGCAGAACAGAGGCAGGAAGAGGAGGACTTCCTTGCCTCTCAAGGCCCCCTTTACCCAGACAGTGTTCCTTCTGTCCCACCCATCGCACAGGAGGAGGAGGAGGAGGAGGAGGAGGAGGATTGTGTCAGCATGGAGGTGGAGGCTGGCACTCAGCATCATCAGCAGCAGTCTTTTAGGGATGATTTACAGTCCCAAGAAACCAGTGGACTTGTACGTGGCTGGGAGGAGGTGGCTGCGGATCATGTCGTCCTTAGTGACCCAGAGGACTCCGGAGCGAATGCCTCAGCAAACCTACGCTGCATGGCCTCCCTGATCCTGCAAAGTCTGCGGAAGGATCCTCGTATTCTTCGGATCAAGGAGAGGGACCATTACTGGCTGGCCACTCTCCTTGATCCACGGTACAAGGGTAAGGTTGCGGACCTTATGTTACCGTCGCAGAGGGAGCAGAGGATGAGACAACTCCGGGAGGCCTTGCAGAAAGGTCTGTGCAACGCGTTCCCAGAGACTGGGAGGTTACAAACTCCTGGTCCTGGACAACGAGTTGCTGAGGCTTCGGCCAGTCAAAGAAGGAGCGGTGGGGAAGGTGGCCGTCTGACCGATGCGTTCAGACAATTCTTTAGTCCGCAGCCCCAAAGTATGATCGGTTCCAGCAACCATCGCCAGCGTCTGATAAACATGGTGCAGGAATATCTAGGGGCAAGGTCAGACTTGGACACCTTCCCCACCGAAAATCCTCTGGCTTACTGGGTCTTGAGGATGGATCACTGGCCAGAGCTTGCACAGTATGCAATTGAGCTACTGGCCTGTCCTGCATCCAGCGTTCTTTCGGAACGCACATTCAGTGCTGCTGGAGGATTTGTCACGGATCACAGGGTGCGCCTGTCCACCGACTCGGTTGATCGACTGACTTTCATCAAGATGAACCAGTCTTGGATCACCACCAGCTACCACACACCTGATGCTGATATAACAGACTAATTGATTTTAACATGTCACATCCCTTCAAGACTGATGCTGATGCTGAGTGCCTGTGCTGTTATGTTGACTGGCTATCCTCCTCCTCCGAGTCCTCAATGATACGATTGATGATGATAGCTTGGAAGATCATTTTTGTTTATGGGTGCCGCCACCAGTGGCTAAGGCCCAATTTTTCAGCCCCTGTTTTACAGGGGCGTGTCATTACAATTTTTGAAGCAATACTTTGCAACAGGGCTCATTGCTGTGCTCCAAGTACAGTATCTGTGAGGGGTTGTAGTGTTGTGCCACCAGTGCCTAAGGCCCAATTTTTCAGCCCCTGTTCAACAGGGGCATGCAATTACAATTCTTGATCTAATAATTCACAGCTGGGTCCATTGCTGCACCCACCAAGAGTAACTCTGAGGGCTTACAGTCTTGTGGCAACGCCACCACCACCACCACCACGAAAGGCCCAATTTTTCAGCCCCTGTTCAAAAGGGGCATGTAATTACAATTCTTGATCTAATAATTCACAGCAGGGCCCATTGCTGCACCCACCAAGAGTAACTGTCAGGGCTTACAGTGTTGTGGCACCAGCACCACCATCAAAGCCCCAATTTTTACTACCACTGTTCAACAATTATATGTAATTAAAATTCCTGATATAATAGTTGACAGCAGGGCGTTCCAGCACCAACCAAGAGTAACTGAGTGCTTACAGTGTTGTGCCAACACCAACAACTAAGGGGCCTATTTCTGCAGAGTATATACGGCAGGTCCCTACTTTCAAACATCCAACTTACAAACGACTCCTACTTGCAAACGAAAGAAGACAACAGGAAGTGAGAGGAAATCTACCCCTAGAAAGGAAAATTCTCTCCTGTAAGAATAAATATGGGAGAAAGGGGTCTCATCTGTACTGATGCTTTATCAGCAATCCTTGTTTCAAGAAAAACACCACGCTTCAAAAACAGTTGTCATTGGGACGGAAAGTGAGGTGAAATGTTCTGAACAGGGGCACAGACAGCAAAACAAATGTTACAGGGGTGATAACCCTTACCTATGTTTCCCAAAAAGTTTAAAAATAGATTTTTGGGCTGGAGCTACACTTCAACAATGTACCTGTTCAAAATTACAAACAGATTCTACATAAGAACAAACCTACAGTCCCTGTCTTGTATGCACCGCCTGTATACGGCTGTTCAGAGTATATAGGGCCTTTTTTATTTTATGTGCGGGATTCCCCTTAATATCCATACAAGACCCAAAGGGGCTGGTAATGGGCTGGGGTGGGGGGGGGGGGGTCATGGGGTAGCTATGCCATTTTTCTTAAAGAATTTCATCCATATTACCGGGACCAGACATTACATTAAAGCCGCAAGCAGTTTTAAATGGCTTTTTTTTCCTTTAGAAGTGTCATTTTGTGCAGGGACAGTTCTAAACACGGGAAACACGTGGCACTTCACAGGCATACTTTAGACACCCCCCAGGTACGATATTTAAAGGAATATTTGACTTTTTTTTTTTCACTTTATGCATCATTAAAATGACTGCTCCCGAAAAACGACCGTTTTTAAAACTTCTTTTTGCATTGATACATGTCCCCTGGTGCACAACCCGGGTTCCCAAACCCTATTTATGACAATAACATGCATAATAGTTGTTATAATTAGCACTTTAGAATTCGAACGTTCGCATCCATTGTATTTAATAGGGTTCTAATGTTCGTTCGAACTTTCGGTCCGTTCGCGGGTTCTGGTGCGAACCGAACCCGGGGGTGTTCGGCTCATCACTACATGGTACATTTCTCATCCCATTACTTTGATTAGTCCCATTTATAATACACATATCTCACCTCTACTCTTTTTTGTCAGTAGGTAACATTCCATGTATTCCTATGTGTATATACTTCCATAATATACACAGTAGGGACTCATTTCTCCTTTGCAATTTTATATTTCCCCCAACTACCCCCCTCCCAAAGCAAACCCAAAACAGGGCGAGACCACAAAAAAAACAAAAGGGGGGGAGGAACAGACCCCCCCTCTCCTCCCCCTCTCCGATCCCCTCTCCCAGTGGAGGTTTAGGAATAGGAGCCTACCAAACCCCGAGCGGACTCACTCTCCTACTGTATTCCCCATTAATCTCTTCCCTTCTTGTGAATGCATAAATATATCCCATGTTGACCAGATTTTGGTGTATTGCTCTTTTCTATCTTGGGCCGAGGACACCAAATCCTCTATAGCCTCACATTTCTGACCCTGTTGAGCCATTCTGCAATTGTTGGAGGCCTGGGGCTTTTCCAACATCTCGCTATGCACGACATAGTCTCATTGACCAGGTTGCATAACACCGAATTCTTGTATGTCTGTGTAGGTATTTGCGATAGATGCAACAGGAAAAACCCCGGGTCATCTGGCACTGGATAGGCCACAATTTTGGGAGAAATCCTTCGTACCTCTAGCCAGTACTGTCTGATCCAGGGGCATGTCCAGTATATATGAAACAAGGTTCCCCGCCCCCCGTTACATTGCCAACACTGGCCAGAAACTTCAGGGAAAAACCTACCTAATTTTGATGGCGTATAGTACCACCTGGTCAATAATTTGTAGTTTGGTTCTTGAGTTCTGGTGCATATTGATGAGTTTAACGCCAGATAAATTATCTTCTGATATTGAGCTGATGTAAAGGTCTTATTAAGGTCCCTCCACCTTTTTATGGCTCGGTTCTTTACACGGCCTTAGAGAAATTGGCTCCTTTTATGCCCCTTAAAATCCTCTGGGCGGGGGATTTTAATAAAATTATTGATTATGGGTTGGATACTTCTAATCCTTCCAGGGCACAGAACCTTGATCTTAAGCATTGGGCTGAGGCTGCGGAGCTGACGAGGTCTGGCGCTGGAGGAATACTGCAGTGCGGAGGTATTCCTACCTTTCCCAAGTGTCGGCTTCTTCCTCCAGGATCGATCTGGCTTTCGCCAACTCGACTTTGCTACCTTGTATCACTGATGCCACATATTTAGCTGGTGGAATGTTTGACCACACTCCGCTACAAATAACATTGTCTTTGGCTCCTCAAACTGTGCCTGACATATAAAACAGTAAGACAGTAAAATTTACAACTTTAAAAGAATAAAGTCCACAAAAAAACTGTGGCAGCGCTACGATCAAATAATCATCTGAGCGTCCTCTATATAACAGTTCATATATAGGTGGTGTAGATAGTGAATGAAAGTGGGGTTGGCTGTGATTGGTCAATAATCCTAGTACACGTGCTCCTTCCACCAAAAGATCTTCACCGCGTGGGGGCTAAAATTGACTACACACCACAAAACCGGAAGTGATGTTTGCGCTCCAGGAGCTTGCAACCAGGAACACGCTGGAGGAAACATTGGAAAGCGATCATCAGGGGCAAGTGCTTTTAAGCGTTCACAGTCTATTTTGCCTGTTTTAAACTTGAATTTTGGTACGCATTTTGTAAAAAGGGGGGTACTAAGGGGGTTTGAATCAATAAAATTTCCAAAACGGTACTGCCCTATGTAGATGTGTTTGTTTCCTCACACATGACAAATGATACCTGAAACAAGCGGAACACACAGTGGAAGGCAGAGAATGCTGAAAGTGGATGGTGTATGAATGCTCATATTTATCCTACATCTGGTGAGTGCATCCCCAAAAGGGGAATTTTACCCCCCATGCGGTGAAGATCTTTTAGTGGAAGGAGCACGTGTACTAGGATTATTGACCAATCACAGCCAACCCCACTTTCATTCACTATCTACACCACCTATATATGAACTGTTATATAGAGGACGCTCAGATGATTATTTGATCGTAGCGCTGCTACAGTTTTATTGTGGACTTTATTATTTTAAAGTTGTAAATTTTACTGTCTTACTGTTTTATACATGCTCTATTTCTAAGCAGCTGCTAACCGATTCACATTGCCAGTAGGCTTTCTACCTTTTGAGTGTTAATCCCAAGCGCAGAGTGATACTAATAGGTAGGGCCACGCTGATTGTAGTATCTTTTTTATCAATTGGGCCTGACATATGCCGGCTTTATACAGGGTGATTGGCGGATCCCTCGGTGGATTCCTTGGTCTCACCACGTTTTGCAGGAGTACTGGGAAGACAACGAGGGCTTGGCTGCCTTCCCCATAGTGTGGGATGCCTTTAAGGTAACAATCAGGGGAACTTACATTTTTGCGATTAAAGCCGCTATGGCAGAGCATAACAAGGCTATGGAGGATCTAAAGGCTAGGGAACAAAATTGCACCTGCCTTCATGCGGAGTCGTCCTCTCCAACCTCCTTAGCGGAACTGCAGATGGTTAGGAGGGAAATTTTAGTTCATTACCAGGATCTTAAGCATTGTGTTTTTTAGAAAAGGGACAAAATTTTGTTCGAAAAGGGAGACAAAAATTGCAAATTGCTAGCCCTTTTAACTACGGATAGCCGGACAAATACAGTAATCCTCTGTAGACTTGTGCGCAACGGAAAAATTTGTTTAGTTTACTTTAGTTTATTTTCGGTCCTGTTGATTCGTAATCATTCGTAATTTTGCTAAACAGGATTTTTCGTGTTCGGACTAATTCGTATTTTCGCAAGCGACATTTTTAGTTGAATCGGAATGATTCGTATTAATGTAAGCCTTATTTTTAGTTGATTTAAAATTCGTACTTTCGGTAGAGTACATTGTTTTTCGTTGATTCTGGACACAACTCCTACTTTCGTAAATTTTTTTGGTTCGTTGATTCCGTAATTTTTTGTGTCTCTCTCACAATGGCGCTGCCTATTATGCCTAACGTGCTTCGAATGGATTCGTACTTTTCTAAATACATTGCAGTTATTTGTAACAATTCGAAATCTCGTATTTTACTTTCGTTTTTAAGCCTCCGCCCCTGTACACTATTTGAGAGGGAGTTCAGCACGGTGAGGGAGGAGCAGAGAGCAGAGCAGAGTGTTATTGTGCTTTGAATGGATTTATACATTCGTAACTTTTTTCGTAACGAATTATGCCGAAGGCATTCGGGCATTCGCTATTTGCGATATAATTTATTTCAGATTCGGTTTTATTCGTAATTGCTTTGTTCGGGAATTCGAATGCTTCCGAACGTCCGAAAGTTGCTAAATTCGTACGAATTTTAATTCGTTACAAAATGAATTGCACAAGCCTAATCCCCTGTGTCTACTCCCCAGAGGGCACCCTGTTGAGAGATAGTGATAAGATTTTACAGGCCTTTGTATCTTACTATTTTTTACTTTACTCCCCTATCCCCCAATACGAGGAATCTCAATTAACGCATTTGTTGGCTCCACTCCAGATTCCTACGCTGCCTGTTTCAGTTGGCACCCAGCTGGATGCTCCTTTTATGGCTGAGGAATTGCCAGCTGCTATTGGCTCATTTCCAAATGGCAAGTCACCGGGCCCTGATGGGCTACCGGCTGAATGGTATAAACATAACCTGGAATTCCTTACTCCCAAGCTGCTGTGACTGTATGGTGAGTGTTGAGGCTGAGAGTTTGCCAACGTCCTTGCATGATGCCCATGTTGTACTATTGTCTAAGCCTGATAAAGACCACCTTTATTGCTCTTCATACCATCCAATTGCATTACTAAATATGGATCTGAAAATACTAACCAAAATGCCTTCCACTAGACTTACTAAGGTACCGTTTATACTTGAGTATGAGACGACCCGAATATAAGCCGAGGCACCTAATTTTACCACAAAAAACTGGGAAACCGCATTGATTCGAGTATAAGCCTAGAGAATGTATACAAACAGTGTCAGCGCACAGGAAATTGAAATTCAGAGAATCAGGGCTGAATCAGCATTAATGCATAAAAATATATAAATAATTATGAATAAATATACTAGTCCATGGATGAACATGATGGGGAATGTCCATGAAATAGGCAGTCTTTGGTAATAATGTTAATAACACATCTGAAGGATGACATAATAGGATTTTTATAACAGCTTACCTGTAAAATCCTTTTCTTGGAGTACATCACGGGACACAGAGCGGCATAGTCATTACTATGTGGGTTATATAGATACCTTCAGGTGCTGGCACTGGCAACTTCCAAAACCGGAAGTACCCTCCCCTATATAAGCCCCTCCCATCCGGGAGCACCTCAGTTTTGTAGCAAAGCAATAAGTGTCCCCAAAGAGGGGTGGGAGCTCTGTGTCCCGTGATGTACTCCAAGAAAAGGATTTTACAGGTAAGCTGTTATAAAAATCCTATTTTCTTTCTCGTACATCACGGGACACAGAGCGGCATAGTCATTACTATGTGGGATGTCCTAAAGCAATGCCCAATGAGGGGGGGGGTACACCATACATAAGCTGAGCGCTATCAGACATGAGGATCTTTTGCGGCCTGCAACACACTGCGCCCAAAGGCGACATCCTCCTGACTTCTAACGTCCACCTGGTAGAACCTAGTAAACGTGTGTACTGAAGACCATGTTGCGGCCTTACAGATTTGAGCCAGGGAGGCCTAGTGATGCACTGCCCATGAAGTTCCAACTGCTCTCGTGGAGTGCGCCCTAACTTTGAACGGAGGCGGTCTCCTTCTCAAGCCATAGGCTTGCATTATGACCTGTCGAATCCACTTGGCTAAAGTAGATTTTGATGCTGCCTGACCCCTTCTGGGGCCTTCCGGCAGAATAAACAAAGTATCCGTTCTGCGAATCTGAGCAGTGGCTTTTAGATAAGCTTTAACTGCTCTTACTACATCCAAAGAATGCAATAACTTTTCCTCTACCGAACTAGGTTTGGGGAAAAAAGAAGGAAGAACCACATCTTGATTCAAATGAAACCTCGATACCACCTTAGGAAGAAAGGCTGGATGAGGACGTAACACTACTCTGTCCTTATGGATAACCAGATATGGCTCCCTACAGGACATAGCGGCTAATTCCGACACTCTTTTAGCCGAACAAATGGCTACTAGAAAAATCAATTTCCTGGTGAGAAGAACCAGGGAAATATGCTGTAATGGTTCAAATGGTTGTTTCTGTAGAACCGACAGAACCAGGTTTAAGTCCCATGGACATATGGGAATATTAACCGGAGGGCTAATACGCATCACTCCTTGTATAAAGGCTTTGACTAGTGAATGCGAAGCCAAGGGCCTTTGAAAAAATATTGACAAGGCCGAAATCTGACCCTTAATAGTACTCAAGGCAAGCTTCCTATCTACAGCCCATTGTAGGAAGTCCAGAATCCTACCTATTACGTATTTACGTGGATGCCATTTCTTGGCCTCACACCAGGCGATGTACGCCTTCCAGATTCTATAGTAGATCTGCCTGGATACCGGCTTCCTGACATTGATCATGGTAGATACCACAGAATTAGAGAGCCCTCTCTTTTTTAGAATGTGGGCTTCAATAGCCAGGCCGTCAAACCTAGGGCTGGTAAGGAAGGGTGGTATATCGGTCCTTGCGAAAGCAGGTCCGGACGATGTGGGAGGGTCCAAGGACTCCCCACAGACATCTTTACAATCTCCGCGTACCATGCTCTTCGGGGCCACGCTGGAGCCACCAGAATCACTGGTTTCTTTTCTACTCTGATTCTGCGGAGTAATCGAGGTAACAATTGTGGCGGTGGGAATGCATATATCAGCTTGAACTGATCCCAAGGGAACACTAGGGCATCCGAGCCACAAGCTAGGGGATCCCTTGTCCAAGAGACAAACCTGTCCACTTTTGCGTTGAATCTGGATGCTAGCAGATCTACATCCGGTGTTCCCCACCGCTGACATATTGTCCGGAAAACCTCGGGATGAAGGGACCATTCCCCTGGGCATAATTGTTGGCGACTTAGAAAGTCCGCCTTCCAATTCTCCACTCCTGGAATGAATACCGCAGATATGGCTGGGACATATCTTTCTGCCCATTTCAGGATGCAATTTACTTCCCTCTGGGCTGCACGACTCCTGGTGCCACCCTGATGATTGATATATGCCACTGCCGTGACATTGTCCGATTGAATTCTGACAGGGGACCCTTGGAGTTTGGATGTCCATGCTACTAGGGCATACCGGGCTGCTCGTATCTCTAAGAGATTGATGGGCAGGGCCTTTTCTGCATCCGACCATCTGCCCTGGAGAGACCATTGCTCCAGTACTGCTCCCCAGCCTATAAGGCTGGCATCTGTAGTGACCACCTTCCAAGAAATCGGACTGAAGGATTTCCCTCTTTCCAGATTCTGGGGAACCAACCACCAACGGAGGCTCTTGCGAACGGAAGGGGACAAGGACATTGGTAAGTCTAGGGCCTGAACTTTTTTGTTCCAGGCTGACAGTATGGCCCTTTGCAAATTCCTTGAATGGAATTGACCGTAGGGTACTGCTTCGAATGATGCCACCATTTTTCCCAGCAGCCTCATGCACAGGCATATGGATGGCTGTCTTTTTGTACCCACTAGGTGGATCAAATCTCTCAAAGACGACCCCTTTTCTTGAGGCAAGAAAATTTTTCTCTGGTCTGAATCCAGCCTTAGCCCCAAGTATTCCAGACTTTTGACTGGTTTTAGGGCTGACTTGTCTCGGTTGATAATCCAACCGTGATATTCCAGATACTCGATTGTCTCGTGAACAACCACTTCTAGTTTTTCCACTGAGTGGTCAGCAACAAGTCGTCTAGATATGCCATTATCGTTACACCACGTGTTCTTAGATTGGCCAATAATGGGGCCAGAATTTTTGTGAACACTCGTGGTGCTGTGGCCAGACCGAAGGGTAAGGCTCTGAACTGAAAATGGCGCCCTTCTACCGCAAAGCGTAGAAATTTTTGGTGGGCTGGAAAGATGGGAATGTGCAAATAAGCATCTTTGATGTCGATCGAGGCTAACCATTCCTCCCCTTGTAGGGCAGTGGCCACCGATCGGATCGACTCCATCCGGAAAGTCCTGATATGTAGGAATTTGTTTAGCCCTTTTAGATTTAATATGGGCCTCACGTCCCCGTTTGGCTTCGGGACTGTAAAGAGGTTTGAGTAAAACCCGAACCCCCATTCTTCCAGGGGAACCTCTATAATTACTGCTTGGAGCAATAATTGTTCTAGTGCCAACAGGAGGGATCCTCTCTTCTGGGGATCCCTTGGCACGTTTGACCTTATAAAGTGGGAAGGAGGGGAGTCTTTTAACTCCAATTTGTATCCCAGACTTACTGCGGAGAGCACCCATCTGTCTCTGATCGTGTCCCGCCAGGTCTCTGTGAACAACTGAAGTCTTCCCCCCACCCGATTGAGTGGGGGCAACCCTTCATGCATTTGACTTTAGGGGAGGTTTTGTACCTCTCCTGCTCCAGGGCTTCTTGTTACCCTGCCATTGTCCCTGATTTTTACCTCCGGGATTTGACTGAGGAGGCCGTCGGAACTGTTTCACAGCCGATGTCCTAGGGACTGGAGAAGCAGGCCTCTAAAAAGAAGGACCTCTAACTCTGTTTTTAACCGGCAAAAGTGTACTTTTACCGCTGGAAATTTTCTGGATATATTTGTCCAGGTCTTCCCCGAATAAGCGTTCACCATGAAATGGGAAGCTGACCAGCAATTTTTTACAGGGAGCTTCAGCAGACCAGTTTTTGAGCCATAGAAGCCTGCGCATATGTACTACAGACAGCGTAAGGCGGGAGGCCTGATGGATTGAATCCTTTATAGCGTCCACCGCAAAGCATAAGGCTCTAGGTAGATCAGCTAGGGCAAGAGCCTGCTGATCTGGCAAGTCCCTTAAGACCTGTTTCAACTGATCCTTCACTGCTTGGCAGACCCCAATAGCTGCCACTGCTGGTTGTGTCACCAAGCCTGCTGTAGCAAAAGCAGATTTTAATAAGGACTCAAATTTTTTATCTATTGGGTCCTTGAACATTTGGACATTATCCACTGGACATGTCAGTGATTTATTCACACAAGAGATGGCTGCGTCCACTGTAGGGACCCTCCATTTTTTGACGAACTTATCCTCCATGGGATAGATCACCTGAAATCTCTTGGAAGGAGTAAATATTTTATCAGGATGCTCCCAATCCTGGTAAATGAGCCCTTCCAGTAAAGGATGGATCGGAAAGGAACAAACAGTCTGGGGAGCTTTTAGCGACCCCAACGAGGAGACAGAAGTGGATGATGGCTCCGCAAGGGGCATTTTAAATGCTGATCGGACCATGTTAGTCAGGGACTGAACCCATAATCTTTCAGCATGTGATGCTGAGAATGGCTCCTCCACTGTTGATTCCTCTACAACAGAATCGACCTCATCCTGATCCCCCTCAGGTAGGTCGATCCCTGTATGGGACTGTTGCTCCGCTAACAGGCACTCTGAGGGAGGAGACGGAGATCGAGCGCTTTTTCCCTGTGACAGGGAAGCAGCGATCAATGCTGACAATCTCTCTTCCAACCCTCCCAGAGCTGAGGAAAAAACCTCCTCTGTTACATACACAGGAGCAGGTGAACTGAGGACAGCCACAGTACCAGGTACTCCTGAGGGTGCTCTACGGTCACTAACCTCTGATTCTTCAGGGGAGATTGGTGCAGCCGAAGCATGCCCAAGATCCTCAGAGCCCGATGGAGACCCCCTATGCTTCCTGGGTTTTTTAGTCCCGGAGTTTTTAGACGGCATATTCCTAAGCCCAAAGCTGAGGTATTCCAGCCGAAATACACCACTTACTGACAATAGTCTAGCACAAAATGCTGCTATAAAAACAGTTGGTGTCTACTAATGTGCCTTTCTATGGGGATGCCTGCATCAACCGCTTGCTGTATGCCTTTTTTAAATGTTGCCAGCTCTGTCTCTGCACTCCATAGCCAGCTCACAACACATAATTGTGTTTTTTAACATGCTGGGACGCCCGCACATGCGCAGAAGCGCTGCGGCGCGCACAGAGCGTCATCCCCCAAGCTCCGCCCCCTTTCCCAGCTCACCTCTATATATAGAGGCGCGTGCACGCGCACGCGTGCGGCCACGTGCGCCTTCGGCGCTCTTTTTTGAAAAGGGAAACTAGGGACAAGAGCCAGGGCCCCTTTTGCCGCAGGCCGGGGGATAGACGAGCATTGCAACATGGCAGAGGAAGCAGTTTCCCACAAGAGAACTCACCATCTGCTTGGACTTGCTCTGATGAAAAGAAACTAGTCCACATGACAAGAAACGTTCCACAGCGGCCTCTAGTGGATTAACACAGGTACCGCAGTCTATATATTTTTCTTGACCACTATTAAAATTATTACATTTTTTAGTAGTTACAGGCATGCATAAATTTTAGCGGGAATACCGTTGGGTAACAGGCAGAAAGACATATTAGGCTTGGGGGTCCCCTCAATAGAACCAAGTTCCTGAGGGGCCCCCACTTACCTTTTCCCCGCCGCAGGACTCTGTTTGGTCCACAGAAGCCCAAACTTCACCTATCACGGCAGGCATTGTAATTAAACCTTCAGGGACCGGGTTCCCAAGGATTCCACTCCCCTTGACCTGTATAGCACCCTGCACAGAAAACATCTTGGTCGTGGGTATGACCAGAGCTCTGGATCCCAGGGTCCAGCTCTCCTAAGAGAAGCATTACAGGCAAAACCTTGCTCTTCTCTGCAAGGCCCGGGTACCGACCGTTTAGCTATTAAGCTTTTTTGGTCGGATCCGGAATAGCTTACTGAGGCCCAAAAGAACCTGTACGCAAGCTCAGTGAAAAACACATGTTACTTCTTGGCCAACACCTTAGACACTGGCAAAAAACTGAGGTGCTCCCGGATGGGAGGGGCTTATATAGGGGAGGGTACTTCCGGTTTTGGAAGTTGCCAGTGCCAGCACCTGAAGGTATCTATATAACCCACATAGTAATGACTATGCCGCAATGTGTCCCGTGATGTACGAGAAAGAAATAAGCGCTGAGGGCAAGCTTTCCTGGAGAGCGAAGCCAGCTCTGGTAAGAAGACAAGAAACAACAAAAAGAAAGCGCCTCTTAGTGCAAATATTTAACAGCCACACTTACATGTAGGCAATGGATGACAGGCGTCCAGGGGATGATAAGGGTGAAGGCTCCTGAGTCTGACGCTCTGTGATTCCTGGCAGGCAGATCTGTTGGTGGTCACTAAGCAGAGCGTTCACAGTGTCTGATGGAGGGAAGCCGACCAGTGATCTCGGCGTGCGGGACAAGGTGGCACAGCTCCGTGCTGCGAGGAGGCCAACTGGCGTGTGACGTCAATAAGGTGTGGAGGAGAAAACACAACGCGTTTCAGAGCATGCGCCAAGCTCACAGTGGGCATGCGCGCTCCTTTGTCAAGTGTAAGGTGGAAACAGAGGACTGGAGATTAAGAAGGCTGTCTGCTTGATTGAAAAGTCTGCTTAATTGAAAAACAGTATGCAACATGCTGACAAACCGTTTCTCCCACAGACCCATGATCAGGTTGGCATAAGAGGGCGCAAAATTTGTACCCATCGCTGTCCCATGGGTCTGTAGGTAAAACTCTTCCTCAAAATGAAAATAATTGTGCGTTAAACAGAACAAAGTAACTTCCAAAATAAATGAAGCTTGTGTGTGTCACGGATGCCTAACACAGCATCCAGCACAGGGTACGCAGATCAGTGAGCTGCACTAAAGGAATTAGGCACAAGGTAAGTAAATATATATATATATATATATATATATATGCGTTTATTGAAAGGATAATTCATAAACATTAAGGCAACCAGCAAACAACCACAGTGACACACAAAACAAACCCCCTACACCAACGTGAAAATAGGTTTGAGATTAAAGCATAAATGTAATCAAGCCAGGGTCATACACGAGAGATCAGTCCGATTGAACAGGGAGCCGGAAGGGACAACAGGAGGAAGGGATGAGTCTGCAAGACAGGGGTCCAGGGATGAATGCAGGGTTCAGGAACACAGGACACAAGGTACAGGATAATAAGTCACCAGGTACAGAGGCAGGAGTCCAGGGATGGATGCAGGGTTCAGGAACACAGGACACAAGGTACAAGATAACAGGTCACAAGGTTCAGGAATACAGGTCTGGGTTCCAAGACAATACCAGAGCAAATGCTTTAGGCCCCTTTCACACTGAGGCGTTTTTACCGCGTTTTCGCGGTAAAAATAGCGCTGTAATAACGCCTGAAATAATCCTGCCCCAGCATTCTCAATGTGAAATCTCTGAGGGCTTTCACATTGAGGCGTTTTGCTGGCTGGGCGTTGAAAAAAATCCTGCAAACAGCTTTTTTAGAGCAACTTTAGGGCGCATAAAATAGCGCTGTAAAAACGCCTATCCCCATTGAAATGAATGGGATTCGCGGTAAAAACGCGGTAAAAACGCATAGGCATAAGCGTTATGTTAAAAAATAGCGCTAACGCCTATGCGTTTTTACCGCGTTCGCGCTAATTTTAGCGCGAACACGGTAAAATCGCGGTAAAAACGCATACGCGTTAGCGCTATTTTTACCGCGATCGCGGTAAAAATGCGGTAAAACCGCGGTAAAATAGAGGTACAAAATCCTATAATTTTTGAGCGTTTTTTCAATGCCTCAGTGTGAAAGGGGCCTAAGTGTCTGCTGCAATCAGTCTCAGGTGACGCCTGATTGCAGGAGATGATTTTGGCTCCAGACAAATGGGAGACACCCGCTGGTGGCCACCAGAACTGCACCCTTTGGTGCTGAAAGCAATAGCACCACCAGCAGGTGACCCAGGCAATGACACTGATCATGACAGTTCCCCCTCCCAAGGAGTGGCCTCCGGACACTCCATTCTGCCCTTGATCTGGCAGTGCTGGTAGGTGCGGAAAGGTCCCAAAAAGTCTCCCCTGTGTCTGCGGACTACTTGTGCTCCTCCGGCCAGAGTCCTTAAACCTACTGGGAGGCGTGGCACCTGAGTCCGGCAATGGAACACGCACCCCACCACCAGGGTCTGGAAGTTGGGATCTGGAAATGAAAACAGGCAGGGCAAAATCAGCGGCAAGCCGGGCATCGAGAACTGGTTTAGCAGGCATCATGTCAGTGGGCTGGGCAAATGGCGCTGGGTCTTCAAGCTGGCCACCGGGCAGAGGCAACAGGTCGGCTGGTGCGGAGACAGGCTGCAACAGGTCGGCTGGTGCGGAGACAGGCTGCAACAGGTCGGCTGGTGCGGAGACAGGCTGCAACAGGTCGGCTGGTGCGGAGACAGGCTGGTGTCTAGACACAGAAATGGGTGGCAGGGAACCGACAGGGGCTGAGTACAATAAACTTGACCAGGCCTGTAGTAATGGTTGCACAAAGTTAGGTTTGCACACTGCTTGTCTGACCAGAGACTGCACTGACTCAATACACGCTGCAAGCACCTGTGTAGGACAAGTTGAGTACTGCTCAAGGAAAAAGACTGAGTCATCTTCCAACAGCCACACCAAGGACTCTACCTGAGCTGCCCTAAAAGGGGGTGTATAGTCATCGTCTCCACTGGAGGCATCAGACAGGGCCAACTCTGTACAGATCCAAATCAATGGCTGCACATCCTCAAACAGGAACCTGCCCTGATCCACAAAAACATGAGCTAGGCGGATGTATTCCAGCAACTGCTCTCTAGTGTGTTCACTTAATGTCTGAGAACAAAATTCCTTGTCCTCTGTTGCCAGGAGCGACAAATACAGAATATCTTCAAGCTGCATTTCTTAAGCAATAGCAAGTGCCCAGACCCAATTCCCAAGTGCAGCCGATCTGCTTGAATGGCTCTGGTATTCTGTCACGGATGCCTAACACAGCATCCAGCACAGGGTACGCAGATCAGTGGGCTGCACTAAAGGAATTAGGCACAAGGTAAGTAAATATATATATGAGTTTATTGAAAGGATAATTCCTAAAACAATAAAGGCAACCAGCAAACAACCACAGTGACACACAAAACAAACCCCCTACACCAACGTGAAAATAGGTTTGAGATTAAAGCATAAATGTAATCAAGCCAGGGTCATACACGAGAGATCAGTCCGATTGAACAGGGAGCCGGAAGGGACAACAGGAGGAAGGGATGAGTCTGCAAGACAGGGGTCCAGGGATGAATGCAGGGTTCAGGAACACAGGACACAAGGTACAGGATAATAAGTCACCAGGTACAGAGGCAGGAGTCCAGGGATGGATGCAGGGTTCAGGAACACAGGACACAAGGTACAAGATAACAGGTCACAAGGTTCAGGAATACAGGTCTGGGTTCCAAGACAATACCAGAGCAAATGCTTTAGTGTCTGCTGGGTATTTATACACACCTCCTGCAATCAGTCTCAGGTGACGCCTGATTGCAGGAGATGATTTCGGCTGCAGACAAATGGGAGACACCCGCTGGTGGTCACCAGAACTGCACCCTTTGGTGCTGAAAGCAATAGCACCACCAGCAGGTGACCCAGGCAATGACACTGATCATGACAGTGTGTTATTAAGCATGGGGTCTAATGATAAAAAATGATCTACAGCAGATAATCCTGTGTCGTAAGGAATAGACGTATACAAGGAATTGATGTCTAGAGATAACCAGCTGTCTTGCCATGTATAGGGAGACAGTAATTCCATTAAATGTATAGAGTCCCGTACATAGGAGGGAAGATTCTGGGCCAATGGCTGTAAAAAATAATCTATTATACAGGGGTCCTAAGTCTCCACCCGAGGGACCCCCTAAATTCTCTTCACATGTACCCTTGTGGAAAAACCTGAACCTGTCCCATTTTTATGTGCACCCTGACCCAATAGTATGGACAAAATTTGGCATTAAAACACTGCAACAGGTTGCATCTCAGGGCTCTTTGAAACCCTTCAATGAGTTAAAGGCATTATACCGACTGCCTAATTCCCATTTTTTTAGGTATTTACAATTACGACACTGTTTTCAAGCTCAGTTTGGCATATTTCTCTAGAAGCTAGTGACATGGAATTGTTACGGGATAAGGACCTGGTCAAGTCGCTGTCCACTATATCCAGAGATATTTTTCCAGAGACTACTACACTGATGGGCCCCTGTAAAGCAGCGTGGGAGGCTGTGGCCCCTGGCCTAGATCGGGAGGAGTGGAAGGACGTTTGGGAAGCACCCTTTACCAGATTAGTCTCTGCCAGAGTCCGTTTAATACACTTTAAGTTTATTCATAGGGTCTATCTCACACCTGCAAGACTGGCTATGATATTTAGGAACCAATCCTCCCTTTGCCTGAGATGCTCCAGTCCGGATGCGGGTTTCATGCATGTGTTTTGGAAATGTCCAGCTAAATGTCCCTTCTGGAGAGAGGTATTGGCATGCATCACTTCTATAACCAGCATCTCTGTTCCCCTCTACATAGAAGTGTGTTTACTAAGCCTGGTTGACTCACTGGCCACTACCATAGCTATACGTACCCTCCTTACGCTACTGTTGTTTTATGCCAGGAAGTTGATTATATTATCCTGGAAAAAATCACCAGCACCCTCTGTGGCAGCATGGAAATCATTGGTGGACAAAGCTGTCCCTTTTGTATAGGGCCAGCTACTTATGCAAGTAGAGGTGCATTTACCAAGTTTGATAAAGTGTGGGGTGGTTGGATGTCTTCTACAGATAATGTTTCTGACTAATTACTATATGAACTCACTTGCTACGCTGTATATTTATGGTATATTCCGCTGATGTTTTTTCATAAGTTCTGTAATGGACTATAAATTCCTTGTCCTGGCTGGTGGGGGGGATGAGTATGGAGTGTGATATGCTGCAGTGAATAACATGGGGGGGGGGGGGCGGCATTTCACCGCTCAAGGGTTTTTTCACCTGGTGGGTGACTTAGACACCGGCAAAATTGATGAGGCTACTATTGTATTGTATTTTTTACTTTCCCCCTTTTTTGTTTATGTAGTTCTTTTTGAACTTTGTATACTTGTTCTATGGCAGCTTGTACGCTGCAAATTTTTGGTATACCCTTTAAAAACTCAATAAACAGAAGTTTACAAAAATAAAATAGGGTGGCTGCATTAGTTTTCATTTTTCAGGCTAAGAGCAAATTCAGGAAGTACAAATACCCGTTGATCATCCTGTGCCATGAGCCATCCCAGAGGGGCAGTGGTAAGGAAGTTGAAGAGTTGCTGAGGAACAAGTGTAAGAAGAGATCAGGAGGTATATGCCATATGGAGAGCAAGAGTTGACTTGGGAATTAAATCTAGATAAGGTGGAGTAGTGGGGGAGCGTGCCTCAAATTAGACGGCAGAGAAATTACAAAAGGTACAAGGTGTGTTCACAATAGAGGAACTAGAACTTCTGTTATTCCGGGAGCACTTTATTCTATAAATAAAGAATATGAAAAAAAAAAAAAGTATCCATCAGAGCAGGACAATGCAAACCCACTAACATAATAAGAGCAGTATCTTGCAAAATACAAAGATAACATTGCCTCAGTGAGAGATATAGAATATAAGAAACATCATGCGCCCAGAGAAGACAAATGGAAACTCTCATCGAAAATTTGGGGCTAACCCTAACAAATTTTGCAGAAATCACTCCAATTTTTCAGTTTCTTGTTTAACCACTTCCTGCACGGCCTATAGCAGAATGACGGCCGGGCGGTGGTTCTGTTATCCTGACTGGGCATCATTTGACGTCCAGCAGGATAACATGCCGGCGCATTGGGGGTGCGTAGCGTGGTGATCGCTGGTGCTGTGTGTCAGTCTGACACGCTGCATCTCTGATCGTGGTATGGAGCCTCTGACGGAGGCTCCTTACCACATGATCAGCTGTGACCAATCAGTGCCGGTAAACGGCTTTCCTCAGTTCGCGCTGACAGGGAGAGGGGGGTCTGTGCTGATAGTCAGCACATTGATTATTAGCACAGCCACATCAGATGGGCCACCACAGCTGCCAGTCAGTGCCCTATTAGAAACGGCTGTAGGTGCCCACCACAGTGCCAATTAGTGCCCTACAGTAACACCTGTCAGTACCTCATCATCAGTCCTGCCCATCAGTGCCATCTGTCAGTGCCCATCACAGCCGCCTGTCAGTGCCTCTCAGTGCTGCATATCAGTGCTCATCAATTCTATATATCAGTGCCTCCTCATCAGTTCCACCTCATCAGTGCCACTTCATCATTTCCGGCTCATCAGTGCTCGTCGGTGAAAGAGAAAACAAAATTTTATAACCGAAATAAAGAAAAACTTTATTTTTTTTCAAACAATAAAAACCCCAATGGTGATTAAATATTCCCAAAAGAAAACTCTATTTGTGGGAAGAAAATTATAAAAATTTAGTTTGGGTACAGTGTTGCATGGCCACGTAATTGTCATTTAATGTGCGACAGCACTGAAAGCAGAAAATTGTTCTGGGCAGGAAGAGGGTGAAAGTGCCCGGTATTGAAGTGGTTAGGAAAGGAGGGGAAAAGAGAGACGGGGGAGGAGAAGGAAGCACCAGAGAAGTGGGAAATAGTTGGGGAAAGCCGAGGGCACTTTTACTGTGTGGGAATTTCTGAAACCTGGTTGGACAGCTCACAATGCCAGGCTGCCAATTTCGGGGGAACCCTCATTTCGGAGGGAGAGACTTGGCAGAAGACGTAGAGGGTTATGCATGTACAGTATCTCACAAAAGTGAGTACACCCCTCACATTTTTGTAAATATTTTATTATATCTTTTCATGTGACAACACTGAAGAAATGACACTTTGCTACAATGTAAAGTAGTGAGTGTACAGCTTGTATAACGGTGTAAATTTGCTGTCCACTCAAAATAACTCAACACACAGCTATTAATGTCTAAACCGCTGGCAACAAAAGTGAGTACAACCCTAAGTGAAAATGTCCGAATTGGGCCCAAAGTGTCAATATTTTGTGTGGCCACCATTATTTTCCAGCACTGCCTTAACCCTCTTGGGCATGGAGATCACCAGAGCTTCACAGGTTGCCACTGGAGTCCTCTTCCACTCCTCCATGACGACATCACAGAGCTGGTGGATGTTAGAGACCCTGCGCTCCTTCGCCTTCGGTTTCGAGGATGCCCCACAGATGCTCAATAGGGTTTAGCGCTGGAGACATGCTTGGCCAGTCTATCATCTTTAGCAAGGCAGTGGTCGTCTAGGAGATGTGTTTGGGGTCGTAATCATGTTGGAATACTGCCCTGCTGCCCAGTCTCCAAAGGGAGGGGATCATGCTCTGCTTCAGTATGTCACAGTACATGTTGGCATTCATGGTTCCCTCAATGAACTGTAGCTCCCCAGTGCCGGCAGCACTCATGCAGCCCCAGACCATGACACTCCCACCACCATGCTTGACTGTAAGCAAGACACACTTGTCTTTGTACTCCTCACCTGGTTGCCGCCACACACGCTTGACACCATGTGAACCAAATAAGTTTATTTTGGTCTCATCAGACCACAGGACGTGGTTCCATTAATCCATGTCCTTAGTCTGCTTGTCTTCAGCAAACTATTTGCGGGCTTTCTTGTGCATCATCTTTAGAAGAGGCTTTCTTCTGGGACGACAGCCATGCAGACCAATTTGATGCAGTGTGCAGCGTATGGTCTAAGCACTGACAGGCTGACCCCCCCACTCCTTTAACCTCTGCAGTAATGCTGGCAGCACTCCTAAGTCTATTTCCCAAAGACAAACTCTGGATATGCCGCTGAGCACGTGCACTCAACTTCTTGGTCGACCATGGCAAGGCCCTTTCTGAGTGGAACCTGTCCTTTTAAACCGCTGTAGGGTCTTGGCCACCGTGCTGCAGCTCAGTTTCAGGGTCTTGGCAATCTTCTTATAGCCTAGGCCAGGGGTCCTCAAACTATGGCCCGTGGGCCACATGCGGCCCGCCCAGGACATTTATCTGGCCCACCGGGTGTTTTTGCCGCCGCTGCCTGTCCGTTACTTTTTTTTTCCAACATAAGAGACGGACGGTCAGGCAGCCGGCCTATCATTGGTGGAAGAGGGAGAGGGGGCTGCGGCCGCCAATTGGCTGGCCGGCTGAAGCGCTGGATCATGGGAATTGTAGTCCGGCCGCAATCAAGCTCCTGGCGGTGGGCGGAACCGAACAGCTTAGCCCGACTACAACTCCCACCTCCCAGGACTCAGAGGCAGCCAGGGCATGTGGGAGGGGCCGGCTGGATGTGACTTGCGCGGTGACTTGTGGGCAGTAAACGTCGGCGCTGGCTCGTGGGAGAGAGAGAGAAGGAGACGTGACAGAGCATCACAGCACAGTCATTTTGAGCAACAAGAGCAGAGGCAGCTGGGAGGAAGAGGTCGTTCAATCAAGGCTGAGGTGAGACAGATCCTGACACACCAGATGACCCCCACATCCCATGGGCACTAATTGGGCTGCGGTGGCGGGCACTGATTGGGCTGCGGTGGCGGGCACTGATTGGGCTGCGGTGGCGGGCACTGATTGGGCTGCGGTGGCGGGCACTGATTGGGCTACGATTGCGGGCACTGATTGGGCTGCGATTGCGGGCACTGATTGGGCTGCGTTGGCGGGCACTGATTGGGCTGCGCTGGCAAGCATTGATGGGCACTGATCAGACTGCATTGATGGGCAGTGCAGTCTGTATGTCTCTGTTTGGGCAAAGTTATTGATGTTATATTGTTTTTGTAGCACTGTGTATATATATACAGTCAGGTCCATAAATATTGGGACATTGACACAATTGTAATATTTTTGTCTCTATACACCACCACAATGGATTTGAAATAAAACGAACAAGATGTGCTTTAACTGCAGACTTTCAGCTTTAATTTGAGGGTATTTACATCCAAATCAGGTGAACGGTGTAAGAATTACAACAGTTTGTATATGTGCCTCACACTTTTTAAGGGACCAAAAGTAATGGGACAATTGGCTGCTCAGCTGTTCCATGGCCAGGTGTGTGTTATTCCCTCATTATCCCATTTACAAGGAGCAGATAAAAGGTCCAGAGTTAATTTCAAGTGTGCTATTTGCATTTGGAATCTGTTGCTGTCAACTCTCAATATGAGCTCCAGAGAACTGTCACTATCAGTGAAGCAAGCCATCATTGGGCTGAAAAAACAAAACAAACCCATCAAAGAGATAGCAAAAACATTAGGTGTCGCCAAATCAACCGTTTGGAACATCCTTAAAAAGAAAGAACGCACCGGTGAGCTCAGCAACACCAAAAGACCCGGAAGACCACGGAAAACAACTGTGGTGGATGACCGAAGAATTCTTTCCCTGGTGAAGAAAACACCCTTCACAACAGTTGGCCAGATGAAGAACACTCTCCAGGAGGTAGATGAATGTATGTGTGTCAAAGTCAACAATCAAGAGAAGACTTCACCAGAGTGAATACAGAGGGTTCACCACAAGATGTAAACCATTGGTGAGCCTCAAAAACAGGAAGGCCAGATTAGAGTTTGCCAAACAACATCTAAGAAAGCCTTCACAGTTCTGGAACAGCATCCTATGGACAGATGAGACCAAGATCAACTTGTACCAGAGTGATGGGAAGAGAAGAGTATGGAGAAGGAAAGGAACTGCTCATGATCCAAAGCATACCACCTCATCAGTGAAGCATGGTGGTGGTAGTGTCATGGCGTGGGCATGTATGCCTGCCAATGGAACTGGTTCTCTTGTATTTATTGATGATGTGACTGCTGACAAAAGCAGCAGGATGAATTCTGAAGTGTTTCGGGCAATATTATTATCTGCTCATATTCAGCCAAATGCTTCAGAACTCATTGGACGGCGCTTCACAGTGCAGATGGACAATGACCCGAAGCATACTGCGAAAGCAACCAAAGAGTTTTTTAAAGGAAAAAAGTGGAATGTTATGCAATGGCCAAGTCAATCACCTGGAAAAAAGAAATCAAAAAAGCGCAACCCAATGTGAATGATAACAGTGAATCTCTGAAACAATGTGAAATTTCAACCGATATCCCAACCGATATCTCAAAGCTGGAATATAAGTGAAACAAACATATATAAATGGAAAAAGATAAATTGATCAAAATAAAAATAAAACTTATGACATAAAACTCTCAATTGATAAAAGTCCATATGATGTAATATCTATGGGAGACTAGTCCAAAGATGACATATATAGGATTGTTGCCGTGAAGGAATTCCTATGCGGCGGAAGGCATAATACTCAGACAGGTTGATAGTGTAAGCTTCACATCCAATAGTAAGTAAATGGCTTGCTTACCAGATATAAGATGATATTGGGCTCAGGACTAGGCCGACCTGCCTTCACTCGATCTGTTCTCGGTGTTCACCACACATGGATCGATTGGAAAATCCGGAGACGGTCACTTTGGCGCTGAATCCCACAGACTGCGGGCACTTCAAAAATCTTTCGCTTGCCGTAAGGTTAGTATTGTGTTTTATATAACTCACGTTTTCCACATACAGCAAGTGGAGATCAGCATCCAGAAGTCAGCAGTCAATTACCAAAGAGAAGGAAGAAGAAAAGATACTCATGGTGCAGTATTTCTTCATAAAAAACGTATTTATTGCACAGGCTTCATAAAACACTGACATCCATGGAACAGAGACAAATTTTCAAAAACAGCCACGGTTAGCACCAGCTGGCTGGAATGTGATGGTGTCAGAGACTTGTGGCTCCACCCTACATGTTTCCCCGTACAAGGATTCTACTGGGAACGGAGGCTGAAGTTCTGACACCCATCACCACATTTAAATACCTCTTGATGTGGGAGTGACACAGGAAGTGAATTAATAACTAAATCAACCCGTGTCACTCACACTGCTGAACCAAAAACAGTTATCTAACAAAATAAGTTGGCTAATAAAATAACCAACAGCAATCGAATGGTGCTGATTATTCAGCAGGCACTGAGATCTGGTGAGAGTATGAGCAAAACACATGGCAAATATATATTTAAGATACATTGATTTTCACAACAAAATTATGTATGCTCTATCGCAGTGAGTGCATCATACCACCATTATGATTCATAAAATATACGAATCATAAAATAGGGTCTCGGCACATTATCAAAAGTTAATAAAATTGCCTGTAAACATATAAATTTATCCCATCACAAATAAAAATTGTATAAAATGTTTAATATAACAAAATTAAGGTTATGTAAAAAGACCAAGGAAAAAAGTGCGGCGTAAATATTCCCTAGAGAAAAATGACCCCAGAATAAAGAAGGGATCTGGTGCCCTTATCTAAAGGAAACAACGTCACATCTTCTGCTGATACATATATCAAAAAATGTGTCAGCTTGGTAAAGGAAGGAAATGTTCTATAGAATTCTACCAGTTAATCGTATCTAGATTTATATAAATGCTGCTGACAATCCAACCCACTGTCCATCTGCTAACGGATCTATGGTGTTAGTAATCTCATAAGTATGAATAAATTCTTACAAGGCAGCATTGATAATCTCAAACCAAACCTGAAATGTATATGTAAAATAACTAATAAATGGGAGAAAAAAAACAAGTAATCATCGGTTGTCAATGTAACAATTTATGTACCATTCAATGTTGAGCCCCCAAGGGCTATAACACTGCATGTCATAGATTAATCTCGTTTCTCTCCGGGAAATTTGCCTTTTCAAATTGCTCATACTCTCACCAGATCTCAGTGCCTGCTGAATAATCAGCACCATTTGATTGCTGTTGGTTATTTTATTAGCCAACTGTGTTTTATTTTGTTAGCTAACTGTTTTTGGTTCAGCAGTGTGAGTGACACGGGTTGATTTAGTTATTAATTCACTTCCTGTGTCACTCCCACATCAAGAGGTATTTAAATGTGGTGATGGGTGTCGGAACTTCAGCCTCCATTCCCAGTAGAATCCTTGTACGGGGAAACATGTAGGGTGGAGCCACAAGTCTCTGACACCATCACGTTCCAGCCAGCTGGTGCTAACCGTGGCGGTTTTTGAAAATTTGTCTCTGTTCCATGGATGTCAGTGTTTTATGAAGCCTGTGCAATAAATACGTTTTTTATGAAGAAATACTGCACCTTTAGGATCTTTTCTTCTTCCTTCTCTTTGGTAATTGACTGCTGACTTCTGGATGCTGATCTCCACTTGCTGTATGTGGAAAACATGAGTTCTATAAAACACAATACTCACCTTACGGCAAGCGAAAGATTTTTGAAGTGCCCGCAGTCTGTGGGATTCAGCGCCAAAGTGACCGTCTCCGGATTTTCCAATCGATCCATGTGTGGTGAACACCGAGAACAGATCGAGTGAAGGCAGGTCGGCCTAGTCCTGAGCCCAATATCATCTTATATCTGGTAAGCAAGCCATTTACTTACTATTATTGGATGTGAAGGAAGGCTTTGAGGTTAAGGGGCCCACTGCCCTTTACCCCGATATGGCAAAACCCTAGATACCCAGAGTTACAGGACCTAGAGGGCTTTACCTCCTGGAAAGAGAGAGGGATTTGTTTTTTTTCGCAACTGTACGAGGGAGAAGTGTTAACATACGAACAGATGTGCCAGGAATTCCAGTTAGCCCCAAGGGGCTTTTATCAATATCTTCAGCTTCGGCATGCTCTGCAGGCATAGCAAATGACACAATCCTTAGTAATATCATCGTCACGTCTGCTGATGGAGGTCCTCCAGGCGGATACCCGGAGAGGACTAATATCAAAAACATATGCGGAATTACTATCCTCAATACAGGACTATGCCTCCCTTAGATGTCGTAGTAAATGGGCAGAAGACATCGGAGATATAGATGGGGACCAGTGGGATATGGCGTTGGACTCTATTCCGGCGGTATCTGTATCAGCGTCCCACAAATTATCACAATTATTTATTCTGCATAGGGCCTATAGAACACCAGTACAGCTTTACAAGTGGGGAGGAAGGGACTCCCCCTTGTGCCCAAAGTGCAAAGTACAGCAAGGGGACTTTATACATCTAATTTGAAGGTGCCCAAAACTCCACAGATACTGGGAGGAGGTTTCCCAGAACATCACAAGAGTGGCCCAGGTACCTATACCCTTGGACCCTCTAGTGTACCTGCTTGGGGCGATTGAAGCTGAAAAGTTCCCACAAGGAAGGTACTATATGATAACAAGACTGATGTACCTGTCTAGAAAGCTCATAGCGCGATATTGGATGGCAGAGACGGTTCCCACAGGGAAGCAGTGGATTGCGTATGTCAATTCCTTGCTTTTCAGAGAACGGCTCGCCTACAGACGTAGAAAGGCAGTGGATAAATTCAATCTTATATGGCAACCATGGCTGGAGGATCCTAGCCTTGTGCCATTACAACTGGTAAAGGATAGGCTCCTGATGTAGAAACCTATGGGGCGGCTGGGGAGGGGGGAATTATAAGTTAAATGTGCTAATGACAATGCATTCGATTTGGGAGAGTTTGCGAACAGGAGAAAAGACCCAGGTTGTTAAGATTCAAAGGGTTGGGCGGGGGGGGGGGGGGGGGAGTAAAAGGGAAAAATTTAAATGTCACTGTTGTACTGTAAATTGATTAGGCTTTTTTTTTTGTGTGGACAGGAATTTTAATATGCTTTTGTTTATATATCAATGTGTAAGACTAAATGTACAAATCACATGTATTGATTGAGCAAATGAAAAATAAAAGGATTTAAAAAAAAAAACTATTGGATGTGAAGCTTAAACTATCAACCTGTCTGAGTATTACGCCTTCCGCCGCATAGGAATTCCTTCATGACAACAATCCTATATATGTCATCTTTGGACTAGTCTCCCATAGATATTACATCAATTGGACTTTTATCAATTGAGAGTTTTATGTCATAAGTTTTATTTTTATTTTGATCAATTTATCTTTTTCCATTTATATATGTTTGTTTCACTTATATTTCAGCTTTGAGATATCGGTTGGGGTATCGGTTGGAATTTCACATTGTTTCAGAGATTCACTGTTATCATTCACATTGGGTTGCGCTTTTTTGATTTCTTTTTTCCATATGTTTTGAGTCCTTTTTCAGGCTAATTGAATAGCAGCACCCGCCCGTCAGGTGAAGGTCATACCATTCACCCTTCTCTCACATATTTAGAGCATCACACTTAATTTGTGTTTCAAACACACTTAAGTTTTAATTTTTTATTTAATTTTGTCACTGTTTAAGGCAGCGCTGGATTTTTTCCATTTACTAAGTCAATCACCTGACCTGAATCCGATTGAGCATGCATTTCACTTGCTGAAGACAAAACTGAAGGGAAAATGCCCCAAGAACAAGCAGGAACTGAAGACAGTTGCAGTAGAGGCCTGGCAGAGCATCACCAGGGATGAAACCCAGCGTCTGGTGATGTCTATGCGTTCCAAACTTCAGGCTGTAATTGACTGCAAAGGATTTGAAACCAAGTATTAAAAAGTGAAAGTTTGATTGATGATTGTTAATCTGTCCCATTACTTTTGGTCCCTTAAAAAGTGGGAGGCACATATACAAACTGATGTAATTCCTACACTGTTTACCTGATTTGGATGTAAATACCCTCAAATTAAAGCTGAAAGACTGCAGTTAAAGCATATCTCTTGTTCGTTTCATTTCAAATCCATTGTGGTGGTGTATAGAGCCAAACAGATTAGAATTGTGTCCATGTCCCAATATTTATGGACCTGACTGTGTGTATGTATGTATGTATGTATGTATATATATATATATATATATATATATATATATATATATATAAATTGGTATTTTACTAATAGCAATTTGGAATCCCTAGGAAACAATGATGTCAAGAGTTTGTTGATTTAACTTTACTTGTTCTTCATTTTAATTATTGTATTTGTTCCCGTTTGTTTTTTTCAATTTAAAATAAGATATGTGCAGTATGCAAAGGAATATGTTCATAGTTTTTTTTTTTTTTAAACTATAGTCCGGCCCGCTAACGGTCTGAGGGACAGTGAACTGGCCCCCTGTTTGAAAAAGTTTGAGGACCCCTGGCCTAGGCCATCTTTATGTGGAGCAACAATTCTTATTTTCAGATCATCAGAGAGTTCTTTGCCATGAGGTGCCATGTTGAACTTTCAGTGACCAGTATGAGAGAGTGAGAGCGATAACACCAAATTTAACACACCTGCTCCCCATTCACACCTGAGACCTTGTAACACTAACATGTCACATGACGTTGGGAGGGAAAATGGCTAATTGGGCCAAATTTGGACATTTTCACTTAGGAGCGTACTCACTTTTGTTTCCCATGGTTTAGACATTAATGTCTGTGTGTTGAGTTATTTTGAGGGGACAGCAAATTTACACTGTTATACAAGCTGTACACTTACTACTTTACATTGTAGCAAAGTGTAATTTCTTCAGTGTTGTCACATGAAAAGATAGAATAAAATATTTACAAAATTGTGAGGGGTGTACTTACTTTTGTGAGATACTGTATGTGAATAGCAATCTGAAAGAGAATTTGAGAGATTATATCATTAATGAGAACAGTGATACTGGATCATTATGGCTGGAGCTACATACAGAGCCTTGAAAAGGTATTCATAGCCCTTAAAATGTTCCACATTTTGTCATGTTACAACTGAAAACGTAAATGTATTTTATTGGGACTTTATGTGATAGACCAACACAAAGTGGCACATAATTGTGAAGTGGAACGAAAATGATAAATGGCTTTCAATTTTCTTTTACAAATAAATATGTAAAAAGTGTGGCGTGCATTTGCATTCAGTACCTGAGTCAATACTTTGTAGATGATATAAATGAGTGTAGCGCAGCAACAATAATACAAAATATTTATTTATAGTGAATTTAAGAAATAAACAAATGAATAAATGTGTAATGTCCTCCGTAATTTTATCCTTCAAGCGGAAGTCCAGCCTGAGCTTTTTAGGCTGGGCTTCTCCTATGGGTCACAGGAGTGCAATTCGTTTTGCACTCCTGTGACCCGTTTTCAGCAGGGAGCGGTCTGAAGTCCGCTCTCCGCTGATGTCACTCCCATCAGTCGAGGCAGCGCGTCATCGGGACTTCCCAAGTCGGGATCCGCCAGCTGCCCTGATTGATGGCAGTCTCAGCCAGCCGCTGAGACCGCCTCTCCCCGGCTCAGCACTCCAATGAGCGTGGAGAAGCAGAGAGGAAAGAGGCTGACTGACAGTCAGCTTCTTTCCTCTCGGGGATCTGTGAGAACCGAGCCAGCGGCGATGTTCGGTGGCTCGGTTCTCAGTGCACAGACAGCAGGGGACAGATTGGAGCATCGGTCTGATGCTCCATCCACCGAGGTAAGTATGAATCTAAAAAATTAAAAACCCATACTTCTCCTTTCAATATAAGAACAATGTGACAATCCTCCACCAAATAAAGTGCCTGCTCACCTCCGTGTAAATATACAGTAAATGGGCTAATGTCTCCTAATAACACGATCAAACAACTCCACTCCTCATCTCCTCATTAGGGATGAGCTCGGTGTTCGAGTCGAACATAAGTTCGACTCGAACATCGGCTGTTCGATCGTTCGGCGAACATCGAACAATTTGGGCCGTTCGCGCCAAATTCGAGTGACGCGAACGGCCCACAATACACTGCGCCATTGCAGTGCAATCCCGGCGCTGTGATTGGCCAAGCATGCACTGTGACCCCGCATGCTTGGCCAATCACAGCGCCGGCAGCTAGGAGAGCCATAATTGGCCACAGGCAGGTTGCCTGTGGCCAATTATAGCTCAGGGGGTTTAGCACACGCCCCACACTATAAAAGGCCGCCAGCGCGGCGGTCTTGTGTAGTGTGTTCCGGCGCAGGGAAAGAGAAGGATAGGCAGGGACATTGTTGATATTCTTTGTGCTATTCTTGTGTGCAGGGAGAGAGAAGGATAGGCAGGGAGAGTGTCAGTGTCATATTCTTTGCTAAACCTTGTGTGCAGGGAGAGAGAAGGATAGGCAGGGGACAGTGTCAGTGTCATATTCTTTGCTAAACCTTGTGTGCAGGGAAAGAGAAGGATAGGCAGGGAGAGTGTCAGTGTCATATTCTTTGATAAACCTTGTGTGCAGGGAGAGAGAAGGATAGGCAGGGGACAGTGTCAGTGTCATATTCTTTACTAAACCTTGTGTGCAGGGAGAGAGAAGGATAGGCAGGGAGAGTGTCAGTGTCATATTCTTTGATAAACCTTGTGTGCAGGGAGAGAGAAGGATAGGCAGGGGACAGTGTCAGTGTCATTTTTGCTAGGCCTCCTGCACAGTATACACCTGAAGCTAGCCCTTATTGCTGTGTTTTCCTGGTGTGTTACACTAACAGGCATTTGCAGCACTTACAGCAGGCATAGTGTGATTCCTGCAAAATATACTCCTGAAGCTAGGCCTTATTGCTGTGTTTTCCTAGTGTGTTACACCAACAGGCATTTGCAGCACTTACAGCTGGCAGGGTGTGCCTCCTGCACATTATACACCTGAAGTTAGCCCGTATTGCTGTGTTTTCCTGGTGTGTTACACCAACAGGCATTTGCAGCACTTACAGCGGGCGGAGTGTGCCTCCTGCACATTATACACCTGAAGTTAGTCCGTATTGCTGTGTTTTCCTGGTGTGTTACACCAACAGGCATTTGCAGCACTTACAGCGGGCGGAGTGTGATTCCTGCACATTATACACCTGAAGTTAGCCCGTATTGCTGTGTTTTCCTGGTGTGTTACACCAACAGGCATTTGCAGCACTTACAGCAGGCGTAGTGTGATTCCTGCAAAATATACTCCTGAAGCTAGGCCTTATTGCTGTGTTTTCCTAGTGTGTTACACCAACAGGCATTTGCAGCACTTACAGCGGGCAGGGTGTGCCTCCTGCACATTATACACCTGAAGTTAGCCCGTATTGCTGTGTTTTCCTGGTGTGTTACACCAACAGGCATTTGCAGCACTTACAGCGGGCGGAGTGTGCCTCCTGCACATTATACACCTGAAGTTAGCCCGTATTGCTGTGTTTTCCTGGTGTGTTACACCAACAGGCATTTGCAGCACTTACAGCAGGCGTAGTGTGATTCCTGCACATTATACACCTGAAGTTAGCCCGTATTGCTGTGTTTTCCTGGTGTGTTACACCAACAGGCATTTGCAGCACTTACAGCAGGCGTAGTGTGATTCCTGCAAAATATACTCCTGAAGCTAGGCCTTATTGCTGTGTTTTCCTAGTGTGTTACACCAACAGGCATTTGCAGCACTTACAGCAGGCGTAGTGTGATTCCTGCAAAATATACTCCTGAAGCTAGGCCTTATTGCTGTGTTTTCCTAGTGTGTTACACCAACAGGCATTTGCAGCACTTACAGCGGGCGGAGTGTGCCTCCTGCACATTATACACCTGAAGTTAGCCCGTATTGCTGTGTTTTCCTGGTGTGTTACACCAACAGGCATTTGCAGCACTTACAGCAGGCGTAGTGTGATTCCTGCAAAATATACTCCTGAAGCTAGGCCTTATTGCTGTGTTTTCCTAGTGTGTTACACTAACAGGCATTTGCAGCACTCACAGCAGGCGTAGTGTGATTCCTGCAAAATATACTCCTGAAGCTAGGCCTTATTGCTGTTTTTTCCTAGTGTGTTACACCAACAGGCATTTGCAGCACTTACAGCGGGCGGAGTGTGCCTCCTGCACATTATACACCTGAAGTTAGCCCGTATTGCTGTGTTTTCCTGGTGTGTTACACCAACAGGCATTTGCAGCACTTACAGCGGGCAGAGTGTGCCTCCTGCACATTATACACCTGAAGCTAACCCGTATTGCTGTGTTTTCCTGGTGTGTTACACCAACAGGCATTTGCAGCACTTACAGTAGGCGTAGTGTGATTCCTGCAAAATATACTCCTGAAGCTAGGCCTTTTGCTGTGTTTTCCTAGTGTGTTACACCAACAGGCATTTGCAGCACTTACAGCAGGCGTAGTGTGATTCCTGCAAAATATACTCCTGAAGCTAGGCCTTATTGCTGGTTTTCCCATCTCCCTGCAGGCCATTAGAATGTCTGGAAGGCAAACAAGGAGAGGCAGACAGTCAGGAGCCAATAAAAGAGGGCAAGCAGGTTCTGTGTCTAGAGACAACAGTGCTGGTCGTGGACGTGGTGCATCGCCATCAGCATGTGGCCATGGGACACGCTTGTCCTTCTTTTCGGCAGCTGGACGTGTTGAGCCGCATCATGCTTAAGACTTGGTAGAGTGGATGACCAAGCCCTCCTCATCCTCCTCATCCTCTCTCACCCAGGCTCAGGGTACTGGCAAAGCAGCTGCCAAAGCGTCCTCTTCCCTGGTATCAATGTCATCATCAGTCACTCCTTCCCTAGACCAACCATGTCCTCCTGAGGAGTCCCCCGAACTGTTTGAGCACAGTGTTGGGTACATGCTCCAGGAGGATGCCCAGCGTTTCGAAGGGTCTGATGATGATACCCAGCTAGAGGAAGGCAGTAGCGTGAGAGCAGAGAGAGGGGATGCTCAAGAAGGACACCAATCTGGCAGTCATGTTCCAGCAGCTGCAGCATACTGCCAGATTGGCTCCAGTGATGAGGAGGGAGGGGATGATGAGGTCACTGACTCCACGTGGGTGCCTAATAGGAGAGAGGAGGAGGAGGAGGAGGATGAGGAGGAGACACATCTTCAACGAGGCAGGATGCCCTCGGGGGGCCAGCGTAAGGGCAGCACACCGACGGAATCACACCGCAGAGCTCCACCTGTGCAGGGCGCTGCCTCTGCCCGTTATTCAAAAAGTTATTTGGTGTGGGCCTTTTTTGAGTCGAGTGCATCAGATCGCACAGCTGCTGTTTGCAACATATGTCTGAAGCGTATATCGCGTGGCCAAAACATCACCCGCTTGGGCACCACATGCTTGACCAGACATATGTTGACCTGCCATGCAGCTCGTTGGCAAGCCTACCTTAAAGACCCACACCAAAGAACAAAGCGGACCTCTCCTTGCACCGCATCAGCTGGGATCTCCAACCCCACTATACCTTCAGTCCTCTCTGAAACCTGCACTAAGAGGAATGAAGGTGTAGAATTAGGTGTGTCACAGCCAAGTACTTGCGGGCACTCTGCTAGCAGCACACCGACGTCAGATTCTAGCAGGCAAATTTCCCTGCCCCAGCTGCTGGACCGTCGAAAGAAGTTCACTCCCAGCCATCCACAGCTAAATTGCTAGCGCTTCAACTGCTGCCTTTTTCAGTTGGTAGACTCGGCCCCCTTCCGTGAGTTTGTGCAATGTGCGGTTCCTCAGTGGCAGGTTCCCAAATGCCACTTTTTCTCACGGAAGGCGATTCCGGCTCTCTACCGGCATGTGGAAGGCAATGTCTTGGCCTCGCTGGACAGGGCGGTCAGTGGTAAGGTGCATATTACCGCTGACTCATGGTCCAGCAGGCATGGACAGGGACGTTACCTTTCTTTCACGGCCCATTGGGTCACTCTTTTGGCAGCTGGGAAGGATGCAGGACAAGGTGCAGTAGTGTTGGAGGTTGTTCCGCCGCCACGCCTCCAAAATGCTACTACTGGTTGTGACACACCTCTCTCCTTCACCCCCTCCTCTTCTTCTTCCTCCATGGCCTCTCCCTGTGCTTTGTCCTCGGAACCAGCGGTGCTCCGTAGGCGTTCAAGGGGCTACGCAAGTACGCAGGCAAAAAGATGCCATGCCGTGCTTGCGCTGGTGTGTTTGGGGGACAGGAGCCACACTGGGGCAGAGGTTCTGTCTGCTCTTCAGGGGCAGGCCAAGAGGTGGTTGACGCCACGCCAGCTTAAGCCAGGAATGGTGGTTTGGGACAATGGCACCAACCTCCTCTCCGCCCTCCGACAGGGACAACTGACCCATGTGCCCTGTGTGGCTCACGTCCTTAACCTGGTGGTGCAGCGGTTCTTGGGCAGGTACCCGGGCTTACAGGATGTCCTGAGGCAGGCCAGGAAAGTCTGTGTGCATTTCCGCAGATCTTATAATGCCAGTGCTCGCCTGGCTGAGCTGCAAAAGGAGTTGAACCTGCCCAAGAACCGCCTTATATGTGACATGCCCACCAGGTGGAACTCAACGTTGGCCATGCTGCAGCGGCTGCACACGCAGCAGAGGGCCATCAATGAGTACCTGTGCGACTACGGCACCAGGACAGGGTCAGGGGAGCTCAGGTTTTTTTCACCACGCCAGTGGGGCATGATCAGGGATGCATGCACTGTCCTGGCATCATTTGAGAAGGCCACGAGGATGGTGAGCAGTGACAGTGCATGCATCAGTGACACTGTACCTCTTGTCCACCAGTTGGAACATACGCTGCGTGGAATAATGGACAGGGCACTTGAGGCAGAACAGAGGCAGGAAGAGGAGGACTTCCTTGCCTCTCAAGGCCCCCTTTACCCAGACAGTGTTTCTTCTGTCCCACCCATCGCACAGGAAGAGGAGGAGGAGGAGGAGGATTGTGTCAGCATGGAGGTGGAGCCTGGCACTCAGCATCATCAGCAGCAGTGTTTTAGGGATGATTTACAGTCCCAAGAAACCCGTGGACTTGTACATGGCTGGGAGGAGGTGGCTGCGGATCATGTCATCCTTAGTGACCCAGAGGACTCCGGACCGAATGCCTCAGCTAACCTACGCTGCATGGCCTCCCTGATCCTGCAAAGTCTGCGGAAGGATCCTCGTATTCTTCGGATCAAGGAGAGGGACCATTACTGGCTGGCCACTCTCCTTGATCCACGGTACAAGGGTAAGGTTGCGGACCTTATCTTACTGTCGCAGAGGGAGCAGAGGATGAGACAACTCCGGGAGGCCTTGCAGAAAGGTCTGTGCAACGCGTTCCCAGAGACTGGGAGGTTACAAACTCCTGGTCCTGGACAACGAGTTGCTGAGGCTTCGGTCAGTCAAAGAAGGAGCGGTGGGGAAGGTGGCCGTCTGACCGATGCGTTCAGACAATTCTTTAGTCCGCAGCCCCAAGGTATGATCGGTTCCAGCAACCATCGCCAGCGTCTGATATACATAGTGCAGCAATACCTAGGGGCAAGGTCAGACTTGGACACCTTCCCCACCGAAAATCCTCTGGCTTACTGGGTCTTGAGGATGGATCGCTGGCCAGAGCATGCACAGTATGCAATTGAGCTACTGGCCTGTCCTGCATCCAGCGTTCTTTCAGAACGCACATTCAGTGCTGCTGGAGGATTTGTCTCGAATCACAGGGTGCGCCTGTCCACCGACTCGGTTGATCGACTGACCTTCATAAAGATGAACCAGTCTTGGATCACCACCAGCTACCAAACACCTGAAGCTGATATAACAGACTAATTTATTTTCAAATGTCACATCCCTTCAAGACTGATGCTGATGCTGAGAGACTGTCCTGTTATGTTGACTGACTATCCTCCTCCTCCTTAATGATTCGATTGATGATGATGATAGCTTGGAAGAACATTTTTGTTTCTGGGTGCCGCCACCAGTGGCTATGGCCCAATTTTTCAGCCCCTGTTTAACAGGGGCATGTAATTACAATTTTTTATGCAATGCTTTGCAGCAGGGCTCATTCCTGCACTCCAACTAGAGTATCTGGGAGAGGTTGCAGTGTCGTGGCACCAGCACCAGTGGCTAAGGCCCAATTTTTCAGCCCCTGTTTAACAGGGGCGTGTTATTACAATTTTTTATGCAATGCTTTGCAGCAGGGCTCATTCCTGCACTCCAACTAGAGTATCTGGGAGAGGTTGCAGTGTTGTGGCACCAGCACCAGTGGCTAAGGCCCAATTTTTCAGCCCCTGTTTAACAGGGGCGTGTACTTACAATTTTTGATGCAATACTTTGCAACAGGGCTCATTGCTGTGCTCCAAGTACAGTATCTGTGAGGGGTTGCAGTGTTGTGGCACCAGTGCCTAAGGCCCAATTTTTCTGCCCCTGTTTAACAGGGGCATGTAATTACAATTCTTGATCTAATAATTCACAGCAGGGCCCATTCCTGCGCCCACCAAGAGTAACTGTGAGGCCTTACAGTGTTGTGTCAACACCACCACCACCAAAGGCCCAATTTTTCAGCCCCTGTTCAACAGGGGCGTGCAATTACAATTCTTGATCTAATAATTCACAGCAGGGCCCATTCATGCGCCCACCAAGAGTAACTGTGAGGGCTCACAGTGTTGTGGCAACACCAACATGTAAGGGGCAAATTTCAGCAGAGTATATACGGCAGGCCCCTACTTTCAAACATCCAACTTACAAATGACTCCTCCTTGCAAACGGAAGGATACAACAGGAAGTGAGAGGAAATCTACCCCTAGGAAGGCAAATTCTCTCCTGTAAGAGTAATATGGGAAAAAAAGTGTCTCCTCTCCACTGATGCTTTATCACCAATTCTTGTTTCAATAAAAACCCCAAATTTTCAAAAAACATTTGTCATTAGGACGGAAAGTGAGGTGAACTGTTCTGAACAGGTGCACACTGCACAGACAGCAAAACAAATGTTACGGGGTGATAACCCTTCCCTATGTTTTCCAAAAAGCTTAAAAATAGATTTTTTGGCTGGAGCTACACTTAAACAATTTACCTGTTCAAAATTACAAACAGATTCTACATAAGAACAAACCTACAGTCCCTGTCTTGTATGCACCGCCTGTATACTGCTGTTCAGAGTATATAGGGCCTTTTTTTATTTTGTGTGCGGGGTTCCCCTTAATATCCATACAAGACCCAAAGGGGCTGGTAATGGGCTGGGGTGGGGGGGGTGTGATGGGGTAGCTATGCCATTTTTCTTAAAGATTTTCATCCATATTACCGGGACCAGACATTACATTAAAGCCGCAAGCAGTTTTAAATGGCTTTTTTTGCTTTTAGAAATTTAATTTTGTGCAGGGACAGTTCTAAACACGGGAAACACGTGGCACTTCACAGGCATACTTTAGACACCCTCAAGGTACGATATTTAAAGGAATATTTGACTTTTTTTTTCACTTTATGCATCATAAAAATGACTGCTCCCGAAAAACGGCAGTTTTTAAAACTTCTTTTTGCATTGATACATGTCACCTGGTGCAGAACCCGGGTTTCCAAACCCTTTTTAGGACAATAACATGCATAATAGTCGTTATAATTAGCACTTTAGATTTAAAACGTTCGCATCTATTGTATTTAATAGGGTTCTAACGTTCGTGCAAACTTTCGGTCCGTTCGCGGGTTCTGGTGCGAACCGAACCCTGGGGTGTTCGGCTCATCACTACTCCTCATTAGTGGGATAATGGATCACGTCCTCACCTTCTTCCGTGTGAATAGGAAGCAAGCTGAAATCCCCTTACTGCCTGGAAAGACTGCTCCAATCCTTCTCTCTTGTTTCTTGTAAATAAATGGTCCCGTACTCGCAACTCTCAATTCTGCCAGTGTCAGGCTGGAATCCACGAGCTGGATCTTCAGTAGTCACTCTACACTGAATTGCACAGCCATTGATTTGGATATTTTCCAGCTTTAGGCCAAGCTCAGGCAAACTCTTTCCTTCTGCTACATGGATCTGGGCATGGACCAAGTCAACATCTGTAATTTCCTCAGTCACAGTATGTTCCACCTTCAGCTGGGAATTGACTTGAAGGAAATGTTTACCATGTTTATCTACAAGGAACTGGACTCTACCAGCGTTTTTGTAGCGTTTTAACCAACCGTATTCTTTTTGGCAAATTTTTTAAACCAGGGTTCACATTTTTCAAGTACAAATGCTCTGTTGGATCTATTAATTTCAAACAATACAGAGTTTATTACAGATGTGCAAGTTAGAGACAACTTAGGTAATAATGATCATGGTGTAATCAGATTTGTTATAAATTACAGGAAAGAAGAGCATGTTGGTGTGAAAAGAACTCTACATTTAACAAAAAAACTTCAATAATGTGTGATGTTTACTGCATGACACTCAATGGGACCAAATATTTGGAAGAAAGCACGCAAGACAAATGAGTGTTTAAAAGATGTATTAAACAAGTGCATTAGTATTAGTATTCCATTGGGTAACAAACATAAAATAATATATTTAAAGCCTATGTGGCCAAATTCTAGTCTTAAAGGGGTTGTAAACCTATCTGTTTTTTCACCTTAATGCATCCCATGCATTAAGGTAAAAAAACACCTTGCAGTGTCCGGCTCCCCAGCCCCCCCCCAAATTTCTGTGGGCGTGTCCCCGTCGCCTCTCCACTGAGTCCCGGATTTGATTGGATAGATTGATAGCAGCACAGCCTTTGGCTCCCGCTGCTGTCAATCAAATCCAATTGCGCGGGGGGCGGGGCCGAGTCATACACTCGGTGTCTATGGACGCCGAGTGTATGACTCAGGAGCGTGCTAGCAAGGTAACCCCCTCGGGAGAGCGCTTCCCAGAGGGGGTTATCTAATGCGGGGAGGAGCCACGAGAGCCGCCGTGGGACCCCAGAACAGGGGGATCGGGGCCACTCTGTGCGAAACGAACTGCACAGTGGAGGTAAGTATGACATGTTTGTTATTTAAAAAAAAAAAAATACAAACCTTTAGTGTCACTTTAAATAGCAAATAAATAAGAAAAAAACTTGGCCTTTAAACTACACAAAGTAGAAGGGACACGCTCTGCATTTCAAATGTAACTACTCTGGAGAAGGGGTGATTAAAGCAGAACTATAGGAAAACCTTTTTTCCATTTTGGATAGAGTAAGAGAGGGCTATAACCCCGTCAGATAACTTTTTTTCATCTGTGTCCCATTGGGGAGATTTACTGTCACTTCCTGTACCATAGTGAAATAGGAATATCTGGGAATGACTTTACCGGCCACAGGCTGTAGGAATATCAACTTTTGATTCGCCCCGGCCGGAGCGACTTATGACTGGCTCATGCCAACAGAATCAAGTGTGTCATAAACAGTCTACAACACAGTGTACATGTAATTTCAGCATATTGCGTTACAAGTGAACAGGCGGTATATATTTCCGTTACAACATTTTAACCTTTCCCTAGCATAGTTAGCCTTTTGAACTTCTAAGATATAAGATGTTTTAACATAGCATATACTTCTAGAGGAGGGCAACAAAAGCTAATAAAGGAACTGGAGGACCTTAGTTATGAAGAAAGGTTGCGCTTGAGAGGGGATATGATTTCAATGTACAAATACCGTACTGGTGACCCTGCAATAGGGATAAAAGTTTTAATTTAAAAAAACACGTGGCTATTTATTAAAGTTGAACCATAAACTGCGTAGAGGGTTCTTTACTGTAAAGCCCCGTACACACGATCGGATAACCTATGGATTTTCGTTCGATGGATTTGTCCATCGGAAATCCGATGAAACTGTTTTTCATCAGTCTTGGCCACACACCATCAGTCAAAAAACCCACCGTTCCAAACGCGGTGACGTAAAACACTCAGATGAGCCGAGAAAAATTAAGTTTAATGCTTCTGAGCATGCGTCGACTTGATTCTAAGCATGCGTGGGTTTTTTAACCGATGGACTTGCCCATAGACGATCGGAAATTCCCATCGGTTTTTTATCCATCGGAAAATTTTAAAACAAGTTCTATTTTTTACAACCGATGGAAAAAAGAACGATGGGTACCATACACGATCGGTTGGTCTGATGAAAACCATCCATCGGACGGTTTTCATCAGTCAAACCGATCGTGTGTACGGGGCTTAAGTGCGGCAAGGATGTGGAATTCTCTTCCACAGGCGGTGGTCTCAGCGGGGAGCATAGATAATTTAAAAAACCTATTAGATAAGCACCTGAACGACCATAACATACAGGGATATACAATGTAACTAACATATAATCACACACATAGGTTGGACCTTTTATCTTTTTTCAACCTCACCTACTATGTAACTATGTAACTTCCTGTGTCTTACACAGTCTCTGCAACTTGCGGTTTGTTATCTATCTTAATTATCAGCAAGTAAGCTATATTGCTAGGTATGTTATGTGAGGCTGAGGGAGGGGGGGGGGGTGTTGAAGTGAGTGGTATTGGAAAGCATGTCACATAGCAGCAGCTGTGTCGCTGTCTGCAAGGGGAGGAGGGAGTAGGTTCAGTGTCTAAACACAAGTGAGTGACAAACATGTTTTGTGAAGAATAATTTTAGCTAGTTATAAACTGACACCCACTGCCACATTAGCCAAAACAGGAAGTGAGGAAAACCCCTGCAAATTAGGGGAATTCCTTGAGGACCCCCAGGACACCATAAGTAGTGTCCCCATTGGAAAATTTCCCCTGGGGGGGTTTTCTTTTACTTTAAAAGTGGTTGTAAACCCTTTACAACCACTTTATGCTACAGGTAAGCCTTTATTAAGATGTGCATATATGTCCTGTTCCAACTTCAATAATATACCAGACCCTATATCTATTCAACAGCTTTTTTCAAAGATTGCCATAGTTGTGACTTTTTCTTTCTCTGGATTAATGACGCTTGCTATTTTTGGAGCCTGTCACAGCGCTCTGCATTTTTTTTTAATGTTTATTTGCTGCAGCATATTTTTTACATAGATGGTCAGGTATAGTGAGCTACACTGTGTTGATTCGGACACACTGTATCCTTCACATATACCTCAAAATTGAATGTATATGTACCCCCACCCCTAATAAAGCCTTTTATATATTTTTGTACCATAAAGCCGTAGTTGACCTGCCTTTAATTTGCTTTCCAGGGACTCTTTTGTCCCTTTCACACCCCATTATTCATATTAGTCTCTGAGCTATAATGGGCAGGTATCCAGTTCAGTACCTGACGTACCGGTTGGTACACTAATTAGTTGGATTGATTGTGGATGTGTGGATTCCAGGATTCTTTTACTTTTCTTTTGCTACTGGTCTCCAAGCCTGACTCCAGACCATGACACAAACATTGGTATGATCCCCAGCATAATTTATTATCATCAATAATCATTATAAATTTGGTCAAATTTTGATTAAATTATCTGTTGGCGGACTGTTTTCTATTAAAGCATTTGTTTGTTGATTGAAACGATCGTTTAGCATAAGCAGTTTCTTAAGGTCCGGTTCACACAGTGGCGGCACGACTTTGGGGGCGACTCGGCGACTCGATCTCAAGACGACTTGAGAGGCCCGGTTCAGGCGATTTGCATAATGACTTCTGTATAGAAGTCAATGCAAGTCATCCCGAGTCCCCAAAAGTAGTACAGGAACCTTTTTCTAAGTCGGAGCGACCTGAGTCGCTCCTATTAGAACGGTTCCATTCAACAGAGCGGGTCGCCTGACGAGTCGCCCCTATGTGAACCGGGCCTTAGGCTATTGTTAAAATAATATTATTTTAAAAGGCTAGCACAGAACCCTAAATTATTTGCTCAGATCCTTCCAGAAGCTGCCTAACCATGCCTCTTCCACCTCTTATTTCTGAACACTTAGATGGAGGGTGCATAGAGCTGCATAAGAGCCTCCCATTCTGATGGATTGCGAGACGATAACTGAAAAACAAATTACAAACAGTTATCCAAACCGTAATTTAAAAACACATTAATGATTTAAAAAAAACGTGGAGGCATCCATTTTGGTAGAGGCAAGTTTTTTTGCTTCTTTATGTCAGGACTGATAAACTGAAGACTGTTGTTTGAATGGTATGGCAAGAGGGTGGGATATGCCTGAGATGATCGTGCACTGAAGATATGCATGCAACTTTGGGATTACAGGAACAGAAGTGCCCAGGCACAGTCAAACATCAGGATAGGCATTGACTCTGGGGAAGTTCAAGGCAAAATGTACAGCTTAGCCACAGTTAATTTTTCAACCAATCGGCTTTTCACTTCTAAAATATAGGTCCACTTTAAGCACAAATCTCACACTATTGGAGGGGGGTTAAATCTAGAATATGGATGGAATCGCATGGTTAAGGGAGAGTAAATTACCGGTAGTGGCAATGTGGTCCTTTATACAAGGTAAGCCATTAGTACATTGGTTTGATGTCTCCCCATTGCTTGTAACTGGCTACCTCCAGAAGACGGTCTGCTTTGCAAATGAAGGCAAGAATTAGGGTCAGCACATCCCCTTCTGCATAATGGGAAAAGTTGGGCTCCCTGCCGAATAACTTTTTGTGAATTTCTATTAGGGAAAACTGCCCTTTGACATTCTCTGACCTCGGTCTCTCTTCATTATGCAGATATCGGAAGGCTTGAAGTGAATCCACACACAAGATGGAGCTGGAGAGGTCACGATCTTGTTGATGAAGCTCAGTCTTCAGTAGGGGATAGTCGTAGTAAAAGCCATTGTGGGCCACCAGACAAACTGGCTGAGCCTGACGGTTTATAAATTGCTGGACGGTGTTGATGAGGCTCTCATCAAATGTTTGCTTCTCACAAGTTCTCAGTAGCTCATTGTCCAAGCCAGTAATTTCAGAGGCTTTTGGAGTGAGGGGCTTTACTGGATCTACGCAAAGGCAAAGCTTGTCCAACACTCGAGGTAGCTGCATCTCCCCTGAGTCATTGCTTATTGGATTCTTCAGTGAAGACGCATGGACAGCCACCAGGCAAAGCTCTGTGATTTTGGGATGATCTTTATCAAGGCCAGTAGCTTCCAGGTCTAGGAAAATGAAGGTTTTCACCAAGCTGCCCATTACTGTGTCCTAGAGTAAGAATTTTTACAGGATTAGTAAAATTTAAAGCACAAAGGTATACAATAAAATGCATTATGCAAGTGTCCCTTATTGTTGGGGCCTTTCTTTCTGCAGCCAGGGACTCCTTTGAATTAATTAATAAGAAAATGTTGCCTGTTAACTCGTATAGTGGCAGTATTTCCATTTAAGGAGACATCAGTCATCTGAGTATGCTGGCTGTGTGCTGGGTGATTGGTCTTCTCAATATCCTCTTACACTGCAGGGCTTGCCAAGGTCACAAAGGGTGCCCTGCAGACTGCTGCTTCCTAAACCATTGGACGTCAATGACCAGGGCACTGGGAGATGACACCACCTGAACTTCAATGAGGGATTTCTATGGACAGAAAACAGATAATGTTGCTTTCTTTGGAAACTGAAATTCCCAAATTCTAAACCTTGAGTACCTCCATTAGAGAAAACATCTGTTGATTGCATTGGAAGATTATGGACAATAGTATATTGTTCTTCCTTGTCAATAGAAAACACAAAAGAACTGCAGCAATATTTTGGTGTACATGTAAATATGAGAGCAGTTGGGGTTTGACCCAACGTCTGGCATTCCCCGGTAAGTGTGTAAAGGTTCTAGAAGCTCATCAATGCTGAAGGCATTTAGAAAATATAAAATTGTGGGGCGGAAATACTTTACTACACACAGTCAACTTTCTTTATAGAAATCAAGTAGCAGAATACTACCCACAACCATTCAAAGCTTGTTTTCATACGGGTGCTCCCACCTCTGAGACTCGGGGTATGCTGACAGATGCCCACAGGGCGCTGCAGCTCCACATGATAGACTTAACCAAGAAAAAGCAGCTATATCTCTCTGCCCGTATTCACGAGCATGGGGGGAAGAATGGTAGGCTCCTTGCATATCTTGCCCACACTGACTTTCAGGATGCCTCGATTGCCTCAATTAAATTTCCGGACGGATCGACCACTTCTGACGCACTGACTATTAACCAGACCTTTGCAGACTTCTATTGCACATTGTACAAGGGTGCAGTCACCTCTGCAGAAACTGACTTTATGGGCTTCTTTGAACCCCTTGACCTCCCAGCACTCAGTAGCTCCCAGCAATCTCTATTAGACCCTGGAGGAGGTCACTGCGGCCATAGGCCAATTGCCTTCCAATAAGACTCCGGGCCTGGATAGCCTTCCCTCGGAGTGGTATCAGACGCACATAGAGGAGTTGGCTCCCAAGCTCCTCAAGACATTCCAAGACTCCCTTAAATTGGGTAAACTCCCTGATTCTATGAATGAAGCCCTTATTGTGGTTATACCCAAACCTGGTAAGGACAGATTGCAATGTGGGTCCTACCGGCCCATCTCGCTCCTGAACAGTGATGCCAAAATTCTTGCAAAAATACTCGCCCTTAGACTTCAGACAGTCATCCTATCCCTCATACTGTCGGATCAATCTGGTTTTATGACTGGCAGGAGTACATTTGACAACATTCGTAGACTGTTCTTGCACGTCCATGAGGCAGCACGCGCGAAATGTAGTGGCTTAGTCCTCTCCTTGGACATATTTAAAAGCTTTTGACACTGTGAGCTGGCCCTTCCTTTAGGAAGCTATGGCAAGGATGGGGATTGGTCCATGCTTTATCAAGTGGGCCCGATTGCTATACGCGGACCCGAGGGCTAGGGTCCGCATGAATAAGGGTATCTCATCTCTGGAGAGGGGTACCAGACAGGGGTGCCCTCTCTCTCCACTTCTGTTCGCATTGGCCATTGAGCCACTGGCTCTGGCGGTGCGGCAGACGTCTGAGATTGGGGACATGCGGTCTGGCCTGCTGGAAGAAAATATTTCTCTCTACGCAGATGATGCCCTGGTATACCTGGATGGTAGGGAGAGCTCCTTTAATAAGTTGTTACAGGTTGTCGAGGAGTTTGGTGCGGTCTCGGGGCTTCAGGTGGGCCTTTGTTATCGGCCCCCCATTTCCAGTTGAATATTTACAGAGGTCACATATCCAATTAATGTCTTCCTTTAAATACTTGGGTATTCAGATACATGCTGACCTAAGTATGAAGAACTCAATGTCGCCCCTATAGTTCAATAAATGACGGTTAAGTTCCGTACCTGGTCGTCGTTGCCCCTTAATCTAATTGGTCGTATAAATATATTTAAAATTATATTTTTACCGAAATTCCTTTATTGTTTCCGAGCTTACCCAGTTTTTCTCTCCAAAATCTTTTTTGCAAAACTTGACTCAGCAAAACTGAGACATTATTTTCTCGCCTCCCACCTGTCCATGACTGGCTGCACTCTGACCCCCAAACTCCCGCCACTGCCTTCCTGTTATCCTTATTCGAACCTCCTACTTCTTTACGGGATGAACTGCATAGATCTGGGAGGTTTGGAGGCTCTAGGTTCTCCCCTGTTGAGGTTTGCTTTATGGCCTGGAGGGAGGGGGGAAAAACGCTGACACAAACCTCGCCTGGCGTTTCGCCACAGACTCCTCTGTGACGGAATCTGAATCTTCCTGAGCTTTTTGGCCACCCAGATTCGATATGGTGGGCCCGTTTTGGAATAACACATCTCTCTCATATAGTTGAGGAGAATACTCTACTGCCATTTGAGACACTCAGGCTTAAATATGGTCTGGACAACAAATTTTTCTTCAAATATCTTCTCTTGAGGCATGCCCTTCAGGCCCAATTTGGGTCCTTGACCATAGAGCTCATGGAATCTTCTATTGAGGACCTCCTGTCGTTTACAGAAATTGCCAAGCTGGTGACGATCTTTTATGGACGTCTACAGGGGGTGGGAGCGGATCCCTTTCAGAATTCTCACAGCAAATGGCTGCTGTCTATGCCTGAGCTTTGGATTGGGAAGAGGCAACAGAGATATGTTTTCAGGATATTATTAGCACTGCTGATCTGCTAGTACAGTTCAAGTTTATACATCACCTACACTATACTCCAGCTAGGCTGGTTAAGATGGGTCTGGGCCGAGATATTGCATGTGTTAGATGTAACTTGATTGCTGCTGATTTCTTTCATATGTTTTGGACTTTCCCGGGACTTTCAACCTTCTGGAAGGATTTATTTGCCTTTTTTGCCAACAAATTGCACCTGCCAATACCTCATACTCCGGAAGTTGGACTTTTGGGGGTGCTGAATGACCATGTCCCTCGTACTCATGCCAGGACTCCTCTACGTATATTGTTATTTTATGCACGTAAAACCTTTCTACTACATTGGAAGGACGTGGGCCCCCTTTCGGCCCATGCCTTTTTCCGCATTGTTCATGGTCTCCTCCCCAAATTTAAATTGATATACAAGAGTAAGGCATGCCCCAAGAAGTTCACCAAAGTATGGCAACCATGGCTAGATGTTTCAAAGAACTTCTAGGGGGAGGTCTTCTCCTCACAGCTCTCTTAGTGATTTTTGGGGTGCTGTGATTCGGTGCTTTCTGCTTGGTTACTGTCGCTCTATCTGGGCAGAAATTGCTTTATATGAAACAAACGTTTTATTGCCTGCGGGGGGCTGATGTGGGGTCGTCTGTGCTGTGAATTTGAATGTGTGTGTGTGTATGTTTATGTGAATGGTGATGATGCTTACTTTTGGGGTACTTATGTTATGTACAGTCTGCCTATGCGTTCATTTATACACTGCCTGATTGTTGCTGCTGATTGCACTTACATGTTGTAATGGCAGTCTGTACTGTTTTGCTTTTCTTTTGTTGTTTCTTTTAAAAAAAACTTGAAAATAAACACCTTTAAAAAAAAAAAATGTGCCCAGCTGAAGAATACTTGTAGGGTCATCATTTGTGTTAAATTCTGATGATAAATTTGTAGGCAGGTGCAGTCTACTTTCTCCACCGCAGGTAAAGCTCTTCTGCAGCAGCACTGCAGATGGAGAGGAAGTCAAGAGGAACACAGTTCCTCTATAGTTCCCTGGGTCACTGGGGAAGCATCCAATTGGACACTACCATCCCATGTGACCCTGGCAGCCATCTTGGGTCAAGCAGAGCTTATTTAACCACTTCAATACCAGGTACTTTCGCCCCTTCCTACCCAGGACAATTTTCAGCTTTCAGCGCTGTCCCACTTTGAATGATAATTGCGTGGTCATGCAACACTGTACCCAAACTAAATTTTTATCATTTTCTTCCCACAAACAGAGCATTCTTTTGGTGGTATTTGATCACCACTGGGGTTTTTTTTGCTAAGCAAACTAAAAAAGACCCAAATTTTTGAAAATTTTTTTTTTTTTTTAGTTTCGGTTATAAAATTTAGTTTTCTCCTTCACTGACGGGCACTGATGAGGCGGCACTGATGAGTTGGCACTGATGAGGAGGCACTGATATGTAGAATTGATGGGCACTGATATGCAGCACTGATGGGCACCAATAGGCGGCACTGATATGCAGCACTGATGGGCACTGATAGATGGCACTGATGGGCACTGACAGGCGGCACTGACAAGTGACTGTGATGGGCACTGACAGGCAGCTGTGATGGGCACTGACAGGCGGCACTGATAGGTGGTACTGATTGGCACTGACAGGTGGCACTGATGGGCAGCACTGATGATGAGGTACTGATGAGGTTTTGACAGGTGTTACTGTAGGGCACTGATTGACAATGTGATGGGCACTGACTGGCACTGTGGTGGGCACTAATTGGCACTGATAGGCGATCCTGAGGGGGCACTGACTGGGTACCTTTTAGGCACATCTGATGGGGCTGTGCTGATAATCAATGTGCTGATTATCAGCACAGACCCCCCCCTCTGACAGGGAGAGGCACCGATCACCTCCAATCGGCTTTCCCTGTCAGCGCGAACCAAGGAATGCCGTTTACCGGCACTTCCTGGATCTCGCAATGAACAGCTGTGATTGGTCACAGCTTATCACGATCAGAGATAAGGCGTGTCAGCCCTTGTGGGCACGCCGGCATGTTATCCTGCTGGACGTCATATGATGCCCAGTCAGAATAACAGAACCACTTCCCAGACTTCAATCTGTTATTGGCCAGGCGGGAAGTGGTTAAGGCCCTAGATTCCAGGTTTGGTGTGCATTTGCAAGTTGGTATTGTAGAGACAGATACCCCACCTGTTAGGGACAATACAAATGGCAGGAAAAGGTTCCTGACGAGGTGGGAAAGCATAGGGCTCACAACTTCTTTGGAGACCTGCCTGTTGGGCACAAGATGGCCAGGCCACATTCTTCCCCTCTCTACAGACGCTGACAGTTTGGTTACACTCTGCTCTCTACAAGCTGTTGAAACTGTGAGTGTTCCCGGTTGGGCTGCCTTCCCACTGGGTTATTTGTGGACTGTTTCTGCATTATTTCAGTACAAGTTCTTTCAATGCACTGGGACTGAGTGTGGTATTATGTGCACAGTGCTCCACCACACTTACAAGCTGTAAATTTATTTAATGTGTCCTCAATTTACTTCTTTGGGAGTTTGGAGATCATACTGAGTTTAATATGTTTAAGCCATTTAAACATCCTTATGAAAAGTGAAAAAATGGTCAGGCAAAGTGTAAATACCATCTGAGACAGTGACGAAGAACAAGACACAAATCTAAAACCCGTTCTTTTTCCAGACCCAAAAACTCAGACTATTAAAGCCAGAGGGTGAGCATGACAACTAGGATCAGATATTGATCTACGTACAGAAGGATCCACCAATAATGGCAGCCTCCATGTCAACTGTACTTCTGCATAGGTACATAATGGATATAAATTTGCTACTATCAGCCTTTTTATATAAAGTGGCTCTTTTATTTTTAAAGTAAACTGGTCACTTACAAAAAACAATCAAATCAAAAGGTCCATGCAAATGAAGAGCTCTTATACTCATATTTTTGGTGGTCCTTCCTTTCCTTCCAGCTCTGCACCCTCCACCAGTCTCTTTGGCCTTCGATATTTCTTGGAGTATTGGATACCTGTGTCCCCTACCACGTGCAATGACTCTTTCCAACTTCTATGTCATTACAGGAATCATCAGTGACATAGAGGGTGGAGAAGGAAACCCCAGTCTGTGGCGTGGGGCAAGATTATGGGCAATAGTCTATTGTTCTTCCTTGTCAATAGAAAACAGTTAAAGAACTGCACCGATATTTTGGTGTACAATCTAAATATGGGAGCCATATTATGGGGTTTGACTTTCAGTTTTTGGATAGTTACTAAACATCTGGCATTCGCTGATAAGTGTGTAAACGTTCTGGAAGCTTATCAATACTGAAAGCATTTTGAAAATATGAAATTGTGGGGTGGGAATACTGTCAGGGTCACCTGTGGCCAGGTGACAGATGCACACCGTAGGGGGACAGGAGTGCACCGCGAGGTAGTGAACCCTATGGCTGGCTTCTGTGGATAGGAAACTGGGTGGTTGTGGAAAGCGGGACCAGAGGAGCACAACCGGGATCCCAACGGAAGCGAGAGCCAAGATTCCCCAGGGCGCGGAGTCTAAGACCCAGCTGGTCTTCTCCAGGGCCTCTAGTGGTGAGGATGTTACGCTGCAGGCTGGGACCAGGTCGCGACCCCTGGAGTTTCCTAGCTCACGCCCCGTAGGATAAGGGGAAGCAGCAGCACACGATAGAGAGAACCGAATAACAAGCCGAAGGTCAGGGGCCACAAGCAGACAGGGATAACGAAGAACGAGCCGAAGGTCAAGGGTCACGAGCAGACAGGGATGGTCGGGGACAAGCCAATAACGTAACAGAGAGACAGACGTAGCACACGGCAGGCAGGAACCCAAACACACAATGCCTAACAAACACGTTGATCAGCAAAGCAGGCTTGCAGTGCACAGGTTAATATAGTGTTCAGTGATAGGGCCTGGGGTGGAGTCAGGCTGGGAGGAGATTATAAAGGAAGCCAGGTGAAGGAGGTCTGGTCTCTAGATGAACACATGAGGAGGAAGGTAAGATGGCAGACAAACACTACTGCATATCCATGACAGTACCCTCCCTCTTATGGGCCCTCCCCCGCCTGGACCCAGGCTTAAAGGGAAATCTCTGATGAAACCTTCTCAACAGATGAGGTGCAGCGACATCAGATGCAGCGATCCAAGACGCCTCCTCAGGACCAAAACCTCTCCAATGCACAAGGTACTGAAGAATGCCTCTGCAGAGCCGAGAATCCAGAACTTGTCTAACCTCGTACTTAAGATTATCCTCAGAGACTGAAAACGAGGTAGGGAGATGACAAGAAGATCTATTGAGGACCAAAGGCTCTCTAGGAATAAGCAAGGGCATGAGACGATCAACAGGAATCTGAGGAGGGTCCCCTAGACCCTTAAAGGGGAACTGGTCATCTTGCACAGGACCATCAGACTGGGCAGATGTCAGTGGAACCCTGAAGTCAGGTTGGTTAGAAGGTGACATGTCGCCGGAGTCAAGCTGAATAGCTGAAGGACAAGCAGAATGTCCCGAACAAGAAAAAGTGAGAGGCTCACTGGGCATGGGCTGGACTGGCATAACTAGTACAGAGGCAGAGTGAATAGCTGAGTCAGGTGTAGCGACTACCTGAATCGCATCGCAAGACGTAGCGACTGCAGGACTTGTAGACAAGCTAGCCTGGCTGTGCGTCCAAGGGTGGTTAGGGACAGAGAAATGTAAATGGTTATGCAACCTGGAATGAATGACCGGCTCAGATTCACAGGGGGCAACCTTGGGTAGGCAGGACGAGGAACAGGAGGGACCCCAAGCCAGGATCTGTCCAGTAGTCCAGTCCACATGAGGAGAATGGAGCTGTAACCATGGGAGACCCAAAATTATAGGCGTTGAGGCCTTGGGTAAGATAAGGAAGGATATCCACTCCTGGTGGAGTGTCCCTACCGACATCTTAACAGGGAGGGTCTGGAAGCGGATAGGTCCCCCTGGAAGAACAGTACCATCAATCGCCAAGACCACCAATGGCGTGGTGAGGGGCAAAAGAGTAAGTCTCATGGACGATGCGATTTCCCAGTCCATGAAATTACCAGCGGCTCCGGAATCCAGATATGCTGAGACCGAATGAGAAGAAGCACCAACATGAAGGAACACAGAAAGCAGAAGACGAGAAGGGGAAGGTGATATTTCTGGGTCCAATACTCCACTTTCCAGATGAAGTGGACCCGAACGTTTTTCTGGACAAAGAGAGCAAGTGTCACGAAAATGACCTTTGCCCCCACAGTAAAGACACAGACCAAGAGTTCTGCGCCTAGCACGTTCCTCAGGGGATAGCCTGGTCCGACCCAGCTGCATGGGTTCCTCAGCTGGTAGGAGATGCTCTACGGGTCGAAGAGAGGGGAGCTCAGGCTGACTAAGAACCAAGGAGTGCTGGCGTTGCTTTTCTAAGGTCCTCTCCTGAAAGCGAATATCGATCTGGTTACACAAGGAGATAACGCCGGCCAGATCAGTGGGGATGGTTCTTCCAGCTAATTCATCCTTCACTCTATCAGACAGGCCATGCAAAAAGGTTGCGACTAAGGCCTCATTGTTCCAGCTCAACTCAGCCGACAGTATGCGGAAATGAAGGGCATACTGTCCCACAGAAGCAGACTCTTGGCGGAGACGTAAAAGGGCGCTGGCCGCTGAAGAGACACGAGCCGGTTCTTCGAAGATATTCCGAAAAAGTTTCAAGAAGCCAGACAGGCTAGAAACCACTGGATCATTCAGTTCCCACAGAGGGGCTGCCCAGGCTAAAGCTTCACCAGAGAGGAGGGAAATGATATAGGCTACCTTAGCCCGATCAGACAGGAAGTTTTGGGGCTGGAGCTCAAAATGAATCGTGCATTGGCTAAGGAACCCCCTGCAAGCCTTGGAGTCCCCAGAGAAACGGGACGGAGCTGGCAGTTGTAGCGAGTGTGTGGCTGCGACTGGTGCAATAGGTGCAACCGCTGATTGTATTTGAGGTTGCGGATTCAGGGTTCCCAAGGAGGCCTGAAGCTGCTCGAAGCGAGAAGCCAGATCCTGGAGGAATCGCATCACCTGGGTCTGATTTGATTCCTGGGTCTCAAGTCTGCGAACTATGCCCTGCAATGGATCATCCGCGGGAAGCGGGATGTCAGCCGGGTTCATGGCTGATCAAACTGTCAGGGTCACCTGTGGCCAGGTGACAGATGCACACCGTAGGGGGACAGGAGTGCACCGCGAGGTAGTGAACCCTATGGCTGGCTTCTGTGGATAGGAAACTGGGTGGTTGTGGAAAGCGGGACCAGAGGAGCACAACCGGGATCCCAACGGAAGCGAGAGCCAAGATTCCCCAGGGCGCGGAGTCTAAGACCCAGCTGGTCTTCTCCAGGGCCTCTAGTGGTGAGGATGTTACGCTGCAGGCTGGGACCAGGTCGCGACCCCTGGAGTTTCCTAGCTCACGCCCCGTAGGATAAGGGGAAGCAGCAGCACACGATAGAGAGAACCGAATAACAAGCCGAAGGTCAGGGGCCACAAGCAGACAGGGATAACGAAGAACGAGCCGAAGGTCAAGGGTCACGAGCAGACAGGGATGGTCGGGGACAAGCCAATAACGTAACAGAGAGACAGACGTAGCACACGGCAGGCAGGAACCCAAACACACAATGCCTAACAAACACGTTGATCAGCAAAGCAGGCTTGCAGTGCACAGGTTAATATAGTGTTCAGTGATAGGGCCTGGGGTGGAGTCAGGCTGGGAGGAGATTATAAAGGAAGCCAGGTGAAGGAGGTCTGGTCTCTAGATGAACACATGAGGAGGAAGGTAAGATGGCAGACAAACACTACTGCATATCCATGACAAATACTCTTGATTTTCAAGTAGCAGAATACAACCCACAACCATTCAAAGCATTTTTTTAGCTAATGTACCTAGCTGAAGATTAAAATATATAGTGGCTCTTTTATTTTAAAGTGACCTGCACAGCTTACAAAAAAAATCAAGACCAAAAGTCAATGCAAAAGAAGAGATCTTACTCATCTTTCTGGCGGTCCTACCTCTCCTCCTTCTTTCCAGCTCTGCAACCTCCGCCGTTTTTTTTGGCCTGCAACATTACCTGCAGTATCGGATACCTGTGTCCCTTACCATGTGTCATGACTCCTTCAGACTTCCACCTCATTACATGACTCAGCAGTGACATAGAGGGTGGAGAAAGGAACTCCAGCCTGCGGCGTGGTACACAGATATCTGACAATCCAGAAAGTGTTGAAAACTCAAGAGACTGAAAGAAGCCACAGCACAGGAACGGAGGGGAGGTAGCACGCATGAGCTGCTGGAGAGGTCAATTTAAAAACTCTTCTTTTGCAAGGAACTTTCATCTTGATTTCCTTTGTATGTTGACAGATTTGCTTTTAATGTTGGCATCCTTTGACTCTATAGGTGTAACCTTGAATTTCTGTTAAAACTAGGGATGCACCGATGCCATTTTTTTTAACACTGAGTAGGAGTACCGATACTTTGTTTTTAAGTACTCACCGATACCAATTACCAATACCTATCGCATAGGAAGAGTAGGTAGAGGGGTGGTTTGGGAGGTGGTAGGGGGGAGATGGGTGAGGCTGGGGGGAGTAGGAGGGTAAGCGAGGGCAAGGTGGGTGGGAGTAGATGGGCAAGTGAGGGCAGGGTGGGTAGCTAGAGGGGAGTCAGGGAACACAAAGGACAGAGAGAGCAGCACCATCTAAGTGCAATATGACTTCAATTTAATATATAAAAGGTAAGAAATACACTCACAAGGTTAACCACTTCAATACCAGGCACATTCGCTCCTTCCCGCCCAGGACAATTTTCAGCTTTCAGTGCTGTCGCACTTTGAATGACAATTGCGCGGTCATGCTGCACTGTACACAAACTACATTTTTATAATTTTGTTCCCACAAATAGAGCCTTCTTTTGGTGGTATATGATCACCACTGGGGTATTTCTTTTTTGCTAAACAAACGAAAAAAGACCAACATTTTTGAAAAAAAAAAAGTTTTTCTTCGTTTCGCTTTTAAAATGATGTTTTATCCTTCACTGACGGGCACTGATGAGGCGTTAGTGATGGGCACTAATCAGTTGGTACTGATAAGGTGGCACTGATGGGCACTGATGAGAAGGCACTGATATGTAGAATTGATGGGCAATGATAGGTGGCACTAATATGCAGCACTGATGGGCACCAATAGGCGGCACTGATGGGCACTGATAGGTGGCACTGACTGGCGGCTGTGATGGGCACTGACTGGTGGCTGTGATGGGCACTGACAGGCGGCACTGATTGGCACTGATAGGCCGTACTGATTGCCACTGACAGGCACTGATGAGGTACTGACAGGTTTTACTGCTGGCCACTGATTGGCACTGTGATGAGCACTGACTGGCACTGTTGTGGGTACTAATTGGCACTGATATGGGCACTTATTGGCACTGTGATGGGCACTGTCATCCGTTTTTATGGGGCACTGACTGGCAGCTTATAGGATCTTTTTAGCAGCTGTGCTGGCAAATCTGATGGGGCTGTGCTGATAATCAATGTGCTGATTATCAGCACAGACCCCTCCCCTCTGACAGGGAGAGCCACCGATCATCTCTCCCTGTCAGCGCGAACCGAGGAATGCCGTTTACCGGCACTTTCTGGTTCACGCGATGATTGGTCAGAGCTGATCACGTGGTAAGAAGCCTCTCTCAGAGGCTTCTTACCATGATCGGAGATGCGGCATGTCACACTGACACGCCGCACTCATGATCGCCGCGCTGCGCACCCCATGGGGCATTTTATCCTGCTGGACGTCATATGACACCCAGTCAGGATAACAGAACCACTTACCGGCCGCCAATCTGCTCTAGGCTGGGCGGTAAGTGGTTAAAAACAATTCCAGCATAAATGATGAATGTGTTGTTCATCCGCTGTTCTCTAGAGTGGGAGCCGCTAGTGTGTCGGTGGCCAGAGGTCCGGGGGCACTGGTGGCTTAGAAGTGACGTCATTAGTGCACCCGAGTGTCTCTAAGTTTACCAGAAAGCATTGGGACCTCTGGCCACCGACACACCAGCAAGCTACCACCCGAGAGTAGAGCAGATGAACATGATCATTTATGCTGAAATCGTTTTTAACTTTGAGTGTATTTCCTACCTTTTATACATGAAATTGCAGTCATATTGCACTTAGATGGTGGAGGAGAGTGACAGCTGGCGGGAGGGGAGGAGGCAGCAGGGAGGGGAATCCCACGGACAGATGAAATGTCATTGGTTGTTAAGGATACGGCGGCCCGCTCCTTAACAACCAATAATTGTCTGCATTCTTTTCTTTACATTTCAGTGGTTAGCAGGAAAATCCCGCTGACAGCTGAAAGAACTGAGCCAGTAGATATTGGTTCAGTTGAAAGAACTGAGCCAGTAGGTATTGGTTTTGGGTATCGGTGCATTTGCACGAGTACCGAGACCCATGCCAATGCCTAGCATTGGCACCGGTACCAGTATCGTTGCAACCCTAGATAAAACCATTGTAACTACATCGAATGACGTAGTATCTTTTAAAGTGTTTAAAGAGTAAAAAAATAAAATTCTAAGCTTACTTATGCAAGTCGTCATCTCATAAAATCTATTAATAGCTGCGTTATGTTGATAATGGGTTTGGCAGACGAGTTACAATAAAGGTTAAAAATAAGTAAACAACAATTAACAAGTTTGAAATAATTTTCTTTGTTGGATAGCAAAGAACTACAAACATAGAGCTATATCCAGACAAAGTAAAAAAAAAACATTAAAAAAAAAACAAAAAAACACGTATAAATGAAAAAAAAAAGGCAGACTTGATGGGCCACTCCGTTTCTGCTGTCGTTATTCTATGTTTCTAAAACCCTGCGTAGGTTTCCTGTAATCTCCATTTAATCCTATAGAGAGTTTGAAGTCCACCCTTTAGCTAAGGAGACCATAGAGCAGGGGTCTCAAACTGTCGGCCCTTCAGCTGTTGCGAAACTACAGGTCCCATGAGGCATTGCAAGACTGACAGTTACAAGCATGACTCCCACAGGCAGAAGCATGATGGGACTTGTAGTTTCGCAACAGTTGGGGGGGCACCAGTTTGAGACCCCCTGCCATAGAGCTAAGATCTTGCTGGTTCAAGGATAAGTATGTGTAGGACTGCAAGGGAGGTTGGAGATAAGATTACACTTAAAATACTTAAAAGTGTATTCATAAAAAAAAAATCCCCATAGTTGTTTTTCCATTGAAGCTGTGTGTCAATTCATTCTGTGCGGATTTGGCAAAATTGAATGCTCTCAGGCTATAGTCTCTGCAATTCGAATGAGAGAAAACAGAAAATACTTCATTATGGCCACTAGCTGGTGCTGACGATCATAGGAAATCCAAATGCTCCTCTATGCCATCCAGGGGCCATAATGCAGTATTTTCTGCATTCGCATCTTCAAATTGCAGAGAATATAGCCTGAGAATATTCGATTTGTTTCCAGGAGAATCAAAAATATGCTTTACATCTGGAAAGAAGATCTGGTTGATAGTGAGAGCTGATGATTTAGTAGGATATCACTGTTTATTTTTATGTTTTTCTTGTCACAGTGACACTTATTTGTTTTCATCTCTTGTCCTGGGGTCACAGGGACAATAATTGATGGAAAATCTTCCTAGTGGGGTCACAGAAATGAATTGTAACCTGACCTGATGTTGTAACTTTTTTATACAGAGCCTAATGAACCATATACAATACATGGAAAACAATACAGGTTTTCTATTCTTCACCCCAGCAAGCACAGCATCATTGTCTATAGGAACACATGACTAAACACCAGCTACACTGTATACATTCTAGATCAGGCTAGAGTCAAAGGTGTGAATGATTGGTTACTATTGATTACCAATAAATCATGTAACAAAAAGGAAGTGACACCAGATCTATGCATCCTGGCAGTTTTATCTTGGCTTCAAAGTTCACAGCTAATATAGAAGCCTTGGTATGGTTACATCATACAGTATATATATATATATATATATATATATATATATATATATATATATATTTTGAAAAGGGTAAAGCCGGCCATTGACAGTTTGAATCTCAACTTGTTCAGCAGGAACCGGCCGAGATCCGAAGCATGTATTGGAAGGCCGATTGTACTCAAGTCGATCGATGGATGGATACAACCAGCATGTCAGTTTTTTCTAGAGATTATTCCAGCGGCTGTAGCTACTAGCAACAATCACTGTGTGTTCTCCCGGCAGGGACGGTTCCCCCGTGACCCCCCACACAACAGCTCCGAGGGTGGGATTCCCCCATCAACATAGTCAGTGTTGCAGGAAACAATATCACATCATCTATGGCCGGCTTAATAGCACTAAGTGAATTGACCCCACTGTATGCTATATGTTGTTCCCATTATCTGTGATTGTTACATAACGGTCCCCAAACACACCTCCAAGATGACCACTGTCTTGCTAAAGAAGCTGAGGGTAAAGGTGATGGACTGGCCAAGCATGTCTCCAGACCTAAACCCTATTGATCATCTGTGGGGGATCCTCAAATGGAAGGTGGAGGAGCGCAAGGTCTCTAACATCCACCAGCTCTGTGATGTCATCATGGAGAATGGAAGAGGACTCCAGTGGCAACCTGTGAAGCTCTGGTGACCTCCATGCCCAAGAGGGTTAAAGCAGTGCTGGAAAATAATGGTGGCCACACAAAATATTGACACTTTGGGCCCAATTTGGACATTTTCACTTAGGGGTGTATTATTTTTTGTTGCCAGCGGTTTAGACATTAATGGCTGTGTGTTGAGTTATTTTGAGGGGACAGCAGATTTACACCGTTATACAAGCTGTACACTCACTACTTTACATTGTAGCAAAGTGTCATTTCTTCAGTGTTGTCACATGAAAAGATATAATAAAATATTTACAAAATCGTGAGGGGTGTACTCACTTTTGTGAGATACTGTATACAGTATATAAATATTTTTTTGTTTTACTGTATATTAGACTACCAACAATAAAACACACAGATCACGCACACATTACATACATATATTTTCATAGACATACCGTAAGCTCACCAGATAACAATGTTCTTGATATGACGGTTCAGTAGCTGTGGTTCTTCCTCGAACATGTTGGGGCAGCTTTATAAAGTGAGTCAGTCACTCCCTCCCATTGTCCCTATAGGACGGAGCACAGCACAGCTTCACGATCACGCCCTCTGGATGGGACGCACAAGCAGTAGGAGCCTCTCGTGATCTGAGATGCAATTAGTTTCTGTTCTGTATCATGCAATTTCAGTTTCATTTACTTAGGACGCGGAGAGTTTCGTATATACACAAATGTTCAAAAGTTTTAGGCAGGTGTGATGCTAAAGTTGTAAATTAAAAATGCTTTCAAAAATAGAAGTGTCAATAGTTTATTTTTATCAACAGAATAGAAATCCAAATCAAAATATTTGGCAGGGCTGGGCTGGGACAAAAATTTGGGCCTGGACTTCATCCAGACTGGCCCACTTTGACAGGTGACAGGTCTCTCCCATGCCGGCCAGACATGTGCTCCGCGTGTTCCTCTGGTCCCCCGCGTGCTCCTCTATTCCCCCCATGCTGCTCTGGTCCCCCATGTGCTCCGCTGGTACCCCGCGTGCTCCTCTATTCCCCCCATGCTGCTCTGGTCCCCCATGTGCTCCGCTGGTCCCCCTATGCTCCTTTGGTCCCCCCATGCTGCTCTGGTCCCCCGCATGCTCCTCTCCCCCCCCTCATGCTCCTCCAGTCCACCATATGCTCATCTCTCCTCCTCATGCTGCTCTGGTCCCCCATATGCTCATCCCCCCCCCCTCATGCTGCTCAGGTTTCCCATATGCTCACCCCCCCCCTCATGCTGCTCAGGTTTCCCATATGCTCATCTCCCCCCCTCATGCTGCTCTAGTCCCCATATGCTCCTCTCTTTCCTACCCCCCTCATGCTGCTTTAGTCCGCCATATGCTCATCTCTCCCCCCCTCATGGTGCTCTGGTCCCCAATATGCTCCTCTCTTTCCTACCCCCCCATGCTGCTCTGGTCCCCTATATGCTCATCCCTCCCCCCCCTTCATGCTGCTCTGGTCCCCCATATGCTCCTCTCTTTCCTACCCCCCTCATGCTGCTTTAGTCCCCCATATGCTCATCTCTCCCCCCCTCATGGTGCTCTGGTCCCCAATATGCTCCTCTCTTTCCTACCCCCCCATGCTGCTCTGGTCCCCTATATGCTCATCCCTCCCCCCCTTCATGCTGCTCTGGTCCCCCATATGCTCCTCTCTTTCCTACCCCCCTCATGCTGCTTTAGTCCCCCATATGCTCATCTCTCCCCCCCTCATGGTGCTCTGGTCCCCAAAATGCTCCTCTCTTTCCTACCCCCCCATGCTGCTCTGGTCCCCTATATGCTCATCCCTCCCCCCCCTTCATGCTGCTCTGGTCCCCCATATGCTCCTCTCTTTCCTACCCCCCTCATGCTGCTTTAGTCCCCCATATGCTCATCTCTCCCCCCCTCATGGTGCTCTGGTCCCCAATATGCTCCTCTCTTTCCTACCCCCCCATGCTGCTCTGGTCCCCTATATGCTCATCCCTCCCCCCCTTCATGCTGCTCTGGTCCCCCATATGCTCCTCTCTTTCCTACCCCCCTCATGCTGCTTTAGTCCCCCATATGCTCATCTCTCCCCCCCCTCATGGTGCTCTGGTCCCCAATATGCTCCTCTCTTTCCTACCCCCCCATGCTGCTCTGGTCCCCTATATGCTCATCCCTCCCCCCCTTCATGCTGCTCTGGTCCCCCATATGCTCCTCTCTTTCCTACCCCCCTCATGCTGCTTTAGTCCCCCATATGCTCATCTCTCCCCCCCTCATGGTGCTCTGGTCCCCAATATGCTCCTCTCTTTCCTACCCCCCCATGCTGCTCTGGTCCCCTATATGCTCATCCCTCCCCCCCTTCATGCTGCTCTGGTCCCCCATATGCTCCTCTCTTTCCCACCCCCCCTCATGCTGCTTTAGTCCCCCATATGCTCATCTCTCCCCCCCTCATGGTGCTCTGGTCCCCAATATGCTCCTCTCTTTCCTACCCCCCCATGCTGCTCTGGTCCCCTATATGCTCATCCCTCCCCCCCTTCATGCTGCTCTGGTCCCCCATATGCTCCTCTCTTTCCCACCCCCCCCTCATGCTGCTCTGGTCCCCCATATGCTCATCTCTCCCCCCCTCATGGTGCTCTGGTCCCCAATATGCTCCTCTCTTTCCTACCCCCCCATGCTGCTCTGGTCCCCTATATGCTCATCCCTCCCCCCTTCATGCTGCTCTGGTCCCCCATATGCTCCTCTCTTTCCCACCCCCCCTCATGCTGCTTTAGTCCCCCATATGCTTATCTCTCCCCCCCTCATGGTGCTCTGGTCCCCAATATGCTCCTCTCTTTCCTACCCCCCCATGCTGCTCTGGTCCCCTATATGCTCATCCCTCCCCCCCTTCATGCTGCTCTGGTCCCCCATATGCTCCTCTCTTTCCTACCCCCCTCATGCTGCTTTAGTCCCCCATATGCTCATCTCTCCCCCCCTCATGGTGCTCTGGTCCCCAATATGCTCCTCTCTTTCCTACCCCCCCCATGCTGCTCTGGTCCCCTATATGCTCATCCCTCCCCCCCTTCATGCTGCTCTGGTCCCCCATATGCTCCTCTCTTTCCTACCCCCCTCATGCTGCTTTAGTCCCCCATATGCTCATCTCTCCCCCCCTCATGGTGCTCTGGTCCCCAATATGCTCCTCTCTTTCCTACCCCCCCCATGCTGCTCTGGTCCCCTATATGCTCATCCCTCCCCCCTTCATGCTGCTCTGGTCCCCCATATGCTCCTCTCTTTCCTACCCCCCTCATGCTGCTTTAGTCCCCCATATGCTCATCTCTCCCCCCCTCATGGTGCTCTGGTCCCCAATATGCTCCTCTCTTTCCTACCCCCCCATGCTGCTCTGGTCCCCTATATGCTCATCCCTCCCCCCCTTCATGCTGCTCTGGTCCCCCATATGCTCCTCTCTTTCCCACCCCCCCATGCTGCTTTAGTCCCCCATATGCTCATCTCTCCCCCCCTAATGGTGCTCTGGTCCCCAATATGCTCCTCTCTTTCCTACCCCCCCATGCTGCTCTGGTCCCCTTTATGCTCATCCCTCCCCCCCTTCATGCTGCTCTGGTCCCCCATATGCTCCTCTCTTTCCCACCCCCCCTCATGCTGCTTTAGTCCCCCATATGCTCATCTCTCCCCCCCTCATGGTGCTCTGGTCCCCAATATGCTCCTCTCTTTCCTACCCCCCCATGCTGCTCTGGTCCCCTATATGCTCATCCCTCCCCCCCTTCATGCTGCTCTGGTCCCCCATATGCTCCTCTCTTTCCTACCCCCCTCATGCTGCTTTAGTCCCCCATATGCTCATCTCTCCCCCGCTCATGGTGCTCTGGTCCCCAATATGCTCCTCTCTTTCCAACCCCCCTATGCTGCTCTGGTCCCCTATATGCTCATCCCTCCCCCCCTTCATGCTGCTCTGGTCCCCCATATGCTCCTCTCTTTCCTACCCCCTTCATGCTGCTTTAGTCCCCCATATGCTCATCTCTCCCCCCCCTCATGGTGCTCTGGTCCCCAATATGCTCCTCTCTTTCCTACCCCCCCCATGCTGCTCTGGTCCCCTATATGCTCATCCCTCCCCCCCCCTTCATGCTGCTCTGGTCCCCCATATGCTCCTCTCTTTCCCACCCCCCCTCATGCTGCTTTAGTCCCCCATATGCTCATCTCTCCCCCCCCTCATGGTGCTCTGGTCCCCAATATGCTCCTCTCTTTCCTAACCCCCCATGCTGCTCTGGTCCCCTATATGCTCATCCCTCCCCCCCTTCATGCTGCTCTGGTCCCCCATATGCTCCTCTCTTTCCTACCCCCCTCATGCTGCTTTACTCCCCCATATGCTCATCTCCCCCCCCTTCATGCTGCTCTGGTCCCCCATATGCTCCTCTCTTTCCGACAGGAATTGTGTGATGACGGGCTGTTGTCGGAAAATCTAACAGTTTGTACGCTCAATCGGACAATTGTTGTCGGATTTTCCGCCAACAAATGTTGGATAGCATGCTTTAAAATTGTCTTTCGGACAAAACTCCAAAGTACAAACACGCATGCTCAGAAGCAATGCTCACCATAACACAACATTAGCAGAAGTTGCCCAAAGGGTGGCGCTAAAGAGCTGTAAAAACACGTAGTTTCGTGTTTGTTGGCCTACAATTCTTTGCCGTTTGTTTCCAATATAAGTTCACGGCCAATAGCCCTTCGGACAAAAGTCCTACGCTTTTTCCGCAGAAAATCCGATCGTGTGTATGAGGCTTAAGACTTGGATGCCATTAAAGTTCATGTGCGTGTAGAGCATAGGTGCTCAACCTGTGGCCCTCCAGCTGTTGCTGAACTACAAGTCAGGCCATGTTTGCAGGTTTTCCTCTTGCACAGGTGCTTTAAATCAGAGTCAACGGCTTGGTATTTTGGACAGCTAATTTATCTAAGGCCCCTTTCACACTGAGGAGTTTTTCAGGTGTTTTGCGCTAAAAATAGCGCATAAATAACGCCTGAAAAACTCCTGCCCCAGTATGCTCAATGTGAAAGCCTGAGGGCTTTCACACTGAGGCGATGCGCTGGTGGGAGGAGAAAAAATCTCCTGCAAGCCACATCTTTGGAGCGGTGAAGGAGCGGTGTGTATACCGCTCCTTCACTGCTCCTTCCCATTGAAATGAATGGGACACCGCGGTAATACCGCCCGCAAAACCGCGGCTGTAGCCACGGTTTGCGGGTGGTATTAACCCTTTTTCGGCCGCTAGCGGGGGTTAAAACCGCACTGCTAGCGGCCGAATACCTCCGCAATTCCGACGGTATAGCACCGCTAAAAATAGCGGCGCTATACCGCCACCACACCCACCGCCCCAGTGTGAAACCAGCCTAAGAGGAAAGCAAAAGGAGGAGAGAGAAGCGCCAAGCCAATTCTTTTAAAATTCACATGGTTGCACCTTCATCTATCAGCATGCAGATGCATGCCTTTTCATTAAAATTTTAAACTTTAATCTTTTTCATGAGATGGTTTAGCGCTGAACATTATACCAATATTGTGTATGTGTTTCATTTTATCTAAGAGAAATTCCCATAACATGCCCTTGTTGGGGGTACTTGAGGACAGGGTTGAGAACCACTGATATAGAGTATATTTCATTGCTCTCAGCCAGGAGTATCGCTGTACTAACAGCGCGTAGTTAGTACAGCGGCTCCTCCTGAGCTCTTCAAAATACCAAATTTTGGGTTGTCCCCAGAAAAGTAATAGAGGGGAAATCTTCCAATGGGGACCCCCAAGGGATTCCCTTAATTTGCAGAAATTTACTCTCAGGCCTCGTACACACGACCGATTTTCTCGGCAAGAGCCAGCAAGAAACTAGCTGGCAGAGAGGTCTTGCCGAGTAAATCGGTCGTGTGTACGCTGCTATCGGGTTTCTCGTCGAGAAAACCGACAAGAAACCTCGACGAGAAAATAGAGAACCTGATCTCTATTTTCTCGTCGAGATTCTCCTCGGCATGTTTCTCGACGAGAAAAGTGAGTCTGTGTACACTTACCTGTCCTCCCGGAAGCCCGCGCATGTTCGAAATGAATTCGACGCATGCGCGGTAGCTTCCTAGGCATACGTAGGGTATACCAAGATGGCGGGGAAGGCATCGAATGTGACGAGCGCATGCTCGACGTAGTCGATGACGTCACCGCGTACGCTCCTTTCAAAGAACCGCGGGTTCTTTGAAACGAGCGTGTGTACACTCGGCCGGGACAAGTTTCTTGTCCAAGAATCTCGTTGAAAAAAACTACATGTTTTTTTCAACGAGAATCTCGGCCGTGTGTACGAGGCCTCACTTCCTGTTTGGCTATGGGGCAGGATGTGAAGGGAGATCTCCGCAATGGGACACAGATGGTGCTCTATCCAAAATGAAGAAAAAGTTTTGACAATAGTTCTACTTTGGGGGGGTGCTAAAAAATTTAGTTTGGGGGGGTGTTAAAAAATGTGGCTCAACACGAGGCCTAATGCCTCATACACACGACCGGGTTTTCCGACGGGAAAACTCCAATAAGAGCTTTTGGCCGGGAATCCCGGCCGTGTGTATGCTCCACCAAAAAAAACTGGCTCTCTTTTTTCCCGTCGAGATTCCCGAATTACTTTTTCCCGTCGGAAAACCCGGTTGTGTGTACGAGACATAAGTCTTTGTCTTGGTGGATTTTAGATTTTTACGAGGTTAGTGGAGAAAAATGTATCTAAAGCCTCGTACACACGGCCGAGAATCTCGTCGTAAAAAACATGTCGTTTTTTTCGACGAGATCCTTGGACAAGAAACTTGTCCCGGCCGAGTGTACACACGCTCATTTCAAAGAACCCGCGGTTCTTTGAATGGAGCGTACACGGTGACGTCATCGAATACGATGAGCATGCGCTCGTCACATTCAATGCCGTCGCCGCCATCTTGGTTCACCCTACCTATGCCTAGGAAGCTACCGCGCATGCGTCGAAGTCATTTCGAGCATGCGCGGGCTTCCCGGCGAACAGGTAAGTGTACACACACACACTTTTCTCGTCGAGAAACAGGCTGACGAGAATCTCGACGAGAAAATAGAGAGCAGGTTCTCTATTTTCTCGTCAAGATTCTTGTCGCTTTTCTTGACGAGAAACCATACACACGAACGAATTTCTCGGCAAGAAATCTTTGCCAGCAAGTTTCTTGCTGTTTTTTGCCGAGAAACTCGGTCGTGTGTACGAGGCTTAACAAGCAGAATGTTTACCTTTAATTCTTCCTAATGATAGTGTATGTGACACAAGTGTCGTAAACTCCAATCTACATAAATGTAGTTGATGAGAAGGTTCTGGTATGAACGCTATGGAGGTGATTCACTGACAACACCTCGGCGGAGGGATCAGTCATATTCATACTTCTCTGCATTCACAATGACTAACTAATTGTATTTATATTCCAAACCAGGAACCTAATTAACTGGAAATTTCATAATATATGCAAAACTTGTTTGCATTTCGTTACAAACAAAGCGCCATGACATGCCGCATTCCAGCAAACCAACCAGTGGTGGGCGCTCCATTTGGGATACAGGGGCGACCCCCCGCCCCAATCCATGCGCCTGGCCCCTAATCTACATGCAGGGGACCGGACGCATGGATTCCAACAGGGATTTTTTTTTCTTTTTTTAAGCACGTGATTAGAGCATGAGGCTTTAAAAAAACGGTGGGCTCAGGGCGCAGAGCACTGCGCCCTGAGCCCACCCATTTGTGTGACAATAGCGAATTAATATTCGCTATTGTCTTCCTGCTTCTGCTCCCAGCAAATCAGGAAGTGGGAGGAGCGCGATTCGCCAAGAGGAGGCACGATTGGACGAGAGGAGAAGCAACCGTATTGGCCAGTACCAGGGGCAGGGAGGATGTACGGGGAGATCCGGAAGATGGCCACCGTCATCTCTCTGCTCTGCTTCGCTGTCCTCCTGCAGCCATATCTCTGCTCTGCTTCGCCGACCTCCCGGAGCGATCTCTCTGCTCTGCTTCGCCAACCTCCCGGAGCGATGTCTCTGTTCTGCTTTGCTGCCCTCCTGGAGCGATCTCTCTGCTTTGCTTCGCCGCCCCCCCAGGGCGATCTCTCTGCTCTGCTTCGCCGCCCTCCCGGAGCGATCTCTGCTCAGCTTCGCCGCCCTCCTGGAGCGATCTCTCTGCTCAGCTTCGCCGACCTCCCAGAGTTATCTCTCTGCTCTGCTTCGCATCCTTCCTGGAGCGACCTCTCTGCTCTGCATCGCTGCCCTCCCTGAGTGATCTCTCTGCTCTGTATTGCCACCTGAAACAATCAGGGGTGGGGGGTTGGGGGGGCAGCTGGTTTGTTTGACGACTCCCCCCCCCCCCCCGGCTGGAGTACTTCTTCATGAAGGATTCACATGATATACCTAGGTCCCAAAAGAAGTTTATAGTGACTCTGCTCAAGTTCTGTATGAGTCACAATTACTTACTGGTATAGTAATCAGTACTTCCTACAAGAAACAGGTGTAGCCATGGGAGCCACGTTTGCTCCCAGTGTTGCCAATTTGTTTATGGCTCACTGCGAAGATATCTTTGACACACCTAGGAGGGAGCTGATTTTTTGGCATCGCTATATTGATGACGCATTATTCACCTGAAAGGGCACAGAAGATACCTTGATTGTTTTTATGGAGGAACTTAATGCTAACCATATAGGTATTAGATGTAATTATGAATATAGCCATACGGAAGTCAATTTTATGGATTTAGTTATTATGAGACAGGGTAATGGGTTCAGTACAAATAATAAAAATAAAAAAAAAGCGGATAGGAATTGTTACATCCCATTGTCCAGTTGCCATCATCCTAAGTGGCTGTGGCTTTCTGGGATTTTAGAATTAGGTGGAATTGTTCTGACAAGGTTGAGTTTCTAAAACAGTCAGAAATAATTAGACAAAGATTTATAGAAAAGGGGTACCCACAAGAAACCCTGGATGTCACGATTCGACAAGTAGCTTCAATGGAAAGAGAGGGCAGGTTAGTCCCCAAAGATAGGTCTGATGATAGGGGGGATTTTGAATGGTCCTTTCACACTACATATTCAAAAGTCAATACATGATTTTAAAAAAATTGCTCAACAAACTTTGGAAGGTGTTAAAAAGTGATAATATTCTGGGTTCAGCTCTCCCTGAACATCCCAAAGTCATTTTTAGAAAAGCACTGGGCCTTAAAAATTATATAGCCCCAAATGTAGTGGAACCACCAATAAGACCTTCTTTCTTTAGCATTTTGAAAGTTTTTTTCCCCTGTTGGAAATGCCCAGTATGCAGGTGTGTGGGCCCCAATTCTATTAGAACATTTTCTTCCACAGTCAAAGGTAAAACTTATTCAACAGAAAAGTTTATATGATGTGTAGCGGGGTGCTATATTTAAGGGGAGTATCTGGGTGGTAGTTAGGCTCAGATACACTAATTGTTAGGTTTCTTGGACCATTTCTGTCCTTGGGAGATAGTATTGGTGTGCTGTTCCCTGTGGCCTACAGGTGGCGCTGTTGCCGTGGGCCAGGGTTGAACCACTGATACAAGGTTGTACCTTTTCTTGTCCCCTCTCGGCAGCAGTACGGCGGGGCGGGGAACCTGCTGTGCCTGTCGGGAGAGGGTATAAAAAGGGGCGGCCATCTTCCAGTGGGTTTCGCGCCCAGGCACCTTCAGCCTGGGTAGTGCGTGTGTCATCTCCGGGTGCCCTAGGCCCGGAGGCCGAGTTCCTGTTCCATCCCAGACACCTTCGGTCTGGGGTGAGGTACTATTTTTGAGGCCCAGAGCTCAGCGCATTCGGCTAGGTTCCACCGGGGATTGAAGGCTCCCAGGGTGCCGCCTTGCGAGGGGACCCGTATCCAGGATCGAGGAGGCCAGGGAGGTGACCCCTTCTGAAGACCCAGCGCAGAGTCGTGGTGACAGTGGGGGCCTCTGGTAACTCTCCGGAGGGAGGTTCTTCCCCTTAACAAGGGCCAAGTTTCTCCAAGAAGGAAGTGCATGTTCTGTAGGTCATAGTGGCAGTGACTCTACGCACACCAGGTCAGTGGCAGTGACCAAATAGGGCAAGGCCCTGTTCACCAGGTCAGTGGCAGTGACCAAATAGGGCAAGGCCCTATTCACCAGGTCAGTGGCAGTGACCAACTTCACCAAGTCAGTGGCAGTGACTTTTCATATTCATCAGGTCTGTGGCAGAGACCGTGCACCCAAATCTGTTTGTGAAAGCAGAACAGTAAGAGAAACTAAATCAAGTTTGTGCCTGGACCTCCTCCCACCTTATCTGGCCTGTGTCTCGTATCAACCTGTCTGCTCTCATAGAGACTATTTGTTATCCGTGGTGAAATAAATACAAAGGTTGGACTTTCAGTTGGTGTGGACAGTTACTTTACTGAGGAGAATTAAGGACTTGTCTCTGGCTAATGCAGAGACGAGATCAGCTCGGGAGGATTCAAACACCAGCCGCAGGCAGACCCGAAAACTAACACCGCTCAACCTCCTCATCCAGGAGGGTACGGGCTGCTGGTGCGGGGTGCCTCATTCTTTCCTGCGGAGGAGCCAAGTAAAGAAATAAATGCAGGTAAAGTCTGGGGTGAGTGCGCTAGACGTGTAACACTGAAAATGTAGTATATTTATTGGAATGTAGTTGTGGGAAACAGAATGTAGGTAGAACGAAAAGAGCCCTACATGTTAGGATAGGGGAACATCTGGCTAATATAAAAAAAGGCTTTCCAAAACACAATTTGTTGGGCCGCCTGTTCCTCATCGTGTTCGGAAGCTGCGACACGCACTGCGGGCCTCCTCCCTCCCTCCGCTGCTCATGCCAGAGGGGGCAGATGCACCGACACTGTGTGTCGATGTAACGTTTTCCACTCTGTCGGGCGCCCGGGGTGAGTCTCCACTCTCACGACCAATCGGGAGACTGCGATGACGCAGATTTCCGGGCGATTCACTGCCCAGTTGACGGCGCCTCCGTTCCTCCCCCATTGTGCATGCGCACGTGGCGTTGGTGTGTTGTCCGGTGTTGGCACCTACATATACAGCCTCCCTGGGTGGGCTAGGCTTCCATGATCTCACATCCCGGACCCCCTGTATCACCTTGGACTTTGTCCCCCCTCTTTTCCCATTACTAGGTACTCTGGTTCCTAACAGTCACCTTCCCTTGTCTCCTCACGGTCCTCTCCTGGATCCCTAGTTTGGTTTTTGGTTTCTTGGCATTTTTTTCACTTCATCCCCTTCCTTTCCCACTAGCTGATTCTTTGGCTTTGGTTTCATCCTTGCACTTTCCTTCTGTCCCACTGGTAAGGCCCCTTTTTAACCACCTTCACCTTCCCTTACAGAAACCCACTTGGTTGGCTCACATACCATCCCCACTGCACCATGGATATGCCTAGACCCACAGTTCCCTGGGATGCTGTGTCTTGTTGGGCGCTTTCGTTGGACAGGCCCCCACCACAGCTTACGACCATTATGCCCCTGGGTGATCCGCGATTCCTAGCATTATACCACCAGTACCAGCTTTTCTGTAAATAACATGTGGTAGGGGGGTTCCCCCTCTCCCATTATGCTATATGACAAACTATTTAGACCCATTTTTTGTATTTTATTTTCTATTGTAGATCCATCAAATGCCTGCTCCTGACGAGTGGTAATATACCATGAAATGCGTAAAGCCAATATATGCCGTGTATTGTACCACCATGTGGTCAATTGAACTTTTCACAACCATGCTTATCTATATCAACTCTGATTGGGAATAGTAAAGCCATGGGCCATGCAGGCATTAACTTGAAATTTTGTTGTGTATATGCATCAATTGTGGTGGATTCTGGTGATTTATTATTTCATGCAATTGATATCCATATTATTATCATGGTTACTATGTGGGATTCATTCCCCTACTTTCTTTTATATATATATATATATATTATGTGTATATATCACTGTTTTGTACCAATAATTATCTTCTTACATGTCCACCTAATTACTCAGTTGCTGCAACGTGTTTCATATAAAGTCCCACCCTCCCCGTCCTCTTTTCTTGTACCATATTGACAGGGATGGAAGCACGTGGCCTTACCAGGCCACGGCTTCATTTAAAGTCCCATATTCCTCTTCCCCTTTCCCTTCTAATATACAATTTATCTAGACATTTTGCTTTAAAACATTTGAAAGATCCCACCCAAGTAAAGGTCATAGGTATAGAAGTGGGCATACCACATTGGAGGAGGAACAATATAGTACGCCAAATACCCAGGCGAGAAACTCGTTGGATGTATGAAATTAAAATCTCACCAACCACAGGGGTTAAATGTTGACTGGGCTATAAATAGTTTTATCAACAACAGTTAATCGATTATAAATATTATGAAATTGGGAACTATCCATAATTTAGATCTTTGATCCATCTAGTGACTTTAGTCATGATATAGTAGATGATTGCATACCAAGTGTAGATTGTGATAAATGGCTTAGATGATTAATCAATCTTAGATGTCAATTAATCGGGAACTAGTTACCATATAGGCAGGGGCGTCGGGAGGGGGGCTGGAGCCCCAAATGGGTCCCCCGAAAAGTCCAGAGTCTCAGGAATGCACTGTCCAATTGTTAGCCCTGAGCGCCGCCGGCGAGTGGGGGTGATCTGTCAGTTTGTAATGTTGTCTGTGTCCCCATTAGGGAATTCCCCTTCTCTATCTGTCCTGCTTACCCTTATCATTGAAAGTAAATCCCACATTTTGGGATGTCAGCAGAACAGATAGAGAGAGTGAATCTTCCAATAGGGACACTAGTGCTGGTGACAACCAGGGATTTCCTCTAACTTCCTGTTGTGACTATGGGACAGGAAGTCAAGGGAAATCTCCCCAACAATGGGACACAGATGGCAAAATATAAAAGCCGGCAGAGGTTATAACCCTCCTTTGCTCTATCCAACCTACAGAGGACTCTTCTCTATGATAGGGGGTGTATGGCTGGGATAGAGGAATTGTTATTGAACTGATATGGGGACACAGTGAGGAGGGGATCTCCCGTCTGCAATCCCCAGTGTCACTCTGTACGGAGCGGTGTGAGGCTGAGGAGGGAGATAATATGTGTGACATCTCTGAGAACCCCACTGACCCGCCCATCGCTCTATGGACCGGATACAGCATGGAGGAAGCAGGACTGTCCTGTTGTCTGTTGTTAATAAAGTTTGTTGAGGAAAAGAAGTCCGGATCCCGGAAGTTGTATAGGAAAGACGCACATGGAAGGTGAGTGCTGTGTGTATGGATTGAAAGTGATGTGTGCAGACCGTCCTCTCTTCTCCTCCGTATATCCCCATCTCTATGACTGGCAGTGTGACTAAATCCTACGAGAGCGTCTAATCTCTCCCCCCCACCCAAACCTGTGCAGTGTGTACAGTATGTGTGTCTGATCAGCTCCCTGCCCCGGCATTGCACACATCCACACCGCTCTATATTACACACAGATCACACCTGTGCTCAGATTTGGGTGGAGGGAGAAGCTCTTGTAGGATTTATATTGTGCTTTTTCTACTCCCAAATCCCCTATTCACTGCCACCTTACCTGCCCCTCCCACTTCTCTGACCCCCCCCATTCCCAACCCCTTCCAATTCCCTGCCCCCCCCATTCCCTTCCCAACCCCTTCCCTTCCCAACCCCTTCCAATTTTCTGCCCCACTCATTCCCATCCCCTTCCAATTTTTTGCCCCACTCATTCCTAGCCCCTCCCATTTTCTGCCCCAACCCCTCCCACTTCTCTGCCCCCCCACCCATTCCCAACCCCTCCCAATTCTCTGCCCCCCACCCATTCCCAACCCCTCCCACTCCCTCTCACCTCCCTACCCCTCCCACTTCCAGCTCCCTACCTACTTTCCTCCCATTCCCAACTCTTCTCACTTCTCCACCCCTCCTACTTCCATGCGCCTCCGATTCCCAACACCTTTAACTTCCCTGCCCCTCCTACTCACTTCCCCAACCTTCCCACGCCTACTTTCCCACCTCTCCTACTCACCCCACTACTACCTTACCCCTCCCACTCCTATTTCCATCCCCTACCTACTTGCCTCTCGCTTCCCTGCTCATTCTACTTCCCTCCCATTCCCAACCCCTCTCACTTGCTCACCCCTCCTACTGTCCTCCCACTTCCTCACCCCCTACTCATATGCCATCCTACTTCCTAACCCCTTAAATTTCCCCACCCCTTTTTCTCACCTCCTACTTCCCGACTCCCCTGTGCATCCCACTCCCTCTGCCACTTCCCCAACCCTTATTCCCCTCCCACTTTCCTGCTGCTCCTACTCCCCTCCCACCCCCCCTTGCATTATCTGCCCCCTTCTCCCCTCCCACCCCCCCTTGCATTATCTGCCCCCTCCCACCCCCCTTGCATTATCTGCCCCCCCTTGCATTATCTGCCCCCTTCTCTCCCTTCTCTTCCCTTCTCTTCCCTCTCTCCCCTCGCTCCCTTCGCTTCCCTCTCTTCCCTTCTCTTCCCTCTCTTCCCTTCTCTTCCCTCTCTTCCCTCTCTTCCCTTCCCTTCTCTTCCCTTCTCTTCCCTTCCCCTTCTCTCCCCTCCCCTTCCCCTCCCCTTCCCCTCCCCTTCCCCTCCCCTTTCCCCTCCCTTCCTTCTCTCCCCTCCCTTCCTTCTCTCCCCTCCCTTCCTTCTCTCCCCTCCCTTCCTTCTCTCCCCTCCCTTCCTTCTCTCCCCTCCCTTCCTTCTCTCCCCTCCCTTCCTTCTCTCTTCTCCCTTCCTTCTCTCTTCTCCCTTCCTTCTCTCTCCTCCCTTCCTTCTCTCTCCTCCCTTCCTTCTCTCTCCTCCCTTCCTTCTCTCTCCTCCCTTCCTTCTCTCTCCTCCCTTCCTTCTCTCTCCTCCCTTCCTTCTCTCTCCTCCCTTCCTTCTCTCTCCTCCCTTCCTTCTCTCTCCTCCCTTCCTTCTCTCTCCTCCCTTCCTTCTCTCTCCTCCCTTCCTTCTCTCCCCTCCCTTCCTTCCCTTCCCTCCCTTCCCTTCTCTCCCCTCCCTTCCCTTCTCTCCCCTCCCTTCCCTTCTCTCCCCTCCCTTCCCTTCTCTCCCCTCCCTTCCCTTCCCTTCTCTCCCCTCCCTTCCCTTCTCTCCCCTCCCTTCCCTTCCCTTCTCTCCCCTCCCTTCCCTTCTCTCCCCTCCCTTCCCTTCTCTCCCCTCCCTTCCCTTCTCTCCCCTCCCTTCCCTTCTCTCCCCTCCCTTCCCTTCTCTCCCCTCCCTTCTCTCCCCTCCCTTCCCTTCTCTCCCCTCCCTTCCCTTCTCTTCTCTCCCCTCCCCTCCCTTCCCTTCTCTCCCCTCCCTTCCCTTCTCTCCCCTCCCTTCCCTTCTCTCCCCTCCCTTCCCTTCTCTCCCCTCCCTTCCCTTCTCTCCCCTCCCTTCCCTTCTCTCCCCTCCCTTCCCTTCTCTCCCCTCCCTTCCCTTCCTTCTCTCCCTTCCCTTCCTTCTCTCCCTCCCCTCCCTCCCTTCCCTCCCCTCCCTTCCCTCCCCTCCCCTCCCCTTCCTTCCCTTCCCTCCCCTCCCCTTCCTTCCCTTCCTTCCCTCCCTTCTCTTCCCTTCTCTTCCCTTCTCTTCCTCTCCCTTCCCTTCCCTTCTCTCCCCTTCTCTCTCCTCCCTTCCCTTCTCTCCCCTCCCTTCCCTTCCCTCCCCTCCCTTCCCTTTCTTCTCTCCCTTCCCTTTCTTCTCTCCCTTCCCTTTCTTCTCTCCCTTCCCTTTCTTCTCTCCCTTCCCTTTCTTCTCTCCCTTCCCTTCCTTCTCTCCCTTCCCTTCCTTCTCTCCCTTCCCTTTCCTTCTCTCCCTTCCCTTTCCTTCTCTCCCTTCCCTTTCCTTCTCTCCCTTCCCTTTCCTTCTCTCCCTTCCCTTTCCTTCTCTCCCTTCCCTTTCCTTCTCTCCCTTCCCTTTCCTTCTCTCCCTTCCCTTTCCTTCTCTCCCTTCCCTTTCCTTCTCTCCCTTCCCTTTCCTTCTCTCCCTTCCCTTCCCTTCCCTCCCTTCTCTCCCTTCCCTTCCCTCCCTTCTCTCCCTTCCCTTCCCTTCCCTCCCTTCTCTCCCTTCCCTTCCCTCCCTTCCCTTCCCTCCCTTCTCTCCCTTCTCTCCCTTCCCATTCTTCCTTCCTTCCTCCCTTCTCTTCCTTCCTTCCTTCCTCCTCTCCCTTCCCATTCTTCCTTCCTTCCTCCCTTCTCTTCCTTCCTTCCTCCCTTCTCTTCCTTCCTTCCTCCCTTCTCTTCCTTCCTTCCTCCCTTTTCTTCCTTCCTTCCTCCCTTTTCTTCCTTCCTTCCTCCCTTTTCTTCCTTCCTTCCTCCCTTTTCTTCCTTCCTTCCTCCCTTTTCTTCCTTCCTTCCTCCCTTTTCTTCCTTCCTTCCTCCCTTTTCTTCCTTCCTTCCTCCCTTTTCTTCCTTCCTTCCTCCCTTTTCTTCCTTCCTTCCTCCCTTTTCTTCCTTCCTTCCTCCCTTTTCTTCCTTCCTTCCTCCCTTTTCTTCCTTCCTTCCTCCCTTTTCTTCCTTCCTTCCTCCCTTTTCTTCCTTCCTTCCTCCCTTTTCTTCCTTCCTTCCTCCCTTCTCATTCTTCCTTCCTTCCTTCCTTCCTCCCTTCTCTCCCTTCCTTCGTTCCTCCCTTCTCTCCCTTCCCTCCCTTCCCATTCTTCCTTCCTTCCTTCCTCCCTTCCTTCCTTCCTTCCTCCCTTCCTCCCTTCTCTCCCTTCTCTTCCTTCCTTCCTCCCTTCTCTCCCTTCCCATTCTTCCTTCCTCCCTTCTCTCCCTTCCCATTCTTCCTTCCTCCCTTCCCATTCTTCCTTCCTCCCTTCTCTCCCTTCCCATTCGTCCTTCCTCCCTTCTCTCCCTTCCCATTCGTCCTTCCTCCCTTCTCTCCCTTCCCATTCTTCCTTCTTCCCTTCTCTCCCTTCCCATTCTTCCTTCTCTTCCTTCCTCCCTTCTCTCCCTTCCCATTCTCCCTCTTCCCATTCTCCCTTCCTTCTCATACTTTCTTCCTTCCTTCTCTCCCTTCCCCCTCCCTGTGCTAGTCTTTTTTTCTCTTGTGTTCATGGACAGACACAGCAGCTTAATCTTGACAATAGGGTTTTAGCCTTCTATCAGGAGAGGACTAGGCAGAAACATTGTTAATGTGTTAATACAACTTTAAACTGTACAGTACCGCCCAGGAGGCGGTTCCTCTAGGTACAACCCCTCTCCCTGCATGCAGCAGCTCAGTTTTTTTCTGCCTAGCATAGGAGTAGAACCTGGCTCCCTGTGGGCCCTTTGGTCTTGGAGTTTTTTATATATTTTTTTTCTCTACTTCCTGAGATCTATCAACTGCCGACTGGGCGACAGGCTGGAGAAAAAGAAAACCAACAAAAACGACAGGCTGGATGTCCTAGATCCTTGAAGTCACCCCAGTTTCGGCCAGCAAGAGTGTGCAGGCCTTTAGCTACGCGCTGGGTCGGCCACGACATGCCCCGTTTTCTCCAGGGGTGGCCGGTGAGCTACGCGCTCCGGGGCACAGATATGACCAGGCTAATTACTGTCTCTGTCACAGTGTGCTGGGCCGACGGCTACCTCCGTATTGCTCGGGTGGTGGATCTGTTTGGGATGCTTCCAGCAAGCCTCGCAGGACTGGTAAGTACCATTCCCCCCTGCCTCGGTGGGTTGGGACGGCTAGACATTCCCAGGGGGGTCGATCGGGGGTTCTATTCCACCCTTCCCTTTTCTCTCCCACCCTTCCCTTTTCTCTCCCACCCTTCCCTTTTCTCTCCCTTCCTCCCTCCTCCTCATGCCTTCTAGCTGGGCCTGCTGCAGTATTCGGGGGTCCGCCTGGGGGAGGCTCTGCTCTCTAAGTGGGGGGCTGCGCTGAGGGTCCGCTCTCCTGGGGGTGCTGTATGCCTGTGTGGGGGGACCTCCGCCTTGCGGGAGCCCCGGAGTGCTGCCATGTGTGCTTACTGCCTTGATACCTGGTTCGGCCGCTATTTTCGCAGGCCATTTTCCTGTAGCCAAGCGCCCTGTGTTGGTCCTGCATAGCGGCGGCCATTTTCTTGTAGCCGCGCGCCTTTTTCTCTACAGGGTGCCCGCTCGGCGGCCATTTTCTTGTAGTCCGCGCGCCCTGTTGTTGTTCACAGTGGCTGTCATTTTTCGTAGCCCGCGTGCTTTTTTTCTTCAGGGCGGCCGTTCGACAGCCATTTTCTTGTAGGTTCTTGGCCTCATGCCTCTTGCGGTGGTTTTTAGGTATCTATTCGTGGCTTGGTGGTCTTCCCTACTTTCCGACCGGTGGGTTTGCAAAGTAGTTTCCTCAGGGTACAAGATAGTTTCTCTCTTGCCCTCGAGCAGATTTTTTCCCTCGAACCTTCAGCTCGCTCGTCGGGTGGCCCTGTTTGGGGCAGTACAGGATCTGCTGGCTCGGGGGGTGATCGTGCCCGTGCCCCCGCTGGAAAGGTTTCAGGGGTTTTATTCAAACTTGTTTGTGGTCCCAAAGAAGGAAGGGGTCTGTCCGATCCTGGATCTCAAGACCCTGAACTGCTTTGTGAAAGTTCAGGATGGAATCGGTGCGCTCGGTAGTCGCGGCGCTCCATCTGGGGGATTTCATGGCGTCCTTGGACATCATACTTGCATGTCCCCATATTTGTCAGACATCAGAGGTTTCTGCGTTTTGCGGTCGGGGACGACCACTACCAATTTGTGGCTCTTACTTTTGGCCTGGCATCGGCACCAAGGTGCTCGCCCCGGTCCTAGCTTTTCTGAGACAGCGAGGTATCGCTATAGCGAGTTACCTGGACGACCTTCTTCTGATAGCTGCTTCAAGCTCAGAATCGGAGGTGGATGTGGCGATTGTCATCCAGACCCTTCAAGACTTTGGTTGGGTCCTGCACCTTCAGAAGTCGGTTTGGTGCTGACTTGGCATCTGGAGTACCTGGGCTTGGTTCTCGATTCCTTGGAGGCAAGAGTTTTTTTTTCTCCCATCGGACAAATTGCAAACTCTTCAGGCGGAGGTGAAGCTGCTGGCCTCCCGCAAGCGGTCGTCGCTGCGTTTTTGCATGCGAGACCTGGGCCCCATGGTGGCCTCCTTCGAGGCAGTGCCGTATGCTCAATTTCACACTCGTGCCTTACAGAGGGAAATCCTGTCCAAGTGGGACAAGTCCCCGTTGTCCCTGGATTGTCAGATCCGGGTGGACTGTGCGGTCAAGGCTTCCCTGGTCTGGTGGCTGAGATCTCCGGCCCCTCAGGCTGGAAAGTAATTTCTTCCTCTTCAGTGGACAGTAATCACGACGGATGCCAGCCTGAGCGGTTGGGGGTGTTTGGGGTGTCCAGTCGGCACAGGGTCGCTGGACGCAGGAAGAATCCCACCTACCAATCAACGTGCTAGAGCTTCGGGCGATCAAGCATTGCCTCTTCTCGTGGTCTCTCAGACTTCAGAAGCGTCCAGTCAGGATCCAGTCGGACAACGCCACAGGAGTGGTGTATGTCAACCATCAAGGGGGGACAAGAAGCTCGGCTGCAGCCTCGGAGGTCGCTCACGTTCTGAGGTAGGCAGAGCAGAGCTTGCCGGCTCTATCGGCCGTATACATTCCGGGTGTAGACAACTGACAAGCGGACTACCTAAGTCGCCAGATGCTGGACCAAGGAGAGTGGTCGCTGCACCCGGATGTGTTTCGTCTCATTTGCACAAGATGGGGCACACCAGTCGTGGACCTCCTGGCTTTGCGGCTCAATCGGAAGGTGTAGAGGTTTGTGGCCACGTCAGGAGACCCCTGGGCAGACGCGTTGGTGGCTCCGTTGGGTCAGTATCGGCTGATTTACGCTTTTCCCCCGCTAAAGCTTCTCCCTGGTCTGCTTTGCAGGGTGCAGACGGAGGGGATTCCGATGATTCTAATTGCTCCAGATTGGCCTCGCCGTCCCTGGTATGCCGACCTACTGCGTCTGGTGGCGGATGTTCCTTGGCGACTACCACTACGAGATGACCTAATGTCGCAAGGTCCCATTCTTCATCCTGCTTTACAGTCGCTGGCTTTAACGGCGTGGCTATTGAAAGCCAGGTTTTGAGGGACCTTGGCCTATCGGATGCTGTTATTTCTACCATACTGAGAGCACGCAAGTCTTCCTCTAGGAAGATCTATCATCGTACTTGGAAGGCTTGCATCTCTGTGTGAGGAGCTAAAGTTGCGTCCACGTGCATACTCGGTTTCTAGGATCCTGCTGTTTCTACAGCGTGGAGTGGACCAAAAACTTGCCTTAAGTACCATTAAGGGGCAAATTTCAGCTTTGCCCGTCTTCTTTTTTTCAAAGGCCTTTGGCGGCGCACTCACTAGTGAGTACATTTGCACAGGGGGTTCGACATGTGGCCCCTCCGGTGCGACCACCACTACCTCCGTGGGACTTGAATCTGGTCTTCTCGGTGCTTCAGAAACCGCCATTTGAAAACATTGAGAGAGCATCAATAAAGGAATCTCCCTAAACTTTTGCCTTTTTGGTGGCTATTACGTCAGTCAGACGGGTTTCTGAGCTGGCGGCCTTGTCTTGCAGGGCTACTTATCTGATCCTCCACTAGGATAAGGCGGTGGTACGCCCGCAGCCTTCGTTTCTCCCTAAGGTCGTGTTGACTTTTCATCTTAATGAGGACATCATACTTTCGTCCTTGTGTCCTCGACCGTCACATCCAAAAGAGGCTGCTTTTACATTCCTTGGACGTTGTCTGAGCGCTGCGGGTGTACCTGTCTGCTGCTGCTCCTTTCCGGAAGTCGGACTCACTGTTTGTGTCGGTGGCTGGTCCCAAGAAGGGTATGGCAGTATCGTCAACCACCATCTCCAGGTGGTTCAGACAGGTCGTAATTCAGGCCTATGCCATACGAGGGCGGACGCCTCCATTTCCTGTCGCGGTGCATTCTACCCGATCGATAGGTGCCTCCTGGGCTTTCCGACATCAGGCGTCTGTTTCCCAGGTGTGTAAGGCAGCAAATTGGTCGTCCGTTCACACTTTCACATAATTCTACAAGGTTGATGTGAGTGCATCTTCGGATGCTTGCTTCGGCCGCTAAGTTTTGCAGGCGGCCGTTTAAGGTTGCATCTCCTCTGTTGAGGAGCTCTGGTTATGTTTTGGGGTGAAGTTTGTTATTTGGTTGCTGTTCCCACCCCTCGTTTTTCTGACACTGCTTGGGGACGTCCCTATTGTCAAGATTAAGCTGATGTGTCCGTCCATGAACACAAGAGAAAATAGGATTTTTGTACTCACGGTAAAATCCTTTTCTCTGTAGTTCATGGACGGACACAGCACCCGCTCCCTCCTTTTTTATGTTTGTACTGCTTTTTGACGAACTGAGCTGCTGCATGCTGGGAGAGGGGTTGTATCTAGAGGGACCGCCTCCTGGGCGGTACTGTACAGTTTAAAGTTGTATTAACAATGTTTCTGCCTAGTCCTGTCCCGATAGAAGGCTGATACCCTATTGTCAAGATTAAGCTGCTGTGTCCGTCCATGAACTACAGAGAAAAGGATTTTATGGTGAGTACAAAAATCCTATTACTGTCTACATCATTGTTGGAGAGATTCTCCTCACTTCCTGTCCTTGTGACCAAAGAGAAAGTAAAGGGAAGTTGCTTCAACAAAGATACAGACCGCGGCATAAACCTGGCAGCAGTCCTGTGGTTGTCCTTGTGGTGGCAGCACTGTCAGGAGACAGGACACTGATTATTTTTTCCTCCTTTAGCACAGTTGCAGCATTTGCTGGATTAGATTGGGAGTTGACTGACTGACCGACCAGACTTGATGTCTGGAATCTTTGTTGAATTATTCTGTATTTTGTAGGTTTATTTACACGGTATTGAAAACATCTGCAAGCTGTGTGACCGCCTGAAGAATAATGACCAAAGAGCAGAAAGAACCGAAAAGTAAACCGAAGAAGGTGAAAAAGCCAAAAAAAGAGACAGAGTCAGTGTGAGTAGAAGATGGGGGGGCAATGGGAGGCTTCAATGTAAGGGCAGAATCACACGGGAGCAATTCAGGGCCCTTTTTTATTTTTTGCTAGTTTAACAGATTAAAGAGGAGTTCCACACCCCAAAAATCATGCCAGAAGTTTTTTTTTGCATGTTTCATGAGCATAGAGCAGCCTATTAAAAAAAACTCGACACATGGGAACGCGAAAAAAAAAGCGCCCACGCTCAGACGTGCCTCCTTGTGTGAATGAGCCCTCAGACTGGTGTGCCCCAGGATTTTGTGCAAAAGGGTATCTTGGTTGAAAAACATGTATGAGGATCATGTGACTCTCCTTCATCGTCTCATAATGCAGTTCTGGGTGCTATAACCCCCAATTGGCAGACCCCAAAGCTGTCATCCAGGGGCAGGGAGAGAGTCTTTAGCACTGTGTAAGCTCCAACCAAATTGCCATGGAGCTTCCACAGGGCTTGTACATTTTGCTGTAAGGCGGGACAGTACAGTGAGGGAAAAAAGAATTCGATCCCCTGCTGATTTTGGATGTTTGCCCACTGACAAAGAAATAATCGGTCTATAATTTTAATGGTAGGTTTATTTTTAACAGTGAGAGACAGAATAACAACAAAAATATCCAGAAAAATGCATTTCAAAAAAGTTATAAATTGATTTGCATTTTAATGAGTGAAATAAGTATTTGATCCCCTATCAATCAGCAAGATTTCTGTCTCCCAGGTGTCTTCTATACAGGTAAAGAGCTGAGATTAGGAGCACTACCTTAAAGGGAGTGCTCCTAATCTCAACTTGTCACCTGTATAAAAGACACCTGTCCACAGAACCAATCAGATTCCAATCTCTCCACCATCGCAGAATATTGATCTCTGTAACAGAAAATAAACAGAAATAGCAAGAAATATGTAGTATGCAAACCGTAGTAATATGTAGAGAACATGGTTGCATCATACAATGCTCGACGTGTTTTGTGGTAAATCCACTTCCTCAGGAGCTGATGCATCCACATATCTGCAAAAAATGAGCACCAATATAATCTGGTTTTGACCCAAAAATCTAAAGAAGGGTTAAATGAAGGAGAAAAAGGATGTCTGGTCCTAATTACTCACATGGGACTAGAGTATGAACGAAACAAGGGCCACTATGGTTGTAGTCTGCACTCCCACAAACCATCCCCAGAAATAGAGGTCACCATGTAGTGTTGAGTGGTGGCAGGAAGTGATAAACCCAAGGGGGATCTGTGAAATTAGTAAATAAAGAATGTCTCTCAGAAAAAATAGGATTTTTATAACAGCTTACCTGTAAAATCCTTTTCTTGGAGTACATCACGGGACACAGAGCGACATAGTCATTACTAATGGGTTATATAGTTACCGTCAGGTGCTGGCACTGGCAACTTCCAAAACCGGAAGTACCCTCCCCTATATAAGCCCCTCCCATCCGGGAGCACCTCAGTTTTGTAGCAAAGCAATAAGTGTCCCCAAAAGAGGGGTGGGAGCTCTGTGTCCCGTGATGTACTCCAAGAAAAGGATTTTACAGGTAAGCTGTTATAAAAATCCTATTTTCTTTTTCGTACATCACGGGACACAGAGCGACATAGTCATTACTAATGGGATGTCCTAAAGCAATGCCCAACGAGGGGGGGATACACCATACATAAGCTGAGCGCTATCAGACATGAGGATCTTTTGCGGCCTGCAACACACTGCGCCCAAAGGCGACATCCTCCTGACTTCTAACGTCCACCTGGTAGAACCTAGTAAACGTGTGTACTGAAGACCATGTTGCGGCCTTACCGACTTGAGCCAGGGAGGCCTGGTGATGCACTGCCCATGAAGTTCCAACTGCTCTCGTGGAGTGCGCCCTAACTTTGAACGGAGGCGGTCTACTTCTCAAGCTATAGGCTTGTATTATGACCTGTCGAATCCACTTGGCTAAAGTAGATTTTGACGCTGCCTGACCCCTTCTGGGGCCTTCCGGCAGAATAAACAAAGTATCCGTTCTGCGAATCTGAGCAGTGGCTTTTAGATAAGCTTTAACTGCTCTTACTACATCCAAAGAATGTAATAACTTTTCCTCTACCGAAGTAGGCTTGGGGAAAAAAGAAGGACGAACCACATCTTGGTTCAAATGAAACCTCGATACCACCCTAGGAAGAAAGGCTGGATGAGGACGTAACACTACTCTGTCCTTATGGATAACCAGATATGGCTCCTTACAGGACATAGCTGCTAATTCCGATACTCTTTTAGCCGAACAAATGGCTACTAAAAAAATCAATTTCCTGGTGAGAAGCACTAAGGAAATATGCTATAATGGTTCAAATGGTTGTTTCTGTAGAACCGACAGAACCAAGTTTAGATCCCATGGACATATGGGAATATTAACCGGAGGACTAATACGCATCACTCCTTGTATAAAGGCTTTGACTAGTGAATGCGAAGCCAAGGGCCTTTGAAAAAATATTGACAAGGCCGAAATCTGACCCTTGATAGTACTCAAGGCAAGCTTCCTATCTACAGCCCATTGTAGGAAGTCCAGAATCCTACCTATTACGTACTTATGTGGATGCCATTTCTTGGCCTCACACCACGCGATGTACGCCTTCCAGATTCTATAGTAGATCTGCCTGGATACCGGCTTCCTGGCATTGATCATGGTAGATACCACAGCATTAGAGAGCCCTCTCTTTTTTAGAATGTGGGCTTCAATAGCCAGGCCGTCAAACCTAGGGCTGGTAAGGAAGGGTGGTATATCGGTCCTTGCGAAAGCCGGACGACGTGGGAGAGTCCAAGGACTCCCCACTGAAATTTTACAATCTCCGCGTACCACGCTCTTCGGGGCCACGCTGGAGCCACCGGAATCACTGGTTTCTTTTCTACCCTGATTCTGCGGAGTAATCGAGGTAACCATTGGCGGTGTGAATGCATATATCAGCTTGAACTGATCCCAAGGGAACACTAGGGCATCCGAGCCGCAAGCTAGGGGATCCCTTGTCCGAGAGACAAACCTGTCCCCCTTTGCGTTGAATCTGGATGCTAGAAGATCTACATCCGATGTTCCCCACCGCTGACATATTGTCCAGAAAACCTCGGGGTGAAGGGACCCTTCCTCTGGGCCTAATTGCTGGCGACTTAGAAAGTCCGCCTTCCAATTCTCCACTCCTGGAATGAATACCGCAAATATGGCTGGGACATATTTTTCTGCCCATTTCAGGATGTAATTTACTTCCCTCTGGGCTGCACGACTCCTGGTGCCCCCCTGATGATTGATATATGCCACTGCTGTGGCATTGTCTGATTGAATTCTGACAGGGGACCCTTGGAGTTTGGATGTCCATGCTACTAGGGCATACCGCTCGTATCTCTAAGAGATTGATGGGCAGGGCCTTTTCCGCATCCGACCATCTGCCCTGGAGAGACTATTGCTCCAATACTGCTCCCCAGCCTATAAGGCTGGCATCTGTAGTGACCACCTTCCAAGAAATCGGACTGAAGGATTTCCTTTTTTCCAGATTCTGGGGAACCAACCACCAACGGAGGCTCTTGCGAACGGAAGGGGACAAGGACATTGTAAGTCTAGGGCCTGAACTTTTTTGTTCCAGGCTGACAGTATGGCCCCTTGCAAATTTCCTTGAATGGAATTGACCGTAGGGTACTGCTTCGAATGATGCCACCATTTTTCCCAGCAGCCTCATATACAGGCGTATGGACGGCTGTCTTTTTTGTACCCACTAAGTGGATCAAATCTTTCAAAGACAACACCTTTCCTCGAGGCAAGAATATTTTTCTCTGGCCTGAATCCAACCTTAGCCCCAAGTATTCCAGACTTTTGACTGGTTTCTAGGGCTGACTTGTCTCGGTTGATAATCCAACCGTGAGATTCCAGATACTTGAACGTCTTGTGAACGACCACGTCTAGTTTTTTCACTGAGTGGTCTATCAGCAACAAGTCATCCAGATATGCCATTATCATTACACCTTGTGTTCTTAGATTGGCCAATAAAGGGCCAGAATTTTTGTAAACACTCGTGGTGCTGTGGCCAAACCGAAGGGTAAGGCTCTGAACTGAAAATGGCGCCCTTCTACTGCAAAGCGTAGAAATTTTTGGTGGACTGGAAAGATGGGAATGTGCAAATAAGCATCTTTGATGTCGATCGTGGCTAACCAATCCTCCCCTTGTAGGGCAGTGGCCACCGATCGGATCGACTCCATCGAAAAGTCCTGATATACAGGAATTTGTATAGCCCTTTTAGAATTAATATGGGCCTCCCGACCGCGTTTGCTTCGGGACTGTAAAGAGGTTTGAGTAAAACTCGAACCCTCATTCTTCCAGGGGAACCTCCATAATTACTCCTTGGAGCAATAGTTGTTCTAGTGCCAACAGGAGGGACTCTCTCTTCCGGGGATCCCTTGGCACGTTTGACCTCAAAAAATGGGAAGGAGGAGAGTCTTTTAACTCCAAACTGTATCCCAAACCTACTGCGGAGAGCACCTATCTGTCTTGATCGTGTCCCGCCAGGTCTCTTGCGAACAACTGGAGTCCTCCCCCCCACCCGACTGAGTGGGGGCTTCAATGAATTTCACTTTGGGGGAGGTTTTGTACCTCCCCTGACCCAGGGTTTCTTATTACCCTGCTACTGTCCCTGTTTTTTACCCCCGGGATTTGACCGAGGAGGCCGTCGGAACTGTTACACAGCCGATGCCCCAGGGACTGGAGAAGCAGGCCTCTTAAAGAGGGACCTCTAACTCTGCTTTTAACCGGCAAGAGCGTATTTTTACCGCTGGAAATTTTCTGGATATATTTGTCCAGGTTTTCCCTGAATAAGCGTTCACCATGAAATGGGACGCTAACCAGCCATTCTTTACAGGGAGCTTCAGCAGACCAGTTTCTGAGCCATAGGAGCCTACGCATATGTACTATAGACAGCGTAAGGCGGGAGGCCTGATGGACTGAATCCTCTATGGCATCAACCGCAAAGCCTAAGGCTCTAGGTAGATCAGCTAGGGCAAAGCCTGCTGATCTGTCAAGTCCCTCAAGAGCTGTTTCAACTGATCCTTCACTGCTTAGCAGACCCCAATAGCTGCTACTGCTGGTTGTATCACCAAGCAGATTTTCATAAGGACTCCAATCTTTTATCTATTGGGTTCTTGAACATTTGGACATTATCCACTGGACATGTCAGTGATTTATACATACAAGAGATGGCTGCGTCCACTGTAGGGACCTTCCATTTTTTTTTTTTTTTTTTTTTTGATGAACTTATCCTCCATGGGATAGACCACCGGAAATCTCTTGGGGGAATAAATATTTTCTCAGGACGTTCCCAATCCTGGTAAATGAGCCCTTTCAGTAAAGGGTGAAGTGGAAAAGAACAAACAGTCTGGGGGCTTCTAGCGACCCCAACGAGGATACAGTAGTGGTTGATGGTTCCGCAAGGTGCATTTTTAAATGCTGATCGGACCATGTTAGTCAGAGACTGAACCCATAATCTTTCAGCTTGAGATGCTGAGAAAAGGTTCCCCCACTGTTGATTCCTCTATAACAGAATCAACCTCATCCTGATCCCCTTCAGGCAGGTCGATCCCTGTATGGGACTGTTGCTCTGCTAACAGGCACTCTGAAGGAGGAGACGGAGATCAGGCGTGCTTTCCCTGACAGGGAGGCAGCGATAAATTTTGACAATCTCTCTCTAATCCTCCCAGAGCTGAGGAAAAAACCTCCTCTGTTACATACACAGGAGCAGGTGACTGAGGACAGCCACAGTACCAAGTACCCCTGCGGGGTCTCTACGGTCACTTACCTCTGAACTTCAGGGGAGACTGGTGCAGCAGGAGTATGCCCAAGATCCTCAGAGCCCGATGAGACCCCCTTCGCTTCCTGGAAGATTCAGTTCCGGAGCTACTGGACGGCATATTCCTAAGCCTAAAGCTGAGGTATTCCAGCCGTAATACACCACTTTTACTGAGAATAGTCTAGCACAATTGCTGCTATATAACAGTTGGTGTCTACTAATGTGCCTTTCTAGGGGATGCCTGTATCAACCGCTTGCTGTATGCCTTTAAATGTTGCCAGCTCTGTCTCTGTACTTCATAGCCAGCTTACTGCAATAATGTGGCTTTTTAAAAACCTGCTGGGACGCCCGCACATGCGCAGAAGCGCTGCGGCGCGCACAGAGCGTCATCCCCCAGGCCCCGCCCCTTTTTCCGGCCACCTCTATATATATAGGCGCGTGCACGCGCGCGGCCACGTGCGCCTCGGCGCTAATTTTCAAACATGGAAACCAGGGACAGGAGCCAGGGCCCCCTTTGCCGCAGGCCGGGGGATAGACGAACACTGCAACATGGCAGAGGAAACAGTTTCCTGTAGGAGAACTCACCAGCTGCCTGGACTTTGTTCTCTGAGAAGAAACTAGTCCATATGACAAGAAAAACATTCCACAGCGGCCTCTAGTGGACAAACACAGGTACCGCAGTTTAATATACTAAACATATATAAAAAAACATTCCTTTTTTTTTTTTTCTTGACCACCATTAAAAATTATTACATTTTTTTAGTAGTTACAGGCATGCACAGATATTAGCGGGAATACCGTTAGGTAACAGACAGAAAGACAAATTAGGCTTGGGGGTCCCCCAATAGAACCAAGTTCCTGGGGGCCCCCACTTACCTGTTCCCCGCCGCAGGACTTTGTTTGGTCCACAAAAGCCCAAACTTCACCTATCACGGCAGGCATTGTAATCAAACCTTCAGGGACCGGGTTCCCAAGGATTCCACTCCCCTGGACCTGTATAGCACCCTGCACAGAAAACATCTTGGTCGTGGGTATGACCAGAGCTCTGGATCCCAGGGTCCAGCTCTCCTAAGAGAAGCATTACAGGCAGAACCTTGCTCTTCTCTGCAAGGCCCGGGTACCGACCGTTTAGCTATGAAGCTTTTTTGGTCGGATCCGGAATAGCTTACTGAGGCCCAAAAGAACCTGTACGCAAGCTCAGTGAAAAACACATGTTTCTTCTTGGCCAACACCTTAGACACTGGCAAAAAACTGAGGTGCTCCCGGATGGGAGGGGCTTATATAGGGGAGGGTACTTCCGGTTTTGGAAGTTGCCAGTGCCAGCACCTGACGGTAACTATATAACCCATTAGTAATGACTATGTCGCTCTGTGTCCCGTGATGTACGAAAAAGAAATGAGTAGTACTCAAGAAAGTAAATGTAAACCAGTATCCATTGGAGGGTGTGAGATGGTAGAAAGAAGTGTGGAAGGATCAAGAAAAGTGCACATAGGAGTGTAGCTATAAGTCATGAACAAATACAGTTAAGACTAGTGTGCAGGGTGTTGCATGGGCAATCATACAGTGCCTTGAAAAAGTAATCATACCCCTTGAATTTGTCCACATTTTGTCTTTTTACAACCAAAAACGTAAATGTATTTTATTGGTATTTTATGTGATAGACCAACACAAAGTGGCACATACTTGTGAAGTGGAAGGAAACTGATAAAAGGTTTTCCAATTTTTTTTATTTTTTTACAAATAAATATTTGAAAAGCATGGCATGCATTTGTATGGCGCCCCCCTGACTTAATACTTTGTAGAACCGCTTTTCTCTGCAATTACAGCTGCAAGTCTTTTTGGGAATGTCTCTACCAGTTTTGCACATCTAGAGAGGGACATTTCTGCCCATTCTTCTTTGCAAAATATCTCAAGCTCTGTCGGATTGGATGGAGAGCGTCTGTGAACAGCAATTTTCAAGTCTTGCCACAGATTCTCAATTGGATTTAGGTCTGGACTGTGACTGGGCCATTCTAACACATGAATATACTTTGATCTAAACCAGGGATATGCAATTAGCGGACCTCCAGCTGTTGCCAAACTACAAGTCCCATGAGGCATAGCGAGATTCTGACAGCAGCAAGCATGACACCCAGAGGCAGAGGCATGATGGGACTTGTAGTTTTGCAACAGCTGGAGGTCCGCTAATTGCATATCCCTGATCTAAACCATTCCATTGTAGCTCTGGCTGTATGTTTAGGGTCGGTGTCCTGCTGAAAGGTCAACCTCCGCCCCAGTCTCAAGTCTGTTGCAGACTCTAATTCCGCATACACACGGTCGGAATTTTTGATGGAAAAAGTCAGACGGAATTCTTTCATCGGATATTCCGTTGGACTTTTTCCGGCGGAAATTCCGATGGACTTGGAAAGAGAACATGTTCTCTTTTCTCTTATCGTCCATGGACTGACACATCGTCTCTTTACACTTTACCCGTGGGTTATGTCCGTCTGTATGGAATTCTGACGGAGAAAAAAAAACGCATGCTTGAAAACAATTCGACGCGTGATCGGAAGCATTGAACTTAATTTTTCTAGGCTCGTTGTAGTGTTGTACGTCACCGCGGTTTTTGACGGTCGGTATTTGGTGTGTCCGTGTGTATGCAAGACAGCTTGAGCAGAATTTTGTCGGAAAAACCCGTCGTGTGTACGCGGCATAACAGGTTTTCTTCTGAAATTTCCCTGTATTTGGCTCCATCCATCTTCCCATCAACTCTGACCAGCTTCCATTTCCCTGCTGAAGAAAAGCATCCCCACTACATGATGCTGCCACCACCATGTTTCACGATGGGAATGGTGTGTTCAGGGTGATGTGCAGTATTAGTTTTCTGCCACACATAGGGTTTGATTTATTAAAATTGGTAAGTGCAAAATCTGCAGCAGCTGTGTATGTTAGCCAATCAGCTTCTAATTTCAGCTTGTTCAATTAGGCTTTGACACACAAAAATTGGAAGCTGATTGGTCCCTTTGCAGAGCTGCACCAGATTTTGAACTCTCAAGTTTTAGTAAATCAACCCCATAGTGTTTTGCTTTTAGGCCAAAAAGTTTAATTTTGGTCTCATCTGACCAGAGCACCTTCTTCCACATGTTTGCTGTGTCCCACACATGGCTTCTCGCAAACTGCGAACGTGACTTCTTATGGCTTTCTTTCAACTATATGGCTTTCTTCTTGTCACTCTTCCGTTTTTTCCAACGAGATTCTTGGACAAGAAACTTGTCCCGGCCGAGTGTACACACGCTCGATTCAAAGAACCCGCGGTCACATTCAATGCCGTCGCCGCCATCTTGGTATACCCTACCTATGCCTAGGAAGCTACCGCGCATGCGTCAAATTCATTTCGAACATGCGCGGGCTTCCGGGAGGACAGGTAAGTGTACACACACTCACTTTTCTCGTCGAGAAACATGCCGACGAGAATCTCGACGAGAAAATAGAGAGCAGGTTCTCTATTTTCTCGTCGAGATTCTTGTCGCTTTTCTTGACGAGAAACCATACACACGAACGAATTTCTCGGCAAGACGTCTCTGCCAGCAAGTTTCTTGCTGGTTCTTGCCGAGAAACTCGGTCGTGTGTACGAGGCATAATAGTTGTCCTGTGGACAGATTCTCCCACCTGAGCTGTGGATCTCTGCAGCTCCTCCAGAGTTACCATGGACCTGTTGGCTGCTTCTCTGATTAATGCTCTCCTTGCCCGGCCCGGTCAGTTTAGGTGGACAGCCATGTCTTGGTAGGTTTGCAGTTGTGCCATACTCTTTCCATTTTCCGATGATGGATTGAACAGAGCTCCGTGAGATGTTCAAAGCTTGAGATATTTTTTTATAACCTAACCCTGCTTTAAACTTTTCCACAACTTTATCCCTGACCTGTCTGGTGTGTTCCTTGGCCTTCATGATGCTGTTTGTTCACTAAGGTTCTCTAACAAAGCTCAGAGGGCTTCACAGAACAGCTGTATTTATACTGAGATTAAATGACACACAGGTGGACTCTATTTACTAATTAGGTGACTTCTGAAGGTAATTAGTGCCACTAGATTTTAGTTAGGGGTATCAGAGTAAAGGGGGCTGAATACAAATGCACACCACACTTTTCACATATTTATTTGTAAAAAATGTTGAAAACCATTTATCATTTTCCTTCCACTTCCCAATTATGTGCCACTTTGTGTAAGTCTATCAAAGCAGTCTCCAAACTGCGGCCCGGGGGCCGCATGTGGCCCTTTGCTTGCCTTTATCCGGCCTTTGGGGCACTATCCCATCCTCTGACACTAAAAATGGGGCATAACTCCTGTCAGCGACACCAAAAATGGGGCACAATTTCTTTCTTTGATGCCAACGATTGGGCACAATTTCTTTCTTTGATGCCAACGATGGGGCACAATTTCTTTCTTTGATGCCAATGATGGGGCACTTTTCTTCCCACTGATATCAACAAAAGGGCAAAATTCCTCCCACTGACACTAAGGATGGGGCCCTATCCCACCAACTAATTCCAACAATGGGGTACTGTTTCTTCCACTGACACCAATGAAAGGGCACTATTTCTCCCACCAACACCATTGATGGGGCGCTATTCCTTCTACTGTCAACAAAGATAGGGCATTGAATAAAATATATATTACTAAAGCGCTAATGAAATAAATAGTGGAAAAACAACAAAAAGATGACCAAATGGTGAAAGCTGCAATCAAACAAAGGATTCCTGTGTCCGTGCAAAATTAATATTCAACAAATTAATGTTGCGCTAAATACCAACCTAATTATAGTGCACAAGTGACAGTGTTCAAAACAAATTCTCCGTGCTAGGTAATATCATGAAAAAAGATCTGCAGAGTGAACAATTAAGATATTAAATTGCCCCAATTCCACAGAATTCATAAATAAAATGTGTCCAAGGGTAGCATAAATTCCAATGTGGACTATATCAAATCCTTATGAAGCTGGTCCCCAAATCCACATTCATACAGACCGCTGACCAATACAATTGAGAAAAATATCCTATTTCCCACCGCTATTTTGATTAGCAGTGAATGACTCCTAAGACGGACTCCTTCTTCTTACATATATCTCCGATTCCCGGAATATTACCATGTGGATGTGAAAAGAAGAGAAAAACAGATCATTGCGCAATGTACCATATACAAGACACAACTTGTATCAGCTGTGGCCTGCACTCACATAACCTCCGAAACAACCAGCGCTTGTTCAGATCAGTTTCCAATGTGCTCCTCACTCAGACTGCTGTGAGAGTCACTAGGCTCCTTCCCCCTACGCGTTGCGTCACTGGCACGTGACTAAATCATGGGTCCCAGGATTTTTTTCTCAATTGTATTGGTCAGCGGTCTGTATGAATGTGGATTTGGGGACCAGCTTCATAAGGATTTGATATAGTCCACATTGGAATTTATGCTACCCATGGACACATTTTATTTATGAATTCTGTGGAATTGGGGCAATTTAAAATCTTAATTGTTCACACTGCAGATCTTTTTTCATGATATTACCTAGCACGGAGAATTTGTTTTGAACACTGTCACTTGTGCACTATAATCAGGTTGGTGTTTAGCGCATCATTAATTTGTTGAATAAAGATAGGGCACTGTTCACTCCCACTGGATGCCAGGAATTTTTTTACACACTCCTGCTGGCCCTAGTCCGGCCAACCTAAAGTCTGAAGGACAGTAAACTGGCCCTTTTGTGTAGAAGGTTTGGAGACCCTGCTCTATCACATAAAATGCATTTACGTTTTTGGTTGTAACATGACAAAATGTGGAAAATTTCAAGAGGTATGAATACTGAATACATATTGTCCAAGAGAAGCATAGAAAAGCGAGAAACGTGAAAAACCAAAAAAATGTATGTAAAAGGGAGACACTGTGTACCTGATGATTTCCTTGAGTGTCTACACGGTGGCATAGTCCCACGTGTAGTGTACAGCATACCCAAATGTGCAGCTGTGTCAGTGAGGGATATCTTCTAGGCGTCCATAGCACCACGTTGGTCCCTCCCAGTGTCACGCTGGCATGATAAATGAGGAAAGGCATCCTCAATCCGGGCGGCGGCTGCTGTCCGTGATTTTGCACCAAATCGCTACCAATATCAATCAGCCAGTGAATGTAAGAAACCCACCTGTCATGATGCCCAAATGACGACATGCGTGCAGCGCAGTGGGTAATGCCCGCCCGATCCCCCACATCCCATCGCAAGGCGAAAGGGAGGGTAGGGGAGGGCGCCCAGTGTGCATCGCAGCTCCCGGAATATCAGCAGACCGTATAGAGTTGTTGAAGTATGAATGCTCTAACAGAGTGGAACAAAGTACTAAACATTGCTAAGATGTAAAACCTAGATGTGTCCTGTGTGTGCAGACCAATACAAAGACTGGCAAACACCCAGAAAACATAAACATGCATAGATGGCAATGCAGAACTGGCTCTGTGGCCCAAAAATGACCGCTTCCCCTTGAGTTTGGAGCCACACAGAGGTTCGAAAAAAACACACGCGGATCCCTACTTATGGCAGCTCATAATGGCGAGCCCATAGCAATCCCTGATACTGGAAGAAAACGCCAAAGCTTTGTGGTCAGAATGACCCAGGGTGTAACGGGGCCCAGAGGATGCCATAGGAATTATACACCTTTTATACCTGATTTGAATTTTATGTTTTTAATAGTCACTTTTTGTGTTTGAAACATTTTGTGTATCTGGGAAATATTGTAAGTTTTGCCATTTCTACTTCTTGCAGGGGTGAAACGAAAAGCCTGGAAGTGGCACCCGGAGCCGAGAGCTATGTTGCGGGAGAAATTGCAGGCAGCTTGTTCTCCAAGAAATCTACCCAGAGTTCCTCAACCCTGTCCTCCCTCTTCGATACCAAGGTCTCCACTGTACAGCCGCTATATGTTCCTGTTGTGCTGGTGAGTTGTCACAATGTTTACATTAAACTGATCACTAATACCTTTATGGAAATATATCCTCAATAGCCACAAAGTACAGTGAGGGGAAAAAAGTATTTGATCCCCTGCTGATTTTGTATGTTTGCCCACTGACAAAGAAATGATCCGTCTATAATTTTAATGGTCGGTTTATTATAATATTGAGAGACAGAATAACAACAAAAATATTCAGAAAAATGCATTTCAGAAAAGTTATAAAAGATTTGCATTTTTATGAGTGAAATAAGTATTTAACCCCTTTGCAAAACACGTTTTAGTACTTGGTGGCAAAACTCTTGTTTGGCAATTACAGAAGTCAGACATTTCTTGTAGTTGGCCACCAGGTTCTCGCACATCTCAGGAGGGATTTTGTCTCCACTCCTCTTTGCAGATCCTCTTCAAGTCATTAAGGTTTCGAGGTTGACGTTTGATAACGCGAACCTTCAGCTCCCTCCACATAATTTCTATGGGGGTAACACTTTAAGTCAGCTCTGGAAGGTTTTACCTTACCCCCTTCCTGACCAGGCCGTTTTTTCCGATACGGCACCGCGTTGTTTTAACTGACAATTACGCGGTCGTGCGATGCTGTACCCGGATAAAATTGCTGTCCTATTTTTCCCACAAATAGAGAGTTTTTTTGGTGGTATTTGATCACCTCTGTGGTTTTTATTTTTTACTTTATAAACAAAAAAAGACCGACAATTTTGTGAAATTTTTTTTTTTTTTTGCTATAAAACATTCTCAATAAAAAAAAAAAAAAAATATTTAAAAAATCACTTCATCAATTTAGGCCAATATGTAATTCTGCTACATATTTTTGGTAAAAACTCAAAGTGTATATTGATTGTAGACGCTGTAACTTTTGCGCAAACCAAACTATGGGATTGATTTATGGACTTTTTAAAAATGTTTTTACTAGTAATGGTGGCAATCAGCGATTTTATTTAACTTTTTTTTTTTTTACCGGGATTGCGGCGGACAAATCTGACACTTAGTGACACTTTTTGGGGGACCAGTGACATCAATAGTGATCAGTGCTAAAAAAAAATGCACTGTCAATGTATAAATGACACTGGCAGGGAAGGGGTTAACACCAGGGGCAATCAAAGAGTTAACTGAGTGTTTTCTTACTGTGTGGGGGACGGATGCACTGGAGGAAGAGAGATATCTGTGTTCCCGATTAGCAGGAATCACAGATGTCTCTCTTTCTGTCTAACAGAACGACTGTCTGCCTTGAGAGGCAGAACGTCATTCTGTCCAGCGAGCGATCACGGGTGGCTGGTGGTTTGAACCATCCGCCGGACCCCCTGATTGGCTCCTGCTGTGTGCAATCACAGCCGGAGCACGACACGCGCCCCAGCACGACACTCGCCCCAGAGCCGTCCTCAAGAATCATGTACAGGTACGTGATTTTGCGCTTAAAGGGGTTGTAAACCCTTGTGTTTTTTCACCTTGATGCATCCTATGCATTAAGGTGAAAAAACACCTGGCTGTGACAGACCCCCCAGCCCCCCTGTTTTACTTACCTGAGCCCCATATTTCTGTCGGCAGAGACACGCCGTCCCTCTCTCCATGGGGTCCTGGCTCTTGATTGGATAGATTGATAGCAGCGCAGCCATTGGCTCCCACTGCTGTCAATCAAATCCAATGACGCGAGTGCTGGGGGGCGGGGCAGAGTCCGACATTGGTATCTATGGACGCAAATGCTGGACTCGGGACCGCGCCCGCAAGGTAACCCCTCCCCCGGGAGACCGCTTCTCCTAGGGGGGTTATCTGATGAGGGGAGTAGCCGTGAGAGCTGCCGGGGGACCCCAGAAGACTAGGTTCGGGGCCACTTTGCAAAACAAGCTGCACAGTGGAGGTAAGTATGATATGTTTGTTATTTAAAAAAAAAAAAAACTCAAACCCTTACAATCACTTTAAGGGCCGCCCTGCTGCAGTAAATTTCCGTGGGGCGGTCCTTAAGTGGGTAAGTGCCCAGTAAATGAGTGGTTAAAGTGGTTGTAAACCCTGTTATAAATGTTTTTTTTTTAATAACCTTCAAGACAAAGGCATAATGAGCTAGTATGACTAGCATACTAGCTCATTATGCATCACTTACCTTAGATCGGGGCCCAGAAGGCGTCCTCATCTCCCTCTCCAGCCGCAGCCATCGCTGTTCCAGCCAATCACAGCGCCGCTCCGGCGTTGTGATTGGCCGGAGCCGCGAAGACATCAAATCCGGCTAAGCCGGATTTGTGAATGGGATTAACCCTATGAATGCGCCGTTGTCTACGGCGCGCATGCGCCGTAGACAGCGGTGCATTCTTTTTTGTAAAATATCTCCTAAACCGTGTAGGTTTTAGGAGATATTTCTTGCACCTACAGGTAAGCCTTAATCTAGGCTTACCTGTAAGTGCAAGTTGCAAAAGTGGGTTTACAACCACTTTAAAGCCTGTATTGTCAGCTGAAAAGTTTCAGAAAACTATCCCTAAGCCCAGGTTCACACTGGGCTGCGGGAATGAAGCCGTGCGAGTTTAGCTGAACTCGCACGATTTCACTCCCGCTGGCAGTCCTGATTTCGGCCCCGATTACAGAGACATCTGTGCAGGTTTCTGCATAGATGTAAATTGCGGCCCGAAATCACAAAAAGTAGTACAGAAACTACTTTTTCTCTAGTCATCTTCAGGACGGCACACCTGAGAGATGACTGGTCCACCTGACAGGAAACACAATCAACACATGAGGTTAAAAGGCCCCTGCACCTCCGTTCTTGATTGTGTTTCCCGGCAGCGAAACGTTTGTTATTTTTGTCAGACCTGAAGTCGGTAGCGGATGGTCTCCCCCCTGAGAGCTGGACGCCAAGGCCGGGGAGGGTTGCGGGTCCAGCCAGGGATCAGTCCCTTCTCAGGGGGGGTTCCCAATGACCGGTGGTATCCCCGGTAAAGAGCCTCCCGGGCACAGGGGCGTTTCCCGGATCTCTTGTGGGTACATGCCTCCCCACCTACCTTCCACCCAGTATAGGGTACTTGGGGGATGAAGGAACCGGAGGCTCTGCAGGAGTCCAGGCCGCTGGAGGAGGAAGGCTGTCATTTTCCAGACAGTGCAGCTCCATAGGGAATGCTAAAAACACTCCTAGGCAGGAGTGAGCATTCGTTGGGTGGAGCAAGATGGCGCCGTTTTCGTTTCCGGGCGTCATCACTTCCTGTTTCCGGTCCACGCCAAAATGGCGGATCCGGACACTAGCGGCCAAAATAGGACTACTTCCGGCAGCGGGACTTCAGCAAAATGGCGCCGATCAGCGTCCTGGCCATAAAAATCTGGTGGAGCCAGGCGGAGGTCCCACAGGCCCCTCTCACCGCCTGGAGTCTCACAGCAGAGCTCCTAGGAAGAAGGAACCAGCTGAGACCAGGAATGGAAGGAGAGGAGGACACAGCGGTGGCTGCATCCCAGGAGGGGACCACGAGTGGTGAGTCTTTTCTCTTATTTTTTACAAGGGGTGGGTTAAGGGAGGTCTTACCTACACCCCTTGGGGGGGGGGGCAGGAGAGAGTACAGCTTGCTAAAAAACTAGTGCTGTCTTGTCTTTTTGTCTCCTTTAGAACCCAGTGGATCTGCTCAAGGGGCCCACAAGGTTAAAAGCAAAAGTACCCCTCCCCCTAGAACAAAAAGGTGTGGGAATTGCAATGAAAAGCTCCCACTTGATCACTCAAAGCCTTTTTGTTACAGGTGCATACATAAATTTTCGGGTAAGGAAACCTCACAGGTGTTGAGAGACTTCCTTATAGTACAGGCAGAGATGCTGACTACGTTACAATCCCTTAAGACAGTTATTGCATCTAAGGAAGAGCATAGCACTAGTGGCAGAGAGGTTCTGTCCTCTAGAGAAGGTACTTCATCTCAGGGGGACACATCTGACAGAGGTCAGAGAACCCCACAGGGGCCTCCCTCTTCCATTACTTCAGAAGTAGATGAGCTTGAGGAGTCAGAAGAGGACTCATTAAAGGAGGGGGAAGGTTCAGACCCTGAAAGCCAGGACAGTGACAGTCCTAAACTTAGGCATCTCTTTCCCGTGGAGGACATGGGACAGTTGCTTAAGGCAATTTATGCCTCTGAAGATATCCCAGAACCTCCAGTACAGACAACAGCCCGGGATAAGTTGTATAAGGGCTTAGGAAAACCTCAGTCCAGAGTATTCCCAGTACACCAAACCCTTAAGGAGGTAATTCTGAGGGAGTGGAAGGACCCGGAAAGGAAGGTCCTTAAGCTAAAAACCTGGAAGAGAAGGTTCCCTTTTGGGGAGGAAGAAGAAGAGAAGTTTTTCAAGACCCCCAAATTAGATGCAGCCCTTACTCAGGTCTCTAAGAAATCCGATTTGTCCTTTTAAGGACTCAGGTAGCATTATGGACCAATTGAGTAGGATGGCTGAAACGCTTCTGCGCAGAGCATGGGATGCCAATGCGGCAGCCATGGCTCCTGCACTAGCATCTGCCTGCGTAGCCAGGAATGTGAATGCCTGGCTAGGTAGGCTCTCTGGCCATGTTTCTAGAGGGGACAATTCCGAAGAGGTTATGGACTCTCTTGAAATAATTAACAATGCAGTAGCATATTTGGTTGATGCGACAGTGGAGGTTGTCAGGACCTCAGCCAAGTCAGCGGCCCTCCTGAACTCCGCAAGGAGGGCGGTCTGGGTTAAATCATGGCAGGAGGACCCTATGTCCAGATCACGGCTCTGCGGGTTACCTTTTGAAGGTTCCCAGCTTTTTGGCCCTGGTCTGGATCAGGTCCTATCGCTCTCTGCAGAGAAAGGGAAAAAGTTCCCGGTTAAGGCCAAGTGAGAAAAAGGCAAAAAGTTTTTTCGTGCCCCTCCTAATGAGGGCCAAGAAGGACACTAATAGAAGATGGGGGAGGGGAAAGAGCGGACAGAAGGGTGGCCTGCTTTTCTCCGGACCCAAAGACGCCAGCAAGCAGCCAAAGTGATGCCAGCGTCAAGGTAGGGGGGAGACTTTCTCGATTTGTCCCTCAATGGAGAAGGATCTCCGAAAGCCCCTATATCCTGCATATCCTGACAGAGGGATATCGTCTGGAACTTTCCTCTCCTCCCCCTCAAAATTTTACTCTGACCCATCTCCCCAAAGAACCATTGAGAGCAGCAGGGTTGATGGACAATTTGCAGGGATTGGCAGACCAGGAGGTTATCGTTCCCGTTCCAGCCGAAGAGCTCTACCAGGGATTTTACTCCCACGTGTTTGTGGTCCAGAAACCGTCAGGAAGATTTCGCCTGATATTAAATCTCAGGAAGCTGAACAGGTTTCTGATACACAAGAGCTTTCGGATGGAAAGCATTTATACTGTGAGAAAACATCTATTGAAGGATGTCTTTATGGCCACAGTGGATCTGAGGGACGCGTATCTCCACGTGCCTATTGCTCCGGAACACCAATCCCTGCTGAGATTCGCAGTCCTGACAAGCAGGGGTATACAGCACTGGCAATACAGAGCACTTCCCTTTGGCTTAGCTGCAAGCCCAAGAGTGTTCACAAAGATATTGGCAGAGGTTGTAGCTTACCTGCATTTACAGGGGGTATCTCTGATACCCTATTTAGACGACCTCCTGATCTATGGACAGTCTTTAGAGCAAGTGACAGCAGACGTAAAGACGGTGATCTGCACCTTGGAGAACTTGGGTTGGATAGTAAACAGGGGAAAAACATCCCTAGTGCCATCCCAGATAAAAACTTCCCTAGGTTACTCTGTGGACGCAGGGGCTCAGAAGCTTTTTCTCCCAGAGGAAAAAAGATTAAAGGTGATATCAGCAGTTTCCTCTCTATTGGAACCCAGAGACTGCTCTCGCAGACAGGTCATGAGGGTCCTTGGCCTAATGATTGCCTGTATTCCGGCGGTTCCCTGGGCTCAGCTCCATTCCAAGGAGCTACAGTTTTTCCTTCTATCCTCCTGGGACAAGAAGACAGAGTCTCTGGATGGGAAGGTAGCCATTCCAGCAAGGATAAGGGCCTCCCTAGATTGGTGGCTGGGTCAGGACAGACTCGCAGATGCAAGCGCCTGGGGTTGGGGTGCTCACTTGGGGGACCTCCAAGCACAGGGATCCTGGAACCTGATCCAAGCAAGAGCCTCCTCCAATTACAGGGAGCTTCTTGCGGTAGGTCAGGCTCTGAAGGCCTTTGAAAGCAGAGCTCAGGGACTAGACGTCCAAGTCCTTTCGGACAATGTGACAGCAGCAATGTGGTAGCGGATTTCCTGAGCCGACAGCCCATTCACCAAGGGGAATGGGAACTAAACCAGAGAGTATTCCTCCAGATAGGTCAAGAGTTCGGGGTTCCGGAGATAGAACTTTTCTACCACAGAGGGAACAGAAAGGTGGAACGTTTTTTCCTCTCTCACCAGAGAGGGAGGTTCAGAGGGAATAGATGCTCTAGCTCAGAACTGGGACTGTCACCTAGCATATGCTTTCCCTCCACTAGCTTTGATTCCTTGGGTTCTGCAAAAGCTGGCCAACTCGGAGTGCAAGCTGATTCTGATAGCCCCTTGGTGGCCCAAGAGGACTTGGTTTGCTACTCTGAAGAAATGGTCGGTGGCCCCTCCTTTTCCTCTCCCAACCAGGCAGGATCTTCTTCTGCAGGGGCCAGTCGTTCACCCCAACCCAGGATTCTTCAGGTTGACGGCATGGCTCTTGAGAGGGAGATTCTCAGAGGCAAGGGATGCTCCGATAAAGTGATTGTGACCCTCCTAGGTAGTCGAAAACCAGTCACTAGGAGGATATATTCAAAGATTTGGAATACTTTTTCTCACTGGTGTCAGGATAGAGAAGTATCTAATCCTTCGGTACCAGTGATACTAGAATTTTTACAAGCAGGGGTGGACAAAGAAATTGCCACAAATACCCTGAAGGTGCAGATAGCCGCTCTATCCGTATTTTTGGACCAGAGGCTCACGCTAGAGCCCCTGATCAGAAGATTCCTAGTAGCTAGGGAGAGGTTAACCCCCATAAAGGTTAAAAGATTCCCTCCTTGGAATCTAACATTGGTCTTGGAAGCGTTGACGAAAGCGCCTTTTGAGCCAGCTCAAGAGATTTCCTCCATTTAAATTTTTGATGCTTAAGTTAGCATTTTTGCTGGCCATCACAACAGCCAGAAGAGTAAGTGACCTGCAGGCCTTGTCAAGTAAAGAGCCCTTTTTGTTGATACTGGAAGATAGAGTGGTGCTGAAGCAAGACCCACTTATTCTTCCCAAAGTCGCATCACAGTTTCATAGGTCTCAGGAGATCATTTTGCCTTCCTTTTGTGAAAACCCAAAGAACAAAGAGGAAAGATTTCAGTTTTTAGATGTCAGGAGATGTTTGCTGACATACTTGGACAGAGTGAAGGACTTCAGGAAGTCGGCTCACCTTTTAATTTTATTTAGCGGCCCTAGGAAGGGAGGGCAGGCTTCTAAATCTACAGTGGCTAGGTGGATTAGGCAGACTATAGGTATGGCTTATGAGCAGGCAGGTTCCCCAGTACCAGGTAACATTAAGGCTCATTCAACAAGATCTTTGGTGGCCTCTTGGGCAGAAAAAGCAGGGGCCTCAATAGAACAGATCTGCCGAGCAGCCACATGGGCGAAGCAGGACACCTTCTTAAAACACTAGAGTGGAACTGCTATCGCCTCAGGATCTGACGTTTGGAAGGAAGGTTTTACAGGCAGTGGTCCCACCCTAAGTTAGGCCTTGAACTTCTTGTCCATCCTCTCAGGTGTGCCGTCCTGGAAGATGACTAGAGAAAATTGACAGTTACTTACCGGTAACTGCTTTTCTAGGATATCTTCCAGGACGGCAGGCCTACTTCCCACCCCTGGTTTGATGTAAGTACTATGGGTAGAGTTTCCCTCTGGCACCCGGATAGCCTATTACTTTGGTAGAACTGAGGTGCAGGGGGAAGGGAGGGGCCTTTTAACCTCATGTGTTGATTGTGTTTCCTGTCAGGTGGACCAGTCCTCTCTCAGGTGTACCATCCTGGAAGATATCCTAGAAAAGCAGTTACCGGTAAGTAACTGTCAATTTTTGAAATCGGTGCAACGCCGCCCCTATTAGGACGGTGTCATTGCCGGCAAATGCCGCCGATTTGACATGTCAAGTGTGAACCAGGGCTCATTTTGGCCACTAGATCTAGCTGACAATACAGAAATGAATCTCTTCGAATAAGAGACGTTTCGTTCAACTTGCACAAATGTTTGACATTAGTACAACAAATAGATCCCAAAGAGTTGGGGCACCAAAAAAATTTATAAAAATGTTGGAGTATCCAACAGTTCAGTGTGGGAAGGGGAGAGACCATAGAAGCCAAATCTTCCAATCCTTTATGATTGTTTGTTCCTATCTTTTAAATGATTGTATACTTTTGAATTGCTTCCACAGACTAAAACAAAAAGAAAACTTCCTGAAACAGAAGACACAAAAGAAGATAAAATGACATCGGCCTCTCTTCAAACCCCGGAGAAAGAAACTAAAAAGCCTAAGAAGGAGCTGACTGTAGCAGAAAAGAAACTAGCAAACAGGTATTACTAATTTAGATTATTGGAAGAAGGTTGGGGGCAACATCCAGTGATGACATGTAATATAAAACAAAAATCACTATTGTCTGCTTGTTGTGTTTTTGGATTCAGTGTCTGAGTAGGAAAGCATTGTGGGCTTTGCATTAGAACATGATTGTTACGGATTGTGATTTAACCACTTGGCCACTGGGCACTTAAACCCCCTTAATAACCAGACCAGTTTTCAGCTTTCGGTGCTCTCACATTTTGAATGACAATTACTCAGTCATACAACACTGTACCCATATGAAATTTTTGTCCTTTTTTTCACACAAATAGAGCCTTCTTTTGGTGGTATTTAATCACCGTTGGGTTGTTTTTTTTTGCGCTATAACAGAAAAAAGACTGAAAATTCTGTAAAAAAATGATTTTTTTTCGTTTCTGTTATAAAATTTAGCAATTTTTTTTTTTTCTTCATACATTTTGGCCAAAATTTATACTGCTACATATCTTTGGTAAAAATAAGTACAAATTGGTGCATATTATTTGGTCTTTGTGAAAGTTATAGAGTCCACAAGCTATGGTGCCAATATCTGAAAATTGATCACACCTGAAGTACTGACGGCCGATCTCATTTCTTGAGACCCTAACATGCCATAAAAGTACAAATACCCCCTAAATTACCCCTTTTTGGAAAGAAGACATTCCAAGGTATTTAGAAAGAGGCATTGTGAGTTTTTTGAAGTTGTCATTTCTTTTTCGTACATCACGGGACACAGAGCGACTTAGTCATTACTAATGGGTTATATAGATTACCTTCAGGTGTTGGCACTGGCCAATTCCAAACCGGAAGTACCCTCCCCTATATAAGCCCCTCCCACCCGGGAGCACCTCAGTTTTTTGCCAGTGTCTAAGGTGTTGGCCAAAGAGTAACATGTGTTTTCACTGGGCTTGTGTACAGGTTCTTTTGGGCCTCAGTAAGCTGTTCCGGATCCCACCAAAAAAGCTTCATAGCTAAACGGTCGGTACCCGGGCCTTGCAGCAGAAGAGCAAGGTTTTGCCTGTAATGCTTCTCTTAGGAGGGCTGGACCCTGGGATCCAGAGCTCTGGTCATACCCACGACCAAGATGTTGTCTGTGCAGGGTGCTATACAGGTCCAGGGGAGTGGAATCCTTGGGAACCCGGTCCCTGAAGGTTTAATTACAATGCCTGCCGTGATAGGTGAAGTTTGGACTTCTGTGGACCAAACAAAGTCCTGCGGCGGGGATCAGGTAAGTGGGGGCCCCCAGGAACTTGGTTCTATTGGGGGACCCCCAAGCCTAATTTGTCTTTCTGTCTGTTACCTAACGGTATTCCCGCTAAATATCTGTGTTTGCCTGTAACTACTGAAAATGTAAAATTTTAATAGTAGTCAAGAAAAAAAAAAAAAAAAGGGGACCGCGGTACCTGTGTTAAACCACTAGAGGCCGCTGTAGTCCATTTTTCTTGTCATGTGGATCTTTGGTTTTCTCAAGTCAAAAGATCCAGGCAGCTGGTAAGTTTCTCTGTGGGAATCCACTTCCTCTGCCCTGTTGCTGCGCTCATCCACCGCACAGGCCCTCCGGCAAAAAGGGCCCTGGCTCCTAATCCCCTGTTTGATTTCGAAAAGGGCGCCAATGGCGCACGGGCGCGCGCGCGGGCGCGTGCACGCGCCTCCTATGAAAAAAAGGGGCGGGGCGGGTGGATGACGCTCGATGCGCGCCTCGGCGCTTCTGCGCATGTGCGGGCGTCCCAGCATAGTTAAAAGACACAGTACAAGTGTCAGCTGGATGCAAACAGAGCTAGCAACAAACAGTGGCACACAGAGGCGGTTGATGCAGGCATCCCCATAGAAAGGCACTTTAGTGGACACCAGCTGGTATATAGCAGCACCTGTGTTAGATTATTACCAGCAAAATTGGTGTATGACGACGGGAATACCTCAGCTTTGTGCTTAAAGGATATGTCGTCCAGACGCTCCGGAAATAGATCTTCCAGGAAGCCAAAGGGGTCTCCATCGGGCTCTGAGGATATTGGGCATGCTTGTACTGCACCAATCTCCCCTGAGAATTCAGAGGTCAGTAGCCGTAGAAACCCCGCAGGAATGCCTGGTGCTGCGGCTGTCCCCAGTCCACCTGCTCCTGTATATATAACAGAGGAGGTTTTATCCTCAACTCTGGGAGGATTGGAAGAGAGATTAACAGCATTGATCGCTGCTTCCCTGTCTCAGGAAAAGCGCGTCCGATCTCCGTCTCCTCCTTCAGAGTGCCTGTTAGTGGAGGAACAGTCCCAGAGATCGACCTACCTGAAGGGGATCAGGATGAGGTTGATTCAGTTATGGAGGAATCAACAGTGGAAGAACCTTTCTCAGCATCTCAGGCTGAAAGATTATGGGTTCAGTCTAGAGGTCGACCGATATGGGTTTTTCGCTGGCCGATGCCGATATTTAGAAATTTGGGCGGCCGATGGCCGATTTTTGTGGCCGATTTTTGTGGCCGATTTTTGTGTGGCCGATTAAAAAAACAAAAAAAAAAAACAAAAACCCTCACCCACTCCACTCCTTCCTGCTTACTCCCGTCACTCTAGCACACACTTGATGTCCTCAGTACAGATGGCACTGGCAGGTGGCACTGGTTTGGAACTGGCAGGTGGCACTGGTGTGGAACTGGCAGGTGGCACTGATTGGCACTAGCAGATGGCGCTGGTTTGGAACTGACAGTTGGCACTGGCAGGTGGCACTGGTTTGGAACTGGCAGGTGGCACTGGTGTAGAACTGGCAGGAGGCACTGATTAGCACTGGCAGGTGGCACTGATTGGCACTAGCAGATGGCGTTGGTTTGGAACTGGCAGGTGGCACTGATTGGCACTAGCAGATGGCGCTGGTTTGGAACTGACAGTTGGCACTGGCAGGTGGCACTGGTTTGGAACTGGCAGGTGGCACTGGCAGGTGGCACTGGTGTGGAACTGGCAGGAGGCACTGATTAGCACTGGCAGGTGGCACTGATTGGCACTAGCAGATGGCGCTGGTTTGGAACTGACAGATGGCACTATTGGCACTGGCAGGTGGCACTGATTGGCACTAGCAGGTGGCACTGGTTTGGAACTGACAGATGGCACTGGCAGGTGGCACTGGTTTGGAACTGACAGATGGCACTATTGGCACTGACTGGCACTGATTGGCACTAGCAGGTGGCACTTGTTTGGAACTGACAGATGGCACTAGTTTGGGACAGATGGCACTGATTGGCAGTGGCGCTGGCTGGCGGTGGCGGGTGGCGCTGGCGGTGGCAGGTGGCGGTGGCGGGTGGCGCTGGCGGTGGCAGGTGGCGGTGGCTGGCGCTGGCTGGCGGTGGCAGGTGGCGCTGGCTGGCGGTGGGTGGTGCTGGCTGGCGGTGGCGGCGGGTGGTGCTGGCTGGCGGTGGCGGGTGGCGGTGGCGTTGACTGGCGCTGGCTGCCGGTGGCGGGTGGCACTGGCTGGAGGTGGCGGGTGGCACTGGCTGGCGGTGGCGGGTGGCACTGGCTGGCGGTGGCGGGTGGTGCTGACGGTGGCTGGCGGTGGCGGGTGGCACTGGCTGGCGGTGGCACTGGCTGGCGGCACTGACAGATTGCACTGATTTTGCAGACCCAGCAGCTAAATTACATCAGCCAATGATTGGGCTGCTTTAGAAAGGGGGCGGGGCCACATACACATAGCGACCCGCCCAGATACCATCCCATTAGCTGGTGTAATATAGCTGCTGGGTCCCGCCCACCCCGGCCGGGTCCCGCCCACCCCGACATCGAGCTGACAGCTCCTCTCTCGCTCTCCTTTCTGCTCACACACTCAGCGGCTCTGGCTGCATCAAGCGCCGCGCTGAGTGTGTGAGCAGAGAGGAGAGAGAGACAGAGAGGAGCTGTCAGCTCGATGTCGGGGTGGGCGGGACCCGGGCCGGGGTGGGCGGGACCCAGCAGCTATATTACACCAGCTAATGGGATGGTATCTGGGCGGGTCGCTACGTGTATGTGGCCCCGCCCCCTTTCTAAAGCAGCCCAATCATTGGCTGGTGTAATTTAGCTGCCGGGTCCCGCCCACCCCGGCCGGGTCCCGACCACCTCCGACATCAAGCTGACAGCTCCTCTCTGTCTCTCTCTCCTCTCTGCTCACACACTCAGCGCGGCGCTTGATGCAGCCAGAGCCGCTGAGTGTGGAGAAGGAAGAATGAGCGGAGGTCAGTCTGAAATATCGGCCTAATCTTGATAATAAATCGGCCGATGCCGATTTATCAAAAATGGCCAAATATCGGCCGATATATCGGCCAGCCGATATATCGGCCAGCCGATATATCGGTCGACCTCTAGTTCAGTCTCTGACTAATATGGTCCGATCAGCATTTAAAATGCCTCTGGCGGAACCACCATCCACTACGGTTTCCTCGCTGGGGTCGCTAAAAGCTCCCCAGGCTGTCTGTTCCTTCCCAATCCACCCCTTATTGGAAGGGCTTATTTACCAGGATTGGGAGCATCCTGATAAAATATTTGCTCCCCCCAAGAGATTTCCGGTGATCTATCCCATGGAGGATAAGTTCATAAAAAAATGGAGGGTCCCTACAGTGGACGCAGCCATCTCTTCTGTTAACAAATCACTGACATGTCCAGTAGATAATGTTCCAATGTCAAAGACCCAATAGATAAAAAATTGGAGTCTTTACTAAAATCTGCTTTCTCTACTGTAAGCATGGTGACACAACCTGCGGTAGCAGCGATTGGAGTCTGCCAAGCAGTGAAAGATCAGTTGAAACAAGTCTTAAGGGACTTACCAGATCAGCAGGCTCTTGCCCTAGCTGACCTGCCTAGAGCCTTGTGTTTTGCGGTGGACGCCATAAAGGATACAATCCAACAGGCCTCCCGCTTTACGCTGTCTATAGTACAGGCTTCTGTGGCTCAAAAACTGGTCTGCTGAAGCTCCCTGTAAAAAACTGCTGGTCAGCTTCCCATTTCATGGAGAACGCTTATTTGGAGAAGATCTGGACAAATATATCCAGAAAATTTCTGCCGGTAAAAGTTCACTCTTACCGGTTAAGAACAAGGGTAGAAGTCCTTCTTTTAAGAGGCCTACTTCTCCAGTCCCTGGCACATCGGCTGTGAAACAGTTCCGACGGCCTCCGCGGTCAAATCCAGGGGGCAGAAATCAGGGACAATCACAGGGTATCAAGAAACCCTGGGTCAAGAGAGGTACAAAACCTCCCCCTAAGTCATGAAGGGTTGCCCCCACTCAGTCGGGTGAGGGGAAGACTTCAGTTGTTCACAGAGACCTGGCGGGACACCATCAGAGATGGGTGATCCCCGCAGTAAGTCTGGGATACAGGCTGGAGTTAAAAGACATTCCTCCTGCCCATTTTATAAGGTCAAACGTGCCAAGCGATCCCCAGAAGAGTGGATCCCTTCTTCTGGCACTAGAGCAACTATTGCCCCAAGGGTAATCATGAAGGTTCCCTTGAAAGAAAACGGGTTCTGGTTTTACTCGAACCTTGTCACAGTCCCCAAACCAAATGGGGACATGAGGCCCATATTGAATATAAAAGGGCTAAACAAGTTCCTACATATCAGGACTTTTTTCGGATGGAGTCGATCCGATCGGTGGCCACCGCCCTACAAGGGCAGGAATGGTTAGCCTCGATCGACATAAGGGATGCTTATTTGCATATTCCCATCTGTCCGGCCCACCAGAAATTTCTACGCCTTGCAGTAGAAGGGCGCCATTTTCAGTTCAGAGCCTTACCTTTCGGTCTGGCCACGGCACCCCGAGTGTTCACAAAAATTCTGGCCCTACGATTGGCCAAACTAGGAACACAAGGTGTAACGATAATGGCATATCTAGACGACTTGTTGCTGATAGACCACTCAGTGAAAAAAACTAGAAGTGGTCGTTCACAAGATAATCAAGTATCTGGAATCTCACGGTTGCATTATCAACCGAGACAAGTCAGCCCTAAAACCAGTCAAAAGCCTGGAATACTTGGGGGCTAAGACTGGATTCAAATCAGAGAAAGATTTTCTTACCTCCAGAGAAGGTGTCGTCTTTGAAAGATTTGACCCACTTAGTGGGTACAAAAAAGAAAAACCATCCATACGCCTGTGTATAAGGCTGCTGGGAAAAATGGTGGCTTCATTCGAAGCGGTACCCTACGGTCAATTCCATTCAAGGAACTTGCAGAGGGCCATACTGTCAGCCTGGAACAAAAAAGTTCAGGCTTTAGACTTACCAATGTCCCTGTCCCCTTCCGTTCGCAAGAGCCTCCATTGGTGGTTGGTGCCCTAGAATCTGGGAAGGGAAACCCTTCAGTCCGGTTTCTTGGAAGGTGGTCACTACAGTTGCCAGCCTCATAGGCTGGGGGGCAGTACTGGAGCAATGGTCTCTCCAGGGCAAGTGGTCAGAAGCAGAGAAGGCCCTGCCCACCAATCTCTTAGAGATACGAGCAGCCCGGTATGCCCTAGTAGCATGGACATCCAAACTCCAAGGGTCACCTGTCAGAATTCAATCAGACAATGCCACAGCAGTGGCATATATCAATCTCCAGGGTGGCACCAGGAGTCGTGCAGCCCAGAGGGAAGCGAAATGCATCCTGGAATGGGCAGAAAGGTATGTCACAGCCATATCCGCGGTTTTCATCCCAGGAGTGGAAAATTGGAGAGCGGACTTTTTTAAGTCGCCAGCAATTATGCCCGGGGGAATGGTCTCTTCACCCCAAGGTTTTCTAGGCAATATGCCAGCGGTGCGGAACACCGGATGTAGATCTGCTAGCATCCAGATTCAACGCAAAGGTGGACAGATTTGTGTCTCGCACAAAGGATCCCCTAGCTTGCGGTTCGGATGCCCTAGTGTTCCCTTGGGATCAGTTCAAGCTGATATATGCATTCCCACCGCGATTAATCCGCAGAATCAGGGTAGAATAGAAACCAGTGATTCTGGTGGCTCCAGCGTGGCCCCGAAGGGCATGGTATGCGGAGATTGTAAAAATGTCAGTGGGAAGTCCTTGGACCCTCCCACATCGTCCGGACCTGCTTTCGCAAGGACCGATATACTACCCTTCCTTAACAGCCCTAGGTTGACGGCCTGGCTATAGAAGCCCACATTCTAAAAAAGAGAGGGCTCTCTAATCCTGTGGTATCTACCATGATCAATGCCAGGAAGCCGGTATCCAGGCAGATCTATTATAGGATCTAGAAGGCGTACATCACGTGGGGTGAGGCCAGGAAATGGCATCCACGTAAGTACGTAATAGGTAGGATTCTGGACTTCCTACAGTGGGCTGTACATAGGAAGCTTGCCTTGAGTACTATCAAGGGTCAGACGGCCTTGTCAATATTTTTTTTTCAAAGGCCCTTGGCTTTGCATTCATTAATCAAAGCTTTCATACAAGGAGTGATGCGTATTAGCCCTCCGGTTAGTATTCCCATATGTCCATGGGACTTAAACCTGGTTCTGTCGGTTCTACAGAAAAAAACATTTGAACCATTGCGGCACATTTTCTTGGTTCTTTTCACTAGGAAATTGATTTTCTTAGTAGCCATTTGTTCGGCTAAAAGAGTATCGGAATTAGCCGCCTTGTCCTGTAAGGAGCCATATCTGGTTATCCATAAGGACAGAGTAGTATTACGTCCTCATCCAGCCTTCTTCCTAAGGTGGTATCGAGGTTCCATTTGAACCAAGATGTGGTTCTTCCTTCCTTTTTCCCCAAACCTAGTTCGGTAGAGGAAAAGTTTTTGCATTCTTTGGATGTAGTAAGAGCAGTTAAAGCTTATCTTAAAGCCACTGCTCAGATTCGCAGAACGGATACTTTGTTTGTTCTGTCGGAAGGCCCCAGAAAGGGTCAGGCAGCATCAAAAATCTACTTTAGCCAAGTGGATTCGACAGGTCATAATACAAGCCTATGGCTTGAAAAGGAGACCGCCTCCGTTCAAAGTTAGGGCGCACTCCACAAGAGCAGTTGGAACTTCATGGGCAGTGCATCACCAAGCCTCCCTGGCTCAAGTACTGTAAGGCCACAACATGGTCCTTAGTACACACGTTTACTAGGTTCTACCAGGTAGACGTCAGAAGTCAGGAGGATGTCGCCTTTGGGCGCAGTGTGTTGCAGGCCGCAAAAGATCCTCATGCCTGATGGCGCCCAGCTTATGTATCCCTCCCCTCATTTGGCATTGCTTTGGGACGTCCCATTAGTAATGACTAAGTCGCTCTGTGTCCCGTGATGTACGAAAAAGAAAAAGGGATTTTTATAACAGCTTACCTGTAAAATCCTTTTCTTGGAGTACATCACGGGACACAGAGCTCCCACCCCTCTTTTTGGGACACTTATTGCTTGGCTACAAAACTGAGGTGCTCCCGGGTGGGAGGGGCTTATATAGGGGAGGGTACTTCCGGTTTGGAATTGGCCAGTGCCAACACCTGAAGGTAATCTATATAACCCATTAGTAATGACTAAGTCGCTCTGTGTACCGTGATGTACTCCAAGAAAAGGATTTTACAGGTAAGCTGTTATAAAAATCCCTTTTTTTCCCACAATTCTTTGCAAAATCAAGATTTTTTTTTGTTCACAAAATTGTCATATTAGCAGGTTATTTCTCACACTCAGCATATGCATACCACAAACTACACCCCAAAACACATTCTGCTATTACTCCCGAGTATGGCGATACCACGTGTGTGAGACTTTTACACAGCGTGGCCACATACAGAGGCCCAACATGCAGGGAGCCCCTTCAGGCGTTCTGGAGCACCCAGGCCAATTCTGACATTTCTCTCCTACATGTAAAAATCGTCATTTGTTTGCTAGAAAATTACATAGAACCCCAAAACATTATATATGTTTTTTTAGCAAAGACCTTATAGAATATAATGGTGGTCGTTGCAACTTTTTTATCTCGCACGGTATTTGCGCAGCAATTTTTTAACGCGTTTTTTACGGGAAAAAAAAGTTTTGTGCTTAAAAAAAAAACAGTAAAGTTAGCCCAATGTTTTTGCATAATGTGAAAGATGAAGTTACGCCAAGTAAATAGATACCTAACATGTCGCCCTTTAAAATTGCACACGCTCGTGGAATGGCGCCAAACTTCGCTACTTAAAAATCCCCATAGGCGACGCTTTAAATATTTTTACTGGTTACATGTTTTGAGTTACAGAGGAGGTCTAGGGCCAAAATGATTGCTCTCGCTCGAACGTTCGCAGAGATACCTCACATGTGTGGTATGAAAACGGTTTTCATATGTGGGCGGGACTTATGCATGCGTTCACTTCTGTATGCAAGCTCACGGGGACAGGGGCGCTTTAAAAAAAAAATATTTTTATATTGTTCATTTTACTTTTATTTATTTTAGTTTGACATGTTTTTCCGCCCCAATTTTTTTTTTTGATCACTTTTATTCCTATTACAAGGAACGTAAACATCCCTTGTAATAGGAATATGGCATGACAGGTCCTCTTTACAGTGAGATATGGGGGGGGGGGGTAATAAGACCCCACATCTCACCTCTAGGCTGGGAAGCCTGAAAAAAAACAAAAAAAAAAAAACAATCCTGGCTTCGATCGTAGCGGTGAGTCGGTAGAAGCACCGGAGGGCGGCGGGGGATATCCCCTCTCGCCTCCCTTAAGAATGATCAAGCGGCGGAACAGCTGCTATGATTGTTCTTATGGTGTAGGGAATCGCCGGCTGAAAAAGCTAATATCTGAATGATGCCTGTAACTGCTCCCATCATTCAGATATCCCCGCACAAAGTCAAGGACGTCATATGACGGCCGGCAGGCGGGAAGTGGTTATGGCGGAGTATTGCCGGGCAATGGCGGAGTATTGGCGGAGTATGGCGCAGGGTATTGCGTAGAGGTCGACCGATATGGGTTTTTCTCTGGCCGATGCTGATATTTAGAAATCGGGGCGGCCGATGGCCGATATATGATGCCGATTTTTGCAGCCGATATTTTAGGCCGATTTTTCTTCTTCTTTTTTTTTTTCCCCCTTCAACTCATAAAATCTAACAGTTAAAAAAAAAAAGCGTGCTGCCAGACATCGCATGCGATTCGCACCACATTGGAGTGCACATCACATGCGATGTCTGTCCGATGCAATTTCAGCCACACAAACTGTTTGGCTGAAATCACATTGCATTCGCACCAAAATGGTGCAGGACCCTTTTTTTGGTCCGCCCTGGAATCGAATCGCATGGGTGTTCACACCCATCCAATCCGATTCCTGCACCATTTCATCATTTGCACTGCAATCTACAAACTGATCTGGGGGTGTTAGTTTTACATTGACACCTGCAGTGGTTCTCAGATCTCAGTGTGAACCACTGTGCGATTCAGGTACGATTTGGGAACCCGCACTGATATTGCACGGTTCTCGCATCACACTAGTGTGAACCGGGCCTAAATCTGACTGCCCATAGAGTAGAGTGGGGCTGTGTCTGTGTTCGCTGAGCAGAAACTGAGCAGATATGGGCTTGTCATCCGCCCGCACTCAGTGGACAGATACCCCACTGAGTAAAGCCCACCCTGTGTCTTCTGTTTTGAACGCTAATTGAACCTGCACTCGTTCTCTGAGTGCAGATTTTGTGAGTACCTATTTTAAATTATTTTCAGATTAATAAATCGTTTAAAACGGAGAGCAATATTTTGTCCTTTCTGCTTCCTCCTCCATGTGTGGGGTGAGATTCACTGCTCCATTGATTTGCATATCCTCACCCCAGGAGTGGGTATAAGGCATTGTGACCTACTCAGGTCGAGTATATGAGTTGACAGGTTTGTACTATCTGTGGTGGAGGGATTACACTCCCCTGATATTTGTCTTATCTGCAAGATCACGGGGAGAAGATTTATTTCCAATTATTCACATGAAGTGTCATGTCTGGATGGTTTCATATGGACTATTAATATTGGATGTCATTTCTTGATGAATCATATAGACTTTTTGAGATAGTTGATTTTAGTTTAATTATTTTTGCTTTTGTTTTCTTTTTTCTGTTCATATGAGGTATTTACTGAATTACCCTTAGTGGCAGCTTGCAATTTTAGAGTTAATATAGGATTATTAGTCTGCGCTGAGTACTTTATTTTTATATTCTGTTTTGTCCCCATCAACTTTGCTCTGTCCCCTTCTGCCCCCCTCCTTTTTCACGTGCTGTTTGTCCCCAACTATTCCTCATGAGCTTACCTCTCTAGTCTATAGAGTTCCCATGGTGTACATGCAGCAGCTGCAGGCTGCATAATCAGAGAACAGTCACATAGTATGAGGCATCTAATCCATGTCCTACCTTCCACTGAGGATTGTCATCCATGCCATTCCAGAACCTGTTCCTTCTGGCCCCACCCCCTGGTATCACTCAGCTCCTCCCTCTGGTTTTACTCCTCCCGGGCTCCCCCTCATCTCACCTCTAGTTTAGCAGCGATTGTCTGTGCTGACTGAAGGTGGGAGAGGATTGGTCATAGGGCGGGCGGGAGGGAGGGAGAGAAGGGGAGGGGTTCAGAAACGAGTGGCCATCATCCTCCATCCTGCAGCTTACTGGGAGATAGGAGGAGAGGGAGGGGCCGGGGGAGCAGAAAGAAGTTTGTGCGAGGCAGCAGCTGAAATTCACAGCGCCCAGGGCTGTGCTGCTTGTCACTGTGCGCGCTGTGCTGAGCGAGGTACATATGGGAGCCGCGCCACTGTGCTAATAATCGGCCGATGCCGATTCCTTAAAGGCCAAATATCGGCCGGCCTTGAGTATTGCGCAGGGTATTGTAGAGTATTGCGCAGGGTATTGTAGAGTATTGCGCAGGGTTTTGCACAGGGATGGCTAAGCAGGGATGGATGGATGACTGGATCTGTGACTGCAATTATCACAGATCCAGCCCACAGCGCTGCTGCCATGATCTGCTCCCTCCCCTCTCCTCTCACACTGTACCGATTGGTACAGAGAGGGGAGAGAGGAACCGGCGTCATCACATTGACAGAGCGATCACGTGGTAAACGGCTGCTATCAGCGGCGATGATCCGTGATGCGCCGGGTTCTCTGGACCCGGCGGTCACGGAGATTCCCGTGTGCGCGCCCCAGGGGACGCACGGGAGCGCGATTCTGGGAGGACGTTATATAACATCCTCCCAGAGTTAAGCAACCACCCTGCTGCTGTTATTTGTCGGCAGGCGGTGGTTAAGTGGTTAATTGTGGCCCCTCCAGAAACCAGGTTATGATATATTTGCTGGAAATTGATTTATTATGTATGTAGCACGGCCCCCTAGAGGGCTGCTTGGATTTACCTGCTCATCTGCACTGCCATGACCTGATGAACATTCCAACCCACCTGACACTCTGGGTTCAGACATCTTTGCACCACCTTAAAGCAATAAGTCAGACAACTGTGTGCATTTATGTTCTGATAATGTTTACTGGAACAGTTCAAAGAAGATTTTGTCACAAAGAGGAGGTAATAGATCTGCTGAGTTTTGGGCAACAGCGCCAACTCGGCAAAGGAATTCCTCCGAAACACAAGCTAAATATTTGCAGGTAAAATAGTCTCGTATATACACATGTACAGTGGAGTTCTGCTTGCACCTGAAAGGATAAACCAAGTTAGATGGTTGTACTGACAAACTTCTAAAGGGGAAACCTCGGCCAGCCTATAAACCTTTAACCCTAATGAGTTGTCAGAGTCAATGGCAATGGTATAAGGACCCTTATAGCAATAATGACAGCAATGTCCCCATTGCAGATCTGATTGTCTTCATCGGCATGTAGGAGCTCATTAATTATATCCAGTAAGGTGTAAAAGCAAGCAATAAGATTTCTTAAAGCTGAGGTGCAGCCCAAAAAAAAAGTCAGCAGCTACTAACAGTGTAGCTGCTGACTTTTAATAAGGAAACTTACCTGTCCTACTCGCTCGCGATGTCGGTCCCGCCACGGCGATCGATCGCTGCTGGCAGGTCCCGGCTCCTCCATCCTGAGTAAGGGAAACAGGCAGTGAAGCCGTTTCGTACTGCGCATGCGCCACTCGCATGGCGCTTTGTGAATGGGCGGCTTGCCTCCTGGGATACACACAGTTCCCAGAAGGCAGTGCGCCACATTCACAAGAAGAGGAAGCAGAAGGAGACCCACCGCGTTTGAGAAGAGGCACATTACAGGCAGAATAGGGGACTTGCGTATAGCAACAGGCATTTAGGGTGAGTATAATTTTATTTTTTATTTTTTAGGATTTTTAATGTAAACATTTTTTCAGGGTGGACCTCCGCTTTAAAGTGGAAGTAACTAAAGGTGTCTATGCACAGTGTTCAAGATAGGTTCAGTAAAGTATTCCCAAGGTAAAGAGGTCTGTGTAAAGTGTCCCAGTGAAACCATCATAGATGATTTGTAAAGGCGGGTGATTGCCTTCTCACCAACGACCAGGCTGATCTGAGGCCCTCCGGACAGCAGCCCCTGTAGCGACACACGTGCAGCAGATATACCGGTTCGATCTCTCGATGCGGAGCTTAGAACACAGGTTGACAGGCGATCGAAGTGGTGCTGGATGGATGTCCGAACAGCAAGCAGTGCTAGGCCCCTCTCATCCAGGTTGGAATGTTGTACATGTGGTAGGCCGCGACCTTTCACTCTCCATGGACAGAGAAGTTTGTCTCGCGCCATTACTTTATAATTGTAGTCCATACTTAGAGTGAGAGAGATTTTATATATATAAAATAGATTTTATATACCCTATTTATCGGCGTATAACACGCACCCCAAGTTTAGGAGGGAATTTTAAGGAAAAAAACTTTTAGGAGGGAAATTCAAGGAAAAAAAACTTACATTTAAATGCAGCATGCAGCCTTGCCCAGTGTCCATCTGTCCATCTGCAGCCTTGCCCAGTGTCCATCTGTCCATCTGCAGCCTTGCCCAGTGTCCATCTGTCCATCTGCAGCCTTGCCCAGTGTCCATCTGTCCATCTGCAGCCTTGCCCAGTGCCTTTGCAATCTTGTCAGTCTCTGCGTTTTTTTAAATTTGGCGCCGATTTCTGTGGAGAGGAGCGAGCGGGGCCGAGTGTACTTCGGCTAGACTCGGCTCCTCTCGCAGTCCCGCCCATCTCCACTGACTGCGCCGCTGACAGAGAAAGCCGAGTGTACTTCAGGTAGACTCGGCTCTGCTCAGTCAGGGGCAGGACTGCGAGAGGAGCCGAGACTAGCCGAAGTACACTCGGCTTTCTCTATGTCAGCGGCGCAGTCAGAGATGGGCGGGACTGCGAGAGGAGCCGAGTAAAGCCGAGTGTACTTCGGCTTCGGCTCCGCTCGCTCCTCTTGCTCGTTTCAGCAGGGGAATTCGACGGAGTATCGGCGTATAACACGCACCCACGATTTTCCCCTGATTTTAAGGGGAAAAAAGTGCGTGTTATACGCCGATAAATACGGTATATATATTTTATAATAAATATATATATTCCTATTAATAGTTTTTTTACACACACTTGTATTTTAGTTTCTACATGTAATATTGGGATTTGATTAGAGTATATATGGGTTTTGTGAGTGTGCCCCGTTAATATTATTGCCCCCCAAAAAATGGCAACCGTATTGAGCGATTCTATTGGACCCACGGGGTCGTCCAGCTGCAGTGTGTCCCTCTCCGCAGTTTAGTGCCCCCAGGATGGATGGACAGGTGCAATATTCAGCCTGGTAAAAGGACAAAGGTCCAGAACTCAGGTCTTCTGCATTCCAGACTTTTTTCCCTGAATGTAAAGGGCCCTAAATGCCCGTACTGTGCAGTACTGCCCTGTCAGCCCGCGGCCTGCCATTTACTTTGACAGTCTGCCTGCAGTGGGGCTCAAGCACTGCACCTGTCCCTCCCAGGCACACTAGAACGCCGGGAGGTTCTCACTGCAGTTGGACGGCCTTGTGTGCAAAGGGCCCTAAAGTTTCCAAAAAGTTTGGAACCCATGGATAACTCATTACCTTTCGGTGGATTATTTTTTTTTTTTAAAGATATGTTTTATTATGTTTTCCAAACAAACTTACAGACAGACAAAAATAAAGCACATACAAAAGAAAAAAAAACCACAATAAAGCACCAGATAATCTGGTTACCTCAGATCATACAGATACATACAAAGTATTTTTCTGGCAAAGTGCATAGATATACCTAAACAATGGGTTTCAGTGCAAAATATGAGAAATGAGTATAAAGGCACAATCTGGTAACAAACCTACTCCTCAGAGTAATGGGCAATCAACCTATAGTAAAAAAATATACTAAATTCTTCTGGGGGTGCGGTCTATCAATAATCAACTACTAATGACAAAAAGGAGGGGTCAGTCACTACTGGGATAATGTTAGTGGGCTGGCCAGCCATCTATCCCAAATTTTATTGAAGGTCTTGCTCTGTTTCCGGATTTCAAAGGTGAGTTTATATAGCGGGATAACATCATTAATGAGCTTCAGCCAGAGGGTCTTTAGTGAGGTCTGTGCACCCTTCCAGGACAGTAAAATAGCCTTCCTAACAAAAAAGTAAAGTATGCGGAGCAATCTCTTGGCATAAGATAAGTGCAGCCCCCCAAAGACGCCAAGAAGGCAGTTCTTGGGTCGAACAATGTTTGGGAGACCCAAGGCGGGAGAAATAAAGGCACCCACTTCCTCCCAGAGCTCCCGGACTACCGGGCACGACCAGAAGTAGTGCATAAAGTCCGCCTCCCGAAAAATCTGCTTTGTTCAGGTCTTCGGCTAGCCGGCCGGTTGCTCGGGCTTTCGGTGGGACGGGAGAGCCCAGGCGAGCGGCGGAAGGCCACTGATGTCCCCTCTCACTGCTTGTAATAACAGCCGAGCAGGTAGCTGAGTGCAGGAGACCTAGTTTGTGTAACCTAGCTGGAGTAAAGTGGGTTTGATGGAAAATTTTAACCTGTATAATACGGTCATTGGAGGCAATAACGGATGACTTGTATGTCTTGCTAAATTCTGACCAGTCATCATCAGTGAGGGAGATGTCAAGGTCGGTCCATTTTTGCTTGAGCCTTGTGAAACCTAGGATTGTAATCAGACAGTAGGGCCGCATAATAGGTGGAGACCAGTTTAGTGGGATCTGGCTGTCTTAGCAACTCTTCCAAGGGAGGTATGGCAGTGGGGTCCTCCAGGGAGCCAAACTGGGTACGGATAGCATACCGAAGCTGGTAGTAAGAAAATAAATAGGATCTCGGCAGGTCAAAATCTAAACATAATTGGGGGAAGGTTTTAAAGCACTGTATAGGTGACACAAATATTTAACCCCTTTAGAGTACCAGCGGTTGGGGTCCGGGAGGGAATATAGTTCATGTAAATTCGGGTTGTACCACAGGGGGTTATTGGGTGACTTCAACCAAGTATGTTTAGAAATTTTCTGGACAATGTACCTAAACGAGGAAAGGGTGTTGGCAAGTATAGAGGTACCGGGACGGTCAGGGACTCTGCTCCTATATATGATATTATGCAGTGTTTCCAGGGAAGAAGCAATGGGCCCTTTCCGTGGAGGTGCAGGCATTGGCCGATGCTGGGCACAACCAGTCATGGATGTGCACCAGCTGCAATGCCAAATAATAAATATGGAAGTTGGGAAACTCCCAGCCTGCCAAATGCGCTGACAAGCGTAGCGTTTCAAGGGCCACTCCAGGTGAGACACCTTTCCATAAGAAGGTAGTGCATATCGCATCAATGCGTTTAAAATGGATTTAGGTATTTTACAGGAAGAATTAGCTAGGATATAGAGAAAACAAGGTAAGTAAATCATTTTGAGCACATTGGCCCTCCCCATGAGGTCAAGAGGAAGATCCATCCATAACTTGGTCTGCTCTTGAAGGCGGGCCAATAGGGGTTCCAAGTTGTTAGCAACATAGGAAGACAAAGGGGCCTGCACCAAGACTGGTGGATTATGTTCACTTTCTATTGACTATTTAAAGTGGTCGTAAATGCTTACATGTACTCAGTGAAGTGACTGGCCTCAGGTGATGCACAGACATGAAACAAATCCTCCTACATAAGTTGTACCTGTTTATCTGCAGTCATGTGTCATGTATATCTTTGTAAAACTCAGAGATTACATTTTTTTTTCACAGACTTCCAAAGCAGAGCTGATTTGGAGGGAAGGGACACACCCCCCTTCACACTGCATACAGAGCTGAGCCTGTCAATCACAGACTGTGTGCTGGAGCTCCCCTGTCACCATTTTTCTCTTGGTGTCAGGTAGGGTGCAGCGGATTAACGGCGGACGATATTAATTATTTTAGAAGTATCGGCATCGGTCAAAAAACTGACCGATTAATTACCGATATTGCTTCAAGGGGTTTTACCCCGGTACCGTTCTTTAGAGCGGACAGTCGGCTTTATTGTAATAATAACCGATGCGGCTCAGCAGCCACTCTGCTGTTATTACAAGCAGTGAGAGGGGACATCAGTGGCCTTCCGCCGCTCGCCTGGGCTCTCCCGTCCCACCGGAAGCCCGAGCAACCGGCCGGCTAGCCGAAGACCTGAACAAAGCCGATTTTTCTTTCGGGTGTAATATCTAGTAACCAGGAAGCGATGTCATGACATCACTTCCTGGATTACTGGCATCTTAAAGGCACCAGTTTTAAAAAATAAAGTATTCAAAAACACTGATCATGACGTTTTGAATACTTTGAAGTGCAGTGGAGGGGTTTGGGGTCTTATAGCCCCGATCCCTCCATAAAGAGTACCTGTCGCTGCCTATTACTGTCACAAGGGATGTTTACATTCCTTGTGACCGCAATAACAGTGATAAAAAAATGTAAAATGACAATGTAAACATTTTTTTTTTTTTTTTTTTTTTAATGTACAAAATATCGGGCAGGAGAGGTGGCCGAAATATCGGTATCGTATCGGCACCGGAAAACGATATTGATCGATCCCTAGTGTCAGGAGTGATTCATGCTGATAGCCGATGAATGAACCAACAGACAGAAATTACACTTGGTGCTCTGGATTGAGACAAGTACACACTATAGAGGAATATGCTTTGTTCATGTTTGAGGTTTACAACCACTTTAACACCAACTAGCAACTCTTGCTATCATTGTGTTCAGTTATTGTTTTATAACTTAGAAGACGTCATTAAAAAACATGTAATGAAATTAAATTACAATTCTTCCACGTCCATGATGGTGTCTCTTATCGCAGGGAAAGCTCTCTGGCAAATGCAGACGAAGATGAAAAAACAAAAGCTCAAGCGAAGAAGGGCAAGAAGAGCACAGACGACGAGGAGCTGCCCCTGTACATCAAGAGGAGACAAATCAAGTCAGAAGAGAAGGTGAAAAACAAGAGAACCATCTTTATCGGGAACCTGCCTGTGTCCTGCACTAAACAGGTAACATACTATATACAATGTAACCCTATACTAATGCATATTAACCATTGCTTACCATAAGTCCTTTGATGATGTATTTGGTACAGACACACTAGAAGTCTTCAGCTGCCTTGCAAATGTCCGGGCTGCTCGTGTGTTGCTGTACATTTTTTTTTTTTTTTTAAGGTGGTAAGCGCTACCTCCTAGTAACCTTCTCTCAGGCTGTGCATTGCTATACATGTTCCTATAACAGTAAAGGTGAACCTTTTTGAGTCTGAGTGCCCAAACTGCAACACAAAACCAACTTATTAATTAAAAAAAATATGTAGAAGAATATGTATCGGCTTAAACTGATGAATACATATTTTTTTTTTTTATATATATTTTGTTTTATTTTGGCTATGTATTACTTTTTTTTTTTTTTTTTTTTTAGGCCTCATTCCCACGGACGTTTTTACAGCCACTTTTAATGCGTGTTTTTTGCAGCCTAAAAACGGCTCTCCATGTTAGCCTATGGCCTCATGCCCACCATGACGTTTTTGAACTGTAAATGGCATAGCCGTTTTTAAGCTGCAAAAAAAAACCCAGGACCAGTGCGTTCTGAAGCTCCAGCGTTAGAGCTGTAAAGACGTCAGACGCCGGCAAAGGGTGTTAAACGCGATTTAACGAGGCTTAACGCTGTGTTAAGCCTCGTCCGGTGTTTCTTTTTCTATTCAAAATCAATGGTTCCCTATGGGAGCTCATTGATTTGAATAGAGGTCGCGCCAGAAGTCGGATCAAGATGATCCGACTTGCGGGGCAACTCGTGTGCGGAGAATCTTGAAGGGGAACCCCGTGAAAATTGTAAAAGAAAATTGCATGATTCCCCCCCCCCCCCCCCAGGACGATATCAGACCCTTCGGTCTGGTATGGATCTTTAGGGGAACCCTCCACACCAAAAAAAAAATGGCGTGATGGTTCTCCCATACCAGACCCTTATTCGAGCACGCAGCCCGGCAGGTCAGGAAAGGGGGGCGAGCGAGCGCCTCCCTCCTAGACCATACCAAGCCACATGCCCTCACCATGGGGGGGGGGTTAGTGCCCCAAAGCACCTTGTCCCCATGTTGATGAGGACAAGGGCCTCTTCCCGACAACCCTGGCCGTTGGTTGTCGGGGTCTGCGGGCGAGGGGCTTATCGGAATCTGGAAGCCCCATTTAATAATGGGGCCCCCAGATCCCGGCCCCCCACCCTATGTGAATGAGTATGGGGTACATCGTACCCCTACCCATTCACCTGGGGGGGGGGGGAAGTGTCAATAAAAAAACACACTAGACTAGGTTTTTAAAGTAATTTATTAGGCAGCTCGGGGGGTCTTCTTCCGACTTCGGGGGTCTTCTCCGGTTCTTCTCCCGCTCTCCGGTTCTTCTGCCGGGCTCCTCCGCTATCTTCTGCTCTTTTGCTAGCGTTGGCCCGGTCTTCTCCGCCGTCTTCTTCCCTCTTCTCTTCTTCGATGTTGACACAACGCTCTCCCCCACTGTAATGCCATGTGCGCGGTGCGCAACGACTTATATAGGCATGGGGCGTGATGTCACCCGGTGACCTCGCCCCCTTATGACGCCAAAGTCCCGGGGCATGATGGGACTGTGACGTCATAAGGGGGCGAGGTCATCACCCAGTGACCACGCCCCATGCCTATATAAGTCGTTGTGCACACGGCATTACAGTGGGGGAGAGCGTCGTGTCAACATCAAAGAAGAGAAGAGGGAAGAAGACGACGGAGAAGACCGAGCCAACACTAGCAAAAGAGCGGCAAAAGAGCCCCTTTTTTCCTGGCGTCTGTACTAGCTTTACAGCCCGTTTTTTAAAACATCCGTGGATATGTAGCCTTAAATTGTCATTCTTTGTTGTTTATAGCGCAAATAATTTTGTTTGGGTACAGCGTTGCACGACCACGCAATTGTCAGTTAAAGCGCCCGCAGTACAGTATCGCAAAAAATGGCCTGGTCAGGAAATGGGTAAATCCTTCCAGGTTAAACCCTCAGTGTATTTAGCGTAACACAATAAAATAAACATTCCCCAGTTAACTATTTGTTAAAACTCTTACCTTAACACCTTGCATTTAACAACTTTCAATCCTTCTGGCTCCTGCTCTCTTAATGCTGCTTCCCTGAACTTCTGGACAGTGCAGTCTTTAGGCTTGGGGGGAGGTGAAGGTGAAGAATACAGGAGGACAACCTTGTGGTGACGTCCAGTAGGTTTAGTGCTGAGAAGGTGAGGCAGGAAGCTGCAGTCTTGGTATAATGACATACACTAGTATTGTAAAGTGCATGTAACTAACTGAACAGCATTGGGGGGGCCTGTGTAGACGGGCTTTGATGCACATGCCGTGTGCTACCAACATCAGATTGAGAAGCAGTTGATCTGCTTTTGCATGTCTAAAGATTTTTATATAGAAGCAGTGCTGAAGCAACACTGGTACTTGTGCAACTTAAACAGTTCAGGTGTTCTTCTTGGCTGGAGTGGAGTTCTGCTTTAACTTTCATAATGACTTCTTTTGTTTCAGATGCTGAAGGCTTGCTTTAAGGACTTTGGCGAGATTGAATCCATGAGGTTCCGCTCCTTGGTAAGTGTTCTATCATTTTAAATTAAAATTCTCAGACTGATACTCAGATCGACTTTTTTGTAACGATTATTTTTTTAGATGTTTTTTCTTCTAAAAAAACGCATCCTACAGAAGATCAGAATGACTTACCAGTCTGGTGCGCGGTGACTCTGACCTTCGCTCACTTGAAGAGCTCTGTGTCTGAAGACTCCTTCCAGGGGTGCCAATTCCCCCTCTGTGTGCCTTTGTTATGACAGGAGTATCCCATCAGGCACTGCAGCTTTTTAGGAGCCTGAAGATAGAAGTCGCCACCTGCTGGACTGTTTTATTCCTGATTTTCTTTTTTGCAGAGTGTATTTTATCTGGCAACAGTCATGGTAAAGCTGAACTTCAGGAAAAAGATAAAAAAAAATCCCTTGCAGTGGGGTTTCCTTTGCACAGCGGGGCTCCCTTTGCTCATTTGTGTCTAGGGTACCCATAATGGACTTTTACCATATCCGATCCCTCACTCCAGCATACTCCATCCACGACGTCCTGCAACCTCTTCTTCTTGACATTCCAGTGGTCGCAGACACTGTGGCATCATCAAGTACGATGCAGTACCCTTACCCTTGCATTGTATGTGAGGATGCTGAAGGATTGTCAACAACCTGGAGCTTCATGGAGAAGATTTGAGCTCTATTTAAGGTAGGTAAAGGTGCTTGTTATGGGTGCCATAGACATAAATGGGTTATTAACCCTTGCTGTGCAGAGGAAGCACAATTGTAGAGTTTTGTTTTTTGTTTTTTTGCTGTTGTTTTTTTCCCTGAAGTTCAGCTTTAAAGCAGACCTAAAGTTACATTTAAGAATGCCACCCCATCCCTTTGCTGATCCCAACCAAAAAAGAGTTATGAAGTACATCTATTCCCAGATGAGGTCTCTCTCTAGATCAGGGGTGTCCAACTCCATTTCATTGCAGGCCGCCAGTCACTGGTTGAATGCTGACACCAGGGGAGGTAAAGATGAGGGGGTTCTGTGGCTGCAAAGAGAGGTGCTGCCGAGATGGGGTGGGGGGGGGGGCAGACGGTTCTCTGTGGCTGCATAGAGAAATGCAGGATTTGGTAGAGGATTTTGTCCTTTCTGCTGCTGACCACTGAGACAAGAGGGGTCCCAAAGCTGCAGGAGAGGTGCGAGAGCCACCTGCTCAGGCACAGGCAGCCAATCGGTGCCTCTGCCAGACATAGAACCTTCCCTGAATGTGCGCAAAGAACTGCACGTGTCAGGTAAGCGGCGAGCTACAGAGGCCACCTCAGCAAAAAGGTCTTTCAGGGCTCTAATTTTTATTTTTGTTTTTTAACATGAGCAGCATGGTCAATGCTCATACTTTCCTCTTTGGTGCACCTGGGAATGGGATTAGTGTCCTCTGATTGCTGGTGAAAGCAAAGAGGAGTGGTAGAAGAAGCTGTGTATGCAGAAACCCCCTCCCAAGAAGAAAAGGGGGTTGGCAGGGTCCAGACAGAACAGGCAACTGCACTCTGCACAGAAGATGAAGCCCCTAGTTGGCAGAAGAACCCTTAAAGGAGAACTAAAGCCAAAGCTTGTTTGGCTGTACTTCTCCTATGACCATATGGTGAGGATCCGCCCACAACCCTGGACCGGGACCTGGCTCAGCCTCTCTGAGTCGGGGGGGGGGGGGGCAGAGAAAAGTGCCGGTGACTTCTCACGGAGCACTGAAAATCGAGCGATCAGCAGTGTTTGATCGCTCTGTTCTCTGCCTTGGTGCCAGTGGGGGACCGATACTGCATCCACCTATGTATGTACGAGTCTAAAAAATAAAATTTCTCAACTTCTCTTTTTTAAAGATCTACTGTACATTCCAAATAACCTTCAGAGAGATAATTTTTTTACATTTGGGTTTACATTAAAGGAAACCTCCCACTGAGAGAAACTAGGAGGCTTCCATTGCTGACTTCTCATTCTGCAAATATCACTTCCCCGGCTGAACATCCTGACCCCATGCTTTGTCACTAGTCTACAAGGATAAGGACTTTTCCTGATCTGCATGTATGTACCGGGTCAGTGACTCAGAATTTATGGCAGCCAGACAACTAGCATTCTCAGCAACGGCAAGTTTTTTTTGGGCTTGTATAGTGTCATCATTGCCTGACTAAGCAGAACTTTTAGAAGGCGTCCCATGGCGCTGCATCACCCTTTGTTTCTCTTATGCCGGCCATAGATGGATTGAATATTGGACGGTTTAGCAGGGACCGGACGAGATTTGATACATGCAATTTCTTGGGAACAATAGCTCTTTCATTTTTTTTTTTTTTTTCTAGAAATACACCGGTATGGAATTGATTTTCTAAAACTGGAGAGTGCAAAATCTGATTCAGCTCTGCATGTACTGGTGGCCCGTCTATTAGGGCCACGGCCACCCCCTATTCAGGCTTCCGGCCCCTTTTAGGACGCCGGGCACCTGAATTATAGCAGCAGGGGTGTTTTTTTGAAGCACCCGATTAGAGCCATAGGCTCTAATCGGTTTCAAAAGGGGGGAGACTCGGAGCGCAGAGCATTGCGCTCAGAGTCCACCCAGGTGTGTTAGAATTGCAAATGCTTTTCTAACACTGAACTGCCTCTCTGCCAATCAGGAAGCGTGGATCTGATACCCGTCACCTGATTGGCTGAAAGGACAGGCACTCCTATTGGACACCTAGCAGGAGGAAAAGCATGGAGGACACAGGAGCCCACTGCCTGACCCGCTGCTCATCCCACAGCTCGCTGCTGTCACCCGCTGCCTGACACACCACCAAGAATGGGGTAAGTGCCGGTCAGACAGTGAGTGGGCGTAGGTGCTGGTTAAATGCCGCTGGGGGGGTCACAGTGAGAGGCTGCATTTGATGGGCACAGTGAGGCTGCATTTGATGGGCACAGTGAGCAAGTGCAATTGATGTTTTTTGTTTCAGAATTTTTCAGTTTGTTTGCGCGCCCCCCCCCCAAAGAATTTGGAACACCAGCCACCACTGTCTGCATTATGGCTTCTAACTTCAGCTTATTCAAATAAGCTTTGACAATAAAACCTGGAAGCTCATTGGTTTCTATGCAGAGCTGCACCAGATTTTTCACTCTCCTGTTTAAGGCTCCATGTACACAGAAGCTGATAAACTGCAGTTTATTGGCGTTTTGGCATTTTTTTTAAAAAGCCCATTAACTGCACTCTGTTAGCCTATGTGTTCATGTACACATAACGTTTTTAAGCTTTAATGAGCAGTGGAGTTAATGGGCTTTTTTCTGAACGCAAGAAATTTGCGTTCAAAGTGCCGTTTTTCGGCAGAAAAAAACGCTAAACACTCATAAACGCTGGCCGCGAGCGTTTTTTAGCGTTTTTTGGTCCATTGGAAAAAAAAAGCTAAAAAACGCTACACTGAAAAACTCTAATAAAAACTAATAAAAAAAACGCTGATAAAAGCTAGCTTTTTCTGCTGCTTTAAAAATGACCGTTTTTGAGCTTCTGTGTACATGGAGCCTTAGTAAATCACCCCCATAGTGTTTACAGTTGTTGTGCTTTTTTTTTTTTTTTTTTTCCAACTTTCCTCCACTCCGGTGATCCTGCCAGTACTTCCTCACCTAGGGTGACAACAGTCATTGCACCTATGAAGGGGCAGCATTTCCACCCTAGGACATGACTACTGAACACCTTCCTTTCTCCATAACATGGGGGGTCTCTGACTCAGAAATTAACTGGATAGGCCTGATAACACTGTACAGAACAGTGCTGGATTTCTGTCAGGATCAACGGGCAATTCTTCTTTTCTTTCTCGTACATCACGGGACACAGAGCGGCATAGTATTTACTATGTGGGTTATAGAGATACCTTTAGGTGATGGACACTGGCACACCCAAGACAGGAAGTCCCCTCCCCTATATAACCCCTCCCATACTGGGAGTACCTCAGTTTTTTGCCAGTGTCTAAGGTGTTGGCCACGGTTAAACATGTATTCATCTGGGCTTGTGTATAGGTTCTTTTTTTGGGCCTACGCAAGCTATTCCGGATCCGTCCAAAGTTCTTCATAGCCAAACGGTCGGTACCCGGGCCTTGGCAAAGAAGAACGAGGTGTTGCCTGTAATGCCGCTCTTAGGAGGGCTGGACCCGGGGATCCAGTACTCTGGTCATACCCAAAACCAAGAGGTATCTGGCAGGGTGCTATACAGGTCCAGGGGAGTGGTGATCCTTGGGACCCCGGTCCCTGAAGGTCTACTGACATTGCCCGCCGTGAGTGGCGAAGTTTGGGCTTCTGTGCTGCGGCGTGGAAAAGGTAAGTGGTGGTCCCTGAGGAGCTTGGTTCTATGGGGACCTCCAATCCTAATGTGTTTTTTCTGCCTGTTACCTGACGGTATTCCCACTGGTTTATATATATGCCTAGTTGCTAATCCTAGAAATTGATTTCACATGGGATTTAAGACATCTGTGCGGTACCTGTATTATACCAGTAGAGGCCGCTGTGGGATGTCTTTTTTGGGCTATTCCTCCTGTTGGTGTGTAAGTCCAGGCAGACGATGAGCTCTCGCTGAGGGAAGCTGCATATCCCCTGTCATGCTTACCATGTGCTCTGTCGTCCCCGGGCTCTGTTGTTAACAGTGGACCCTGGCTCCTCTCCCTGTTCCTACATGCTTTCTCCATGTGTGTAGCGCCGATGGCGCACGTGTGCGTGCGTACGCTCATACTCAATATATGAGAAGTAGGCCAGAAGGGGGGGGGGGGGCTTGGCAGGTGATGCTCTGTGCTCACCGGAGCGCTTCTGCGCATGTGCGGCCGTCCCAGCCAGTTTAAAAGCGCAGTTTTCTGTGAGACTGGCTGTGGAGTGGACAGAGCAAGGGCTAGTGACAAGCTAAAAGCAAGGCGTACAGCAGGTGGTTGATACAGGCATCCCCTAAGAAAGGCACATTAGTGAGCACCAACTGATATACATAGCAGCAAATACGCTAGACTATAGATCAGTAAGTGGTGTATTCGGCTAAATACCTCAGCTTTGGGCTTAGGAATATGCCGTCCAAGGGCTCTGGGACTAAAACTCCTAGGAAGCAAAAAGGGTCTCTATCAGGCTCTGAGGATCTGGGGCATGCTTCTGCTGCACCAGCCTCCCCTGATAAATCAGAGGTTGGTACCCGTAGAGAGCCCTCAGGTGTGCTAGGTACTGTGGCTGCCTTCAGTTCACCTGCTCCTGTGTATGTAACGGAGGCTTTTGCCTCAGCTCTGGGTGGATTGGAGCAAAGATTGGCAGCATTGATCGCTACTTCCCTACCAGAGAGAAAGCGCGCCAGATCTCCGTCTCCTCCGTCAGAGTACCTGTTAGCAGAGCAACAACCCCATGAGGGGATTGACCTGCCTGAGGGGGATCAGGCTGAGGATGACTCTGCCTCTGAAGAGTCGACTGTGGAAGAACCATTCTCAGCATCACAAGCTGAAAGATTATTGGTCCAGTCCCTAACTGTTATGGTTCGATCGGCATTTAAATTGCCTCTTTCTGAACCGTCGACTGCTTCTGTCTCCTCGTTGGGGTCTTTAAAAGCTCCCCAGACTAATTGTTCCTTTCCAATTCATCCGTTACTGGAAGGACTTATTTACCAGGATTGGGAACATCCTGATAAACCTATTTGTTCCTCCTAAGAGGTTTTCGTGATCTATCCCATGGAGGAGAAGTTCACCTAAAAGTGGAGTTTGCCTACATTAGACGCGGCCATTTCTTGTGTGAACAAGTCACTGACATGTCCAGTAGATAATGTTCAAATGTTCAAGGACCCAATAGATAAAATATTGGAATCCTTGTTAAAATCTGCTTTTTCTACAGCGGGATCTGTAACACAGCCAGCAGTGGCAGCTATTGGGGTTTGCCAAGCCTTAAAAGATCAGATGAAACTGGTCTTAAAGGATTTACCGGATCAGCAGGCCCATAATCTGGCTGATATTCCTAGAGCATTATGCTTTGCGGTTAACGCCATCAAGGATTCGATCCATCAGGCCTCCTGCCTTGCACTGTCTTTAGTACATATGCGTAGACTTCTATGGCTCAAGAACTGGTCTGCTGAGACTCCCTGTAAAAAGCTCCTAGCTAGTTTCCCTTTTCATGGTGAGCGCTTATTTGGCGAGGACCTGGATAAATATGTCCAGAAGATTTCCAGCGGTAAAAGTACCCTCTTGCCGGTTAAAAAGAGGTTTAGAGGTCCCTCTTTAAAGAGGCCTACCACTCCAGTCCCTGGGACGTCTGCCTCTAAGCAGTTCCGAAGGCCTCCCCGATCAAGTGGCGGAGGTAAAACTCAAGGACAATCACAGGGTAATAAAAAACCCTGGATCCGAAGAGGTACTAAACCAGCCTCCAAATCGGTCCTATGAAGGGCTGCCCCCATTCAAGCGGGTGGGGGGAAGACTTCAGTTGTTCACAGAGACTTGGCGGGAGACAATCAGAGACAGATGGGTGCTCTCCGCAGTAACTCTGGGATACAAGTTGGAGTTAATGGAGTCTCCTCCTCCCCACTTTATGTGGTCAAGCGTGTCAAAAGATCCGCTAAAAAGAGGACCTCTCCTTTTTGGCATTAGACCAACTGTTGCTCCAAGGAGTAATTATGGAGGTTCCTATAGGAGAATGGGGGTTGGGATTCTACTCAAACCTCTTCACAGTCCCGAAACCAAACGGGGACGTAAGGCCCATATTGGATCTCAAGGGTCTAAACAAATTCCTGGACATCCGGTCTTTTCGGATGGAGTCGATCCGGTCGGTAGCCGCTGCCCTACAAGGGGAGGAATGGTCAGCTTCCATCGACATCAAAGATGCCTACCTGCACGTTCCCATCTTTCCAGGTCATCAAAGGTTTCTACGCTTTGCGGTAGAAGGGCGCCATTTTCAGTTCAGGGCCTTACCTTTCGGTCTGGCCACAGCACCACGGGTGTTCACAAAAATTCTGGCTCCTCCGTTGGCCGATCTAAGAACCCAAGGTGTGACGATAATGGCATACCTAGACGACCTATTGTTGATGGACCACTCAGTTACCAAACTAAGGGTAGTGATTCACGACACGATCAGGTATCTAGAGTCTTACGGTTGGATCATCAACCTGGACAAGTCAGCCTTACAACCAGTCAAAAGTCTGGAATACTTGGGGCTACGGCTGGATTCAGACCAGAAAAGGATCCCCAGGCAAGGATCCCCAGGCAAAAGTATCTTCTTTGAGGGACTTGGTCCACCTGGTTTGTGCAAAAAGACAGCCGTCCATACGCCTGTGCATGCGCCTGCTGGGGAAGATGGTGGCATCATTCAAAGCTGTGCCATACGCCCAGTTCCACTCAAGGAACTTGCAAGGGGCCATATTGTCAGCATGCAACAAAAAGGTTCAGGCTCTAGACTTCCCAATGTCCTTGTCCCCTTCTGTTCGGAAGAGTCTCTGTTGGTGGTTGATTCCCCAAAATCTGCAAAAGGGGAAATTCTTCAGTCCGATTTCTTGGAAGGTGGTCACTACAGATGCCAGCCTTGTAGGCTGGGGTGCAGTACTGGAGCAATGGTCTCTCCAGGAGAGATGGACAGAAACAGAGAAGGCCCTGGCCATCAACCTTCTGGAGATACGAGCAGCCCGGTATGCCCTAAAAGCATGGACATCCAAGCTTCAAGGGTCCCCTGTCAGAATTCAAATCAGACAATGCCACAACAGTGGCATATATCAATCATCAGGGGGGCACCAGGAGCCGTGCAGCCCAGAGAGAAGAAAATCACATCCTGGAATCGGCAGAGAAGCATGTCCCATGCATATCCGCTGTCTTCATTCCAGGAGTGGAAAATTGGAAGGCAGACTTTCTGAGTCTCCAACGGTTATCCCCAGGGGAATGGTCCCTTCATCCCGACATATTCAGATATGTCAACGGTGGGGAACACCAGATGTAGATCTGCTAGCATCCAGATTCAACGCAAAGGTGGACAAATTTGTGTCTCGAACAAGGGATCCCCTCACTTGCGGCTCGGATGCTCTGGTGTTTCCTTGGGATCAGTACAAACTGATATATGCGTTCCCACCGCTACAATTGCTACCTCGACTCCTCCGCAGGGTCAGGTTGGAAAAGAAACCGGTGATCCTGGTGGCCCCGAAGATCCTGGTACGCGGAGATTGTAAAAATGTCTGTGGGGAGTCCTTGGACCCTTCCATGTCGTCCGGACCTGCTTTCGCAAGGACCGATATACCACCCTTCCTTACTAACTCTAGGTTTAACGGCCTGGCTATTGAATCCCACATCCTAAAAAAGAGAGGTCTCTCTAACTCTGTGGTATCTACTATGATCAATGCCAGGAAGCCAGTATCTAGGCATATTTACTATAGAGTTTGGAAGGCGTACGTCGCTTGGTGTGAGGCCAGGAATTGGCATCCACGTAAGTATGTTATAGGCAGAATTCTGGACTTCCTGCAGTGGGCTGTAGACAGGAAGTTAGCCTCAAGTACTATCAAGGGTCAGGTTTCGGCCTTGTCAATACTCTTTCAAAGGCCCCTAGCTACACATTCTCTTGTCAAATCCTTCTTACAAGGGGTAACCCGTATTAACCCACCAGTTAAAGCTCCCATATGTCCATGGGACCTAAACCTGGTTCTATCGGTTCTTCAGAAACAACCATTTGAACCCTTGCGGCATATTCCCTTGGTTCTTCTCACCAGGAAATTCATCTTTTTGGTAGCCATATCTTTGGTTAGGAGAGTGTCAGAATTGGCCGCTATGTCCTGTAAGGAGCCATATCTGGTTATCCATAAGGACAGAGTATTTCTACGTCCTCATCCAGCCTTTCTTCCTAAGGTGGTGTCGAGGTTTCATTTGAACCAAGATGTGGTTCTTCCTTCCTTTTTTCCCAAGCCTAGCTCGGTAGAAGAAAAATTATTACATTCCTTGGATGTAGTAAGAGCAGTTAAAGCCTATCTTGAAGCCACTGCTCAGATTCGGAGAACGGATACTTTGTTTATTCTGCCGGAGGGCCCCAGAAAGGGTCAGGCAGCATCGAAATCTACTTTGGCCAAGTGGATTCGGCAGGTCATTGTGCAAGCCTATGTCTTGAAAAGAAGACTGCCTCCGTTCAAAGTTAGGGCGCACTCTACGAGAGCAGTTGGAACTTCATGGGCAGTACATCACCAGGCCTCCATGGCTCAAATCTGTAAGGCCGCAACTTGGTCTTCAGTACACACGTTCACTAGGTTCTACCAGGTGGATGTAAGAAGTCAGGAGGATGTCGCCTTTGGGCGCAGTGTGCTGCAGGCTGCAATAGATCCTCATGTCTGATGGCGCCCAGCTTATGTATGGTGTCTCCCTCCCCTCATTGTGGCATTGCTTTGGGACATAGTAAATACTATGCCGCTCTGTGTCCCGTGATGTACGAGAAAGAAAATAGGATTTTTCTAACGGCTTACCTGTAAAATCCTTTTGTTGGAGTACATCACGGGACACAGAGCTCCCACCCCTCTTTTGGGGACACTTGTTGCTTTGCTACAAAACTGAGATACTCCCGGTATGGGAGGGGTTATATAGGGGAGGGTACTTCCTGTCTTGGGCGTGCCAGTGTCCATCACCTTAAGGTAGCTCTATAATCCACATAGCAAATACTATGCCGCTCTGTGTCCCGTGATGTACTCCAAGAAAAGGATTTTACAGGTAAGCTGTTAAAATAGGATTTTTTTTTTTTTTTTTTGCACTTTTCAAACGGAACACTTTTCTGTATTCTATGTAACAAATCAAAAGGAAGCATTGTTGGGGTTTCCATACCCTTTAGTACGGTACGTCTGAGGCTTTTTATGTATTTGCTTGAATTTCTGCTGACATTTTTGCACTGATTTACTAAAACTGGAGAGTGCAAAATCGGCACAGGTGCAGCTCTGCATAGAAACCAATCGGCTTCCAGGTTGTTTTTTTTTGTCAAAGCTTCATTAAACAATCTGAAGTTAGAAGCTGTTTGGCTACCATGCAGAGCTACACCAAATTTTGCACTCTCCAGTTTTAGTAAGTCTCTCGTGCTGTAAATGATCCACAGCTGCTCGTCACTCTGTCTACGAATATTAAGTTCTTTGTTTCTGCTCTGTCTAGGCTCGGGCTGATGCCTCCCTCTCCAAAAAAGTTGCAACTATCCAGTAAGTTGATATATATATTTTTTTCTTCTTTAGCCACAAAGGTTGTAAAGGTTCGTGTTTTTTTTCACCATAATGCATCCTATGCATTAGACCCCTTTCACACTGAGGCGCTTTGCAGGCACTATAGCGCCTGCAAAGCGCTCTGAAAGAGCCGCTCCTCACACTCCAGTGTGAAAGCCCGAGGGCTTTCACACTGGAGCGGTGCGCTGTCAGGACGCTAAAAAATTTCCTGCTAGCAGCATCTTTGAAACGGTGAAGGAGCGGTGTGTATACCACTCCTCCACCGCTCCTGCCCATTAAAATGAATATGCACCGCTGCAGCGGCACTTTGCGGGTGATTTTAACCCCTTTTCGGCCGCTAGCGGGTGTTAAAAGCGTCCGAATAGCGTTGCAAAATTGATGGTCGGCTTTACCACCGACGCACCCACCGCCCCAGTGTGAAAGGGGCCTTAGGTGAAAAAACACCTGGCAATGACGGGCCTCCTACTACTTTCCTGAGCCCATTCACCTGCTCTGCGCATCCCCCGGCGTCCTCTTCCCCACAAAGTTTCGGCGTTGATTGGATAGATTGATAGCAGCGCAGCTATTGGCTCCCGCAGCATTGCCGTCAATCAAATCCAATGATGCGGCCGCCGGGGGAGGGACCCGAGACATACACTCTCTGTCTATGGACGCAGAGTGTATTAGACGGGAGCACACCCGCAAGGTAACCCCCTCGGGAGAGAGCTTCCTGAGGGGGTTGGCTATTGCGGGGAGGAGCCGAGAGAGCCGCTGTGGGACCCCAGAAGAGGACGATTGGGGCCATTTTGTGCAAAACGAACTGCACAGTGGAGGCAAGTATGACATGTTTGTTTTAAAATAATAATATCTGAACCTTTACAACCCCTTTTTAAGGGCCGGTTTACAACAGAACACTGTGCAGGAAAGGTGTGTTCCCTGTGCATTTTCCCCACCGTGTTCAAAAAAATGCATTGCCTTTACAATCCGATGAGTGTGTCAGTACATTGTTAATGGTGCTCCAAATGCAGTGTGATTACATGGTACTGCGCAAAAAGAACCACCTAGGGACCAGGACTTTTAAGGCAACAAAAACACCAAGAGTATAAAAAATATAAATTTTATTACAAAAAGTAAATGAAACGCATCAATAAAAACATGTCTGTGCATAGACACATGCAGATGTCATTTAGAACATTTGTGAAACATATACAGGTACTTAGTAGATCTCTGATGTACCCGACGCGTTTCTGAGTTTGAACGCCTTTCACATATAGTAATTCTAATGACAAAAAACATATAGCTATAGAAGACATCAGACAGTAGAGCGCAAAAAGCAAACTGCATAGGTGTGAACCAAGCCTAAAGCTGAACCCTGGGGGAAAACAATTGACTCGCATTGCACTGCTTGGCAATCGCATGATGTCCATGCGATCTGCTGTGGGTGTCAATGTTAAATTAATGACACCCCAAAACGGATCGCAAAATGCAGTTTGATTGTCAGAATCGCATTGCATGGGTGTTTAAAGTGGAGGTCCGCCGATTTTTTTTTTTTTTTAGTCAGCAGCTACAAATACTGCAGCTGCTGACTTTTAAAATAAGGACACTTACCTGTCCATAGACAGTGTGTACAGTGAGTGAGCATCGTCTTGGGAAGTGTGATTCTGGTAAGATCACAAGTAAAATCAGAAAATAGAGGAAAATGTAAAACAAAACAAAAAAATAAACCCATCGCAGCCACCACATCTTGCGACTGGTGCAATATATTATATTTTTGAATTGGTTTAGATACAGGCAGTGCTGTAGCATGTTTGATGCCATTAGGCTGCATTCACACTTCAGCGTTTTGAATCGTAGGCAGATTTGCCGCGATTCTGCCACGATTTGAAAGCGCCAAAGTGCAAGTCTCAAATCGCAGGACTCGCATTTGCATGACCTCTAAAATCGCGCTGCAATCGTGGCAACCCTCATCCCGGAAAGCATGTCGCTTTAAAAAGTTCAGGAGCTACTTTTGGGCGACATGGTTACCACGATTGCAGCGCGATTTATCGCGCCAGACCCGCACCACGATTTTAGGTGTCATTCAAATGAATGGCATTTCAAATGCGAGCCCGGCGATTTGTCATTCACACATTGGCGCTTTCAAATCGCGGCAGATCTGCCCGTGATTCAAGACGCTGAAGTGTGAATGCAGCCTTATGGTGCGGACAGGTTCACTTTAAGCCATGCATTGTTGTTGGTTTAAGCCCTCACATTGAGGGCGGGTTTGAAATCATGTGAATTCAAGGGCTATTTGAAAGACCTCTATTAAAATCGCCCTTAAAGCCATCAAAAGTAGTGCAGGAACTAATTTTGGGAATCTGTGCGGCACCGCAAAGTCGGCGTCGCACCAATTCGGACTGTGCTGTTGCGGCAATAGGCAATGTCAAATTGGCCCGACGTGAACAGGGGCTTAAAGTGGAACTTCAGTCATTTTTTCATCTTTCCATCTATTAAATCTTCTGCCCTTGTTGTTGTTTAACTTTGGATAGTAAAAGGTTTTTTTCTCTTGTCATCCATGGACTGACACCGCGTGTCTTTTACACCTTTACACGTGGGTTATGTCCCTGCTTGCAGGAGAAGACCTAGGCAGAATGTGAGATGTTATACATACATTCTAAACAGCCAGAGCTGAACAGCCCCGCCCAGGGGGGCGGTCCCTCCGGACATAACCCTCCCACTGCAGTCAGCAGACCTCAGTTTTTTTCTGCCTAGCAGAAGGAGAAGACGTGGCTCTCTCAGGAGCCAGTCTCCTGACCTATTTTTATTCCTTTTGGAATTTTTTCTTATTTTATTTTTTTGAGATCTTCTATCAACTGTCGGCTGGGCAACAGGTTGGGTACAAGATATCCTCGTAGTCTTCCCTGTCCGACCATCGAGCGTGCTGATCCTCGCCTTGTGTGCGTGAGACTCAGTTCACGACATGCCCCACGACTCCAGGGGTGGCCGGTGGGCTTCCAGCTCCGCGGTCCTCTCAAGATTGAACAGTCCGGCTGTATCTTTCGCGGTGGACCGGGCCGACAGCTACTCAGTACCGCACTGTGATAGTTCTGTCAGAAACACACCAGTGGGTCCCTCAGGGGACGGGTAAGTAGTCTCTCCTGGCTGCAGGTGAGTACATGCTGTGTGTTTCTTGTGTGGGGGATTTCCCTGTCTCCCCCTGTGTTTTTTAATGTCGCTCTCTGTTCACTATTGCTGGCGCTGTACTGTGTGGGGTGCCTGGGGGCCATACTGTCCTAGGGGGGGGCTCATGCTGCTCTGCATTTTGCTGGGGCTGTTTTTTTTTTGGATGTGAGGGGCCTGGGCGCCGTTCGGCGCCATGTTTGGTGTGTGTGCTGGTTTTTACATTGGCGGCCATCTTGCCGTGGTCCGCCGGAGCACATTGCGGCGGCCATTTTCTTGTAGCCGCACGTTTTTCTAGCACTAGTTTGGCCTCTAGCGCCGCTGGGAACGGCGCAAATCTCCCCACACTCTCTCCTCTCAGCTCACTCACACTGAGCAGCGCGGCGCAGTGAGACAGAGCGGCGGAACCGAGCGGTCCTGGTCAGGTTGGTGGGTTCCCTGGGCATTCCCCTACTTCAGTCAGCACAGCCTGTGGGTGGTCTCAGAGAGGGACATTATGGAGTCAGAGTCACCAGCTTCCCCTCACATGCCAGAGGCAGCAGCCAGTGCTCCAGCACCTGCGGTCCCTATGGACCAGTTGTCGGCAGTCCTGGAATCATTTCTGACCAGGATGGAAGCTGTGTGTGAGCACAAGGGAGCAAAAAAGCGCTTTATCTCCACAAGGGGAGTGCTCTGATTCAGATATGGGCCTAGCTATTGCTGCTCAGTACCCTAGCTCTGAATATTTGGATGGTTTTGAACAGGACATTCCTTGTGAGGAAGACTCCAGTTCTGAGTCAGTAAATGACAGGGCGCTTGTTAGTGAACTCATTGATGCTGTGAGGGACACTCTCAAGCTAAATGCTGCGACTGCAGAACCTCAGGCGGATACAGTCTCCTTTGGTTCTTTTAAGACCAAGCCTTCTAAAAAGGTTTTTCCTTATGTACCTTTCTTTGACCAGCTCATTGACCAGGTCTGGGAAAAGCTGCAGAAGACTTTCATGGTCCTGCGGCGTTTGTCTCTTAGATACCCATTTGAAGACGCCCTGCTTAAAAAGTGGGCTTCTCCCCCGGTGGTCGACCCTCTAGTCGCCCGTTTAAACAAGGCCACCACTCTCCCGATGGAGGGGACTCCTGCGTTTTAAGGACCCCACTGACAGAATTTTGCACCAAACTGTGCAGGAGCATAACCTTCCTCCAGACACTATTGCTCTGGCCCACCAGATGATGCAGGGTCTGATATATGTGTGCGACGCCACGTTGGACGCGGCCCCTTTTAATATCCAGGGCCTCTGTCTCGGCGGTGGTATTGCGTCGTCTTATCTGGTTGAAATGCTGGTCTGCTGACCTAGCCTCTAAGAAGCTCCTGACGGATCTACCTTTTAAGGGTGGTAGACTTTTTGGTGCTGCTCTGGATGACATCAAGGATGTCACGGGAGGTAAAAGCACTCTCCTTCCTCAAACTATCAAGGGTAAGGAGGCCCGACGTAAACCGGGGCCTTCCTTTCCAGCAAAAAAGTTTTTTTTTCGTCCGTCAGAGTCCACGGGTAAGCCATCCCAGACTGACAACAGTGCGGCTGGTGGGCACAAGCGCCCCTGGGTGCGTAAGCCGAACAAGCTGGCTCCCAAGCCCGCCTCCGCGTGAAGTCTTGCCCCCGCCCGTCTCTGGGGTGGGGGGACGACTTCGCAAGTTCACGGATCGGTGGACCTCCCGGATCTCCGACCGGTGGGTGTGCGAGGTGGTCACCTCAGGATACAGAATAGAGTTCCGCTCCTGGCCCCCAGACAGATTCTTTCCCTCAAATCTCCCTCTCCTTCCTGCCCGTCGGGCAGCCCTCTTGGGGGCTGTACAGGATTTGATCGGGTCCGGAGTAATTGTGCCGGTTCCGTCCCAGGAGAGGTTTCAGGGGTTCTACTCGAATCTGTTTGTTCTTCCAAAAAAGGACGGGGTTCGGCCAATCCTGGACCTCAAGGCCCTGAATGCCTTCGTGAAGGTGCAAAAATTCCGCATGGAATCCATTCGCACGGTGATCGCTACACTCCATCAAGGGGATTTTCTGGCATCCTTGGACATCAAGGACGCCTACTTGCATGTTCCGATCTGCGCAAGCCACCAGAAGTTTCTGCGCTTTGCGGTCGGCGAAATCCACTATCAATTTGTGGCTCTTCACTTCGGCCTAGCCTCGGCACCAAGGGTGTTCACCAAGGTGCTTGCTCCGGTCCTAGCTTTGCTGAGACAGCGAGGCATTGCTATCGTGGGCTATCTGGACGATTTTCTTCTAAGAGCAGACAGTGGCTCAGAATTGGAAGAAAGTGTGACTATCGTCAGTCAGACCCTCAGGGAGTTTGGGTGGCTCCTGAACGTTCAGAAGTCGGTTCTAGTCCCGACTCAGTGTCTGGAGTATCTAGGTCTGATTCTGGACTCCTTGGAGGCAAAAGTCTTCCTACCTCCAGACAAACTACTGACACTTCAGTCTGCAGTACGGGTGCTGACAACCCGAAAATGGTCGTCAATCCGCTTTTGCATGAGAGTCCTGGGACTCATGGTGGCCTCCTTCGAGGCCGTTCCTTATGCCCAAGCGCACACCAGGGCTTTACAGAAAGAGATCTTGTCCACTTGGGACAAATCCCCGTTGTCCTTGGATCTTCAGATCCAGGTGAGTCACCTGGTCAGGGCGTCCCTGACGTGGTGGTTGAGGTCCCCGGCTCTTCGGTCCGGGAAGTCGTTCCTCCCCATCCAATGGACGGTGATCACGACGGACGCCAGCCTGACGGGCTGGGGGGGGGGGGGAGTCTGGGGAGTCCTGTCGGCCCAAGGGCTTTGGACTCCGGACGAAGCCCTCTTACCGATCAATGTGCTGGAGATACGGGCAATCAGACTGTGCCTCTCCTCATGGTCGGAGAAATTACGGGGTCACTCCATCATGATCCGATCGGACAACGCCACAGCGGTGGCATATGTCAACCATCAAGGGGGGACTCGGAGCTCAGCTGCGGCTTCCGAGGTCACCCGCATCCTGAGGTGGGCCGAAAGAAGCGTGCCGGCTCTGTCGGCCGTCTACATTCCGGGCGTAGGCAATTGGCAGGCGGACTTTCTAAGTCGCCAGACGCTGGACCAGGGAGAGTGGTCCTTGCACCCGGAGGTCTTTCAACTCCTTTGCAGACGGTGGGGCACGCCGGATGTGGATCTGATGGCCTCTCGACTCAATCGCAAGGTGTCGAGGTTTGTGGCCAGATCCAGGGATCCCTGGGCAGATGCCTCGGATGCGTTGGTGGCCCCATGGGGTCAGTATCACCTGATATACGTTTATCCTCCGCTGCAGTTGCTCCCTCGCCTGCTCCGCAGGGTAGCGACCGAGGGAATTCCGGTGATCCTCATTGCTCCGGATTGGCCTCGGCGTCACTGGTACGCCGATCTGGTACGTCTCGTCGCGGACGTTCACTGGCGGTTACCAATACGGGGGGGCCTTCTGTCTCAAGGTCCTATATTTCATCCTGCTTTACAGTCTCTGGCTTTAACGGCATGGTTATTGAAAGCCAGGTGCTGAGAGACCGAGGTCTCTCGGATTCGGTCATTTCGACCATGTTAAGGGCACGGAAGTCTTCCTCCAGAAAGATCTATCACCGTACTTGGAGAGCTTACATCGCCATGTGCGAAGAGCTGGACTGGCGCCCACGAACGCATTCCGTTCCCAGAATCCTGCATTTTCTGCAGCGTGGTGTGACCCAAAAGCTCGCTTTGAGTACCATTAAGGGTCAGATTTCGGCCTTGGCCATCTTCTTTCAGCGACCGCTGGCGGGTCATCCCTTGGTTAGCACCTTTGTGCAGGGGGTTCGCCATGTGCTCCCCCCTGTCAAGCCTCCTCTCCCCCCGTGGGATCTGAATTTGGTGCTCTCGGTTCTCCAGGAACCTCCCTTTGAAAATATTAGAGATATTCCCCTCTTGACTTTGTCTCAGAAGGTGGCCTTCTTGGTGGCCATTACTTCCGTTAGACGAGTGTCTGAGTTGGCGGCCTTGTCCTGCAAGTCGCCCTTTTTGGTTATAAGGATAAGGCGGTGTTACGTCCGCGACCTTCTTTTCTGCCAAAGGTGGTCTCGGCCTTCCACTTAAATGAGGATATTGTCCTCCCGTCCTTGTGTCCTCACCCATCGCATTCCAGAGAGTTTGCGCTTCACACTTTGGATGTGGTACGAGCCTTGCGGGTGTACCTGTCTGCTACTATTCGGAAGTCTGACTCACTATTTGTGGCTGTCTCTGGTCCAAAACAGGGCCAAGCGGTTTCGTCTGCCACCATTTCTAGGTGGATCAGACAAACCGTCATTCAAGCTTATGCTCTCAAGGGGCGGGCGCCTCCCTTTCCGGTTACGGCACATTCCACCAGGGCAATTTGTGCTTCCTGGGCTTTCCGTCATCAAGCGTCGGTTGCACAAGTGTGCAAGGCGGCGACCTGGTCGTCTGTTCATACCTTTTCTAAGTTTTATAAGGTTGATGTGGCTGCATCTTCGGATGCTTCCTTCGGCCGCAAGGTGTTGCAGGCCGCTGTTTGAAGTTGCAACTCCTCCGTTGAGGAGCTCTGCCTTGTTTGGAGTGAAGTTTTTGGTTTTCCATTTATACTGCTCCCATCCCTCTTGACACTGCTTTGGGACATCCCACGTGTAAAGGTGTAAAAGACACGCTGTGTCAGTCCATGGATGACAAGAGAAAATAGGAATTTTGTACTCACCGTAAAATCTGTTTCTCTGGCATCCATGGACTGACACAGCACCCACCCTTCTTTTTAAGTTTGTACTGCTTTGTTACGAACTGAGGTCTGCTGACTGCAGTGGGAGGGTTATGTCCGGAGGGACCGCCCCCCTGGGGCTGTTCAGCTCTGGCTGTTTAGAATGTATGTATAACATCTCACATTCTGCCTAGGTCTTCTCCTGCAAGCAGGGACATAACCCACGTGTAAAGGTGTAAAAGACACGCTGTGTCAGTCCATGGATGCCAGAGAAACGGATTTTACGGTGAGTACAAAAATCCTATTTTTCTGCCAGTAAATACCTTATACAGCCCACTTCCTGTTTCTTGTCTGGTCATTAGTCTAGGCTTATGACATCATACACAGCTCGCTCTCACTCTCCTGAGAGTTTGCCAGGAAGAGAGGAGGGATGAGTCATAAGAGGGCCAAGTTGAGCTGGAGGTGTGCCTCCTGTGTGTCTGTAAATACAGGAAGTGAACAGGCAGCGGCTTCAGCTACCCATAGTTAAAATGGATGCAGCCAGACTCAGTGGAGGGAGATTTATGCAGCATATTTGGCAAGTACAGAATCACAGTATATATAAAATAATATGCAAAGTGGTTGGAGGGAAGCTTCAGAATGGCAAAGATGTTTTTATTACAAATTATGTGAGCAGACTGCAGTTCTTCTTTAATGAGAAAACTCTTTCTTTGCAGACGGAAAATTCATCCTAAAAGGAAAAACATTAACGCGTATGTGCTTTTTAAAGACCAAGAAAGTGCATCTAAAGCTCTTGTAAGGCAAGTACCTGAAAAAAATGTTAGTAGTGGCCATATGAGCTTGCTTTTCACAAGGCCTTACTATAACTTTGTTACATTAGCGAACCAGAGATCTGAGGAGCAAGGCACCGCATCCCAAAAGTTAAAGAATACATAAAGAACACAAGTTTGGGGACTTTTGAGGTGCCACACAAACCATGTACTACATAATAATTTAAAATCCATATCAAATTTTGTTGGTTACATTAAAAATATATATATTTTTTTCTGAAGATTTAAATAAAGATCACATGCGATTCAGGTATATAGTACAGTGATTTTTGCTCAACATGTTTCGCCATTAAGGTGACTTTAGGAGACTTTAATTGCTGCACAATATATTCACTGTGGACAGAAAAAAAAAAACCCATTTAGAGACAATATAACATGGGGCCATATAGCGCTATTGTCTGTATCAGTGTTTCTCAACTTCAGTCCTCAAGCCGCCCCAACAGGTCATGTTTTCAGGATTTCCCTGGGATGAAAACGGCCGTGGTAATTACTAAGGCAGCGAAACTGATCAAATCACCTGTGCAAAATAATGGAAAGCCTGAAAACATAACCTGTTGGGGCGCCTTGAGGACTGGAGTTGAGAAACACTGCTCTATAGTCATGCACAATTCGTATACATCAAAGTTACAATGAGTCCTCTGAGTGTTCTTATCTCAGAGGTGCCACCTGGTAAGTAAATGTCAGTGCAGGAGCCACAAAATGACCATCCTAGAGATATCAGTGTGGCATAGGAGGACCATGTCCCAACAGTGGAAGTCTATAGGAATAATGTTAAGAAAACCATTAGCGATTGAATCCTACCCATGGTAGGTCCCCAATTATGGACATAAATACAATAAAATGTTCACCTGTCATATCACGATGAGGAACCAGAGAGACAGAATCTTCCAAGATGAAATTTGTGCAGCTTGACTTCAACTAAATTGATTTGTCCCACAAGGGGGAGAGCCCAAGAAGCCCTATATGTACAACACCTCCTTCACTATAGCAAATGATCTACCAGACAGAAAAGAACTTGTCATAAATATAATACTCCATTGTATGTTTCAAAAACACCCAGCCAAATGATATATGGGAGTTTTCCTAAAGATGTTACAGTGAGGGAATAAAGTATTTGATCCCCTGCTGGTTTTGTACGTTTGCCCCACTGACAAAGAAATGACAAACGCCCTTCAAAAAAAGTTATAAATGGATTTGCATTTTGAGTGAAATAAGTATTTGACCCCCCTCGCAAAACATGTTTTAGTACTCGGTGGCAAAACCCTTGTTGACAATCACAGAGGTCAGACATCTCTTGTAGTTGGCCACCAGGTTTGCACACATCTCAGGAGGGATTTTGTCCCACTCCTCTTTGCAAGTGCTGGAAGGTGCCAAGAGAAACTTTTTTATTTTACGCAGTGACAAATCACGAATGTGGATCCCACTTCAGACAGCAAAGCAAGTCTAAATGAGGCCTTAAAGCAGCTGTCCAGTCTACATTTCAAAAATTTAAAAGTCACTTACCTGCCCCAGGATTCAGCGATGTCCTCCACCAGGCAATTTCTTCACCAGGCTTTGGTTCCTGGCGGCGGCATTCTAACTGTGGGCAGCCGGCTGTGACTGCATGTGGTTCCACAGCCGGCTGCTCACTTGCGCATGCCCAGAAGGCTGAGGGGGAGGGGGGGCAACTTCACCTCAGATCGCTGTGTTAGCGATCTGACCGGAAGTGGCGGAGCAAGTACCTGTCAAAATCAGACACCCCCCTTTCCCTAAATAAATGATGCTCCAGATGTTAAGGGGCGGGGGTTATTGGAACAGCTCTGGAGCCGGCGGTGTTGGAGTTGGTGATTTTTTTAGGACTTGGATAAAGAATGGAGAGGGAAGACATTTTAAAGCAAGCAAAAGCCTGTATACACAGACCCTTAAAGGGAAACTAAGCAGTAAAATGTAGGTTCTGCCATTGCTGACTGTGCTCTGGGACTGATATATAATTCCTGCCTCACTGTTTAGGGGGTCTGCTTACATACCACTATTTGCTCTCCATTGCAAAGCTACTGCACACTGCAGATCATCTCAATGTAATGCTGCAGAGAGAACTCTGTGATTGGAGGAGGGCCGGATATGGTGATTGTCATGGTTCACTTGACCAGACTGTCTGCCTGACTTTCTTTCTCGTACATCACGGGACACAGAGCGACATAGTCATTACTAATGGGTTATATAGATACCGTCAGGTGCTGGCACTGGCAACTTCCAAAACGGGAAGTACCCTCCCCTATATAAGCCCCTCCCATCCGGGAGCACCTCAGTTTTTTGCCAGTGTCTAAGGTGTTGGCCAAGAAGTAACATGTGTTTTTCACTGAGCTTGCGTACAGGTTCTTTTGGGCCTCAGTAAGCTATTCCGGATCCGACCAAAAAAGCTTCATAGCTAAACGGTCGGTACCCGGGCCTTGCAGAGAAGAGCAAGGTTTTGCCTGTAATGCCTCTCTTAGGAGGGCTGGACAGTGGGATCCAGAGCTCTGGTCATACCCACGACCAAGATGTTTTCTGTGCAGGGTGCTATACAGGTCCAGGGGAGTGGAATCCTTGGGAACCCGGTCCCTGAAGGTTTGATTACAATGCCTGCCGTGATAGGTGAAGTTTGGGCTTCTGTGGACCAAACAGAGTCCTGCGGCGAGGAAAAGGTAAGTGGGGGCCCTCAGGAACTTGGTTCTATTGAGGGACCCCCAAGCCTATTTTGTCTTTCTGCCTGTTACCTAAGGTATTCCCGCTAATATTCTGTGTATGCCTGTTACTACTGAGAAAATGTAAAAATTTTAATAGTAGGCAAGAAAAATAAAAATAAAAAATGTAAGACCGCGGTACCTGTGTTAGACACTAGAGGCCGCTATGGTTCTTTTTCTTGTAATGTGGATTTTCTTCTTCCAAAATCAAATCCAGGCAGTTGGTAAGTTCTCTGCTGGGAAGCTGTCTCCTCTGCCCTGTTGCTGCGCTCATCCATCCCCGGGCCCTGCGGCAGGGACCCTGGCTCCCATCTAGCTCCTTATTTTTTTCAAAAAAGCGCACGTGCCCGCGCGCGCGTGCACGCGCCTCTATATATATATAGAGGCGATCTGGAAAAAGGGGCGGAGCGGGTGGATGACGCTCGGTGTGCGCCGCGGCGCTACTGCGCATGTGCGGGTGTCCAGCGTGTTTTAAAGCACAATCATAGCTGGCTATTGAAGTGCACAGACAGAGCTAGCAACAGTATAAAGGCACACAGAGGCGGTTGATGCAGGCATCCCCTAGAAAGGCACTTTAGTAGACACCAACTGTTATATAGCAGCAATTGTGCTAGACTATTCTCAGTAAAAGTGGTGTATTACGGCTGGAATACCTCAGCTTTAGGCTTAGGAATATGCCGTCCAGAAGCTCCAGAACTGAATCTTCCAGGAAGCGAAGGGGGTCTCATCGGGCTCTGAGGATCTTGGGCATGCTTCTGCTGCACCAGTCTCCCCTGAAGTTCAGAGGTAAGTGACCGTAGAGACCCCGCAGGGGTACTTGGTACTGTGGCTGTCCTCAGTTCACCTGCTCCTGTGTATGTAACAGAGGAGGTTTTTTCCTCAGCTCTGGGAGGATTAGAGAGAGATTGTCAACATTGATCGCTGCCTCCCTGTCAGGGAAAGCACGCCCGATCTCCGTCTCCTCCTTCAGAGTGCCTGTTAGCAGAGCAACAGTCCCATACAGGGATCGACCTGCCTGAAGGGGATCAGGATGAGGTTGATTCTGTTATAGAGGAATCAACAGTGGGGGAACCTTTTCTCAGCATCTCAAGCTGAAAGATTAGGGGTTCAGTCTCTGACTAACATGGTCCGATCAGCATTTAAAATGCACCTTGCGGAACCATCAACCACTACTGTATCCTCGTTGGGGTCGCTAGAAGCCCCCAGACTGTCTGTTCTTTTCCACTTCACCCTTTACTGAAAGGGCTCATTTACCAGGATTGGGAACGTCCTGAGAAAATATTTATTCCCCCAAGAGATTTCCGGTGGTCTATCCCATGGAGGATAAGTTCATCAAAAAATGGAAGGTCCCTACAGTGGACGCAGCCATCTCTTGTGTGTATAAATCACTGACATGTCCAGTGGATAATGTCCAAATGTTCAAGAACCCAATAGATAAAAGATTGGAGTCCTTATGAAAGTCTGCTTCTTTCTACAGCAAGCTTGGTGACACAACCAGCAGTGGGGTCTGCTAAGCAGTGAAGGATCAGTTGAAACAGGTCTTGAGGGACTTGACAGATCAGCAGGCCCTTGCCCTAGCTGATCTACCTAGAGCCTTAGGCTTTGCGGTTGACGCCATAAAGGATTCAATCCATCAGGCCTCCCGCCTTACGCTGTCTGTAGTACATATGCGTAGGCTTCTATGGCTCAAAAACTGGTCTGCTGAAGCTCCCTGTAAAGAATGGCTGGTTAGCGTCCCATTTCATGGTGAACGCTTATTCAGGGAAGACCTGGACAAATATATCCAGAAAATTTCCAGCGGTAAAAATACGCTCTTGCCGGTTAAAAATAGAGTTAGAGGTCCCTCTTTAAGAGGCCTGCTTCTCCAGTCCCTGGGGCATCGGCTGTGTAACAGTTCCGACGGCCTCCTCGGTCAATTCCCGGGGGTAAAAAACAGGGACAATCGCAGGGTAATGAGAAACCCTGGGTCAGGGGAGGTACAAAACCTCCCCCAAAGTTAAATTCATTGAAGGGTTGCCCCCACTCAGTCGGGTGGGGGGAGGACTCCAGTTGTTCGCAAGAGACCTGGCGGGACACGATCAAAACAGATAGGTGCTCTCCGCAGTATGTTTGGGATACAGTTTGGAGTTAAAAGACTCTCCTCCTTCCCATTTTTGAGGTCAAACGTGCCAAGGGATCCCCGGAAGAGAGAGTCCCTCCTGTTGGCACTAGAACAACTATTGCTCCAAGGAGTAATTATGGAGGTTCCCCTGGAAGAATGAGGGTTCGGGTTTTACTCAAACCTCTTTACAGTCCCGAAGCAAACGGGGACGGGAGGCCCATATTAATTCTAAAAGGGCTAAACAAATTCCTGTATATCAGGACTTTCCGATGGAGTCGATCCGATCGGTGGCCACTGCCCTACAAGGGGAGGATTGGTTAGCCGCGATCGACATCAAAGATGCTTATTTGCACATTCCCATCTTTCCAGTCCACCAAAAATTTCTACGCTTTGCAGTAGAAGGGCGCCATTTTCAGTTCAGAGCCTTACCCTTCGGTCTGGCCACATCACCACGAGTGTTTACAAAAATTCTGGCCCTTTATTGGCCAATCTAAGAACACAAGGTGTAATGATAATGGCATATCTAGATGACTTGTTGCTGATAGACCACTCAGTGAAAAAACTAGACGTGGTCGTTCACAAGACAATCAAGTATCTGGAATCTCACGGTTGGATTATCAACCAAGACAAGTCAGCCCTAAAAACCAGTCAAAAGTCTGGAATACTTGGGGCTAAGGTTGGATTCAGGCCATAGAAAAATATTCTTGCCTCGAGGAAAGGTGTTGTCTTTGAAAGATTTGATCCACTTAGTGGGTACAAAAAAGACAGCCGTCCATACGCCTGTGCATGAGGCTGCTGGGAAAAATGGTGGCATCATTCGAAGCAGTACCCTACGGTCAATTCCATTCAAGGAATTTGCAAGGGGCCATACTGTCAGCCTGGAACAAAAAAGTTCAGGCCCTAGACTTACAATGTCCTTGTCCCCTTCCGTTCGCAAGAGCCTCCGTTGGTGGTTGGTTCCCCAGAATCTGGAAAAAGGGAAATCCTTCAGTCCGATTTCTTGGAAGGTGGTCACTACAGATGCCAGCCTTATAGGCTGGGGAGCAGTACTGGAGCAATGGTCTCTCCAGGGCAGATGGTCGGATGCAGAAAAGGCCCTGCCCATCAATCTCTTAGAGATACGAGCAGCCCGGTATGCCCTAGTAGCATGGACATCCAAACTCCAAGGGTCCCCTGTCAGAATTCAATCAGACAATGCCACAGCAGTGGCATATATCAATCATCAGGGGGGCACCAGGAGTCGTGCAGCCCAGAGGGAAGTAAATTACATCCTGAAATGGGCAGAAAGATATGTCCCAGCCATATCTGCGGTATTCATTCCAGGAGTGGAGAATTGGAAGGCGGACTTTCTAAGTCGCCAGCAATTATGCCCAGAGGAATGGTCCCTTCACCCCGAGGTTTTCTGGACAATATGTCAGCGGTGGGGAACACCGGATGTAGATCTTCTAGCATCCAGATTCAACACAAAGGTGGACAGGTTTGTCTCTCGGACAAGGGATCCCCTAGCTTGCGGCTCGGATGCCCTAGTGTTCCCTTGGGATCAATCCCACCGCCACAATTGTTACCTCGATTACTCCGCAGAATCAGGGTAGAAAAGAAACCAGTGATTCTGGTGGCTCCAGCGTGGCCCCGAAGAGCATGGTACGCGGAGATTGTAAAATGTCAGTGGGGAGTCCTTGGACTCTCCCACGTCGTCCGGACCTGCTTTCACAAGGACCGATTTACCACCCTTCCTTACCAGCCCTAGGTTTGATGGCCTGGCTATTGAAGCCCACATTCTAAAAAAGAGAGGGCTCTCTAATCCTGTGGTATCTACCATGATCAATGCCAGGAAGCCTGTATCCAGGCAGATCTACTATAGAATCTGGAAGGCGTACATCGCGTGGTGTGAGGCCAAGAAATGGCATCCACATAAGTACGTAATAGGTAGGAGTCTGGACTTCCTACAGTGGGCTGTAGATAGGAAGCTTGCCTTGAGTACTATCAAAGGTCAGTTTTCGGCCTTGTCAATATTTTTTCAAAGGCCCTTGGCTTCGCATTCACTAGTCAAAGCCTTTAGATAAGGAGTGATGCGTATTAGTCCTCCGGTTAATATTCCCATATGTCCATGGGATCTAAACCTGGTTCTGTCGGTTCTACAGAAACAACCATTTGAACCATTACAGCATATTTCTTTGGTTCTTCTCACCAGGAAATTGATTTTTCTAGTAGCCATTTGTTCGGCTAAAAGAGTGTCGGAATTAGCAGCTATGTCCTGTAAAGAGCCATATCTGGTTATCCATAAGGACAGAGTAGTGTTACGTCCTCATCCAGCCTTTCTTCCTAAGGTGGTATCGAGGTTTCATTTGAACCAAGATGTGGTTCTTCCTTCTTTTTCCCCCAAACCTACTTCGGTAGAGGAAAAGTTATTGCATTCTTTGGATGTAGTAAGAGCAGTTAAAGCTTATCTAAAAGCCACTGCTCAGATTCGCAGAACGGATACTTTTTTTATTCTGCCGGAAGGCCCCAGAAAGGGTCAGGCAGCGTCAAAATCTACTTTAGCCAAGTGGATTCGACAGGTCATAATGCAAGCCCATGGCTTGAGAAGGAGACCGCCTCCGTTCAAAGTTAGAGCGCACTCCACGAGAGCAGTTGGAACTTCATGGGCAGTGCATCACCAGGCCTCCCTGGCTCAAATCTGTAAGGCCGCAACATGGTCTTCGGTACACACGTTTACTAGGTTCTACCAGGTGGACGTTAGAAGTCAGGAGGATGTCGCCTTTGGGCGCAGTGTGTTGCAGGCCGCAAAAGATCCTCATGTCTGATAGCGCTCAGCTTATGTATGGTGTATCCCCCCCCTCATTGGGCATTGCTTTAGGACATCCCATTAGTAATGACTATGCCGCTCTGTGTCCCGTGATGTACGAGAAAGAAAATAGGATTTTTATAACAGCTTACCTGTAAAATCCTTTTCTTGGAGTACATCACGGGACACAGAGCTCCCACCCCTCTTTAGGGACACTTATTGCTTTGCTACAAAACTGAGGTGCTCCCGGATGGGAGGGGCTTATATAGGGGAGGGTACTTCCGGTTTTGGAAGTTGCCAGTGCCAGCACCTGAAGGTATCTATATAACCCACTAGTAATGACTATGTCGCTCTGTGTCCCGTGATGTACTCCAAGAAAAGGATTTTACAGGTAAGCTGTTATAAAAATCCTATTTTCCCCTCCCTCTTTATTTGAATTGCACTTTACTGCAGAGTTCCGAAGCCAGGGTGAGTGCAATGCACATTTTGTAAAGCACACTGCTGTTCGCTGTTCTTTAATTGTGTGGTGTATTTCTGCTTTCAGGCCATGTACCTGCTTCATAAATGGACCCCTTAGGTTGCAATTTCAGCAGATGAAAAGGAAATGCCTGCCTGGGTTCACCTACAAAACTGTTTTACCTGCTCACCCTAATCATGTTTATTTTTATAACTAGGAATGGTACAGAGATCAGCAATGGATTCCACATCAGAGTGGATCTTGCCTCAAAGAGCTCTACGGTAAGCTGCTTTAAATGTACCTAAACCAAATTACAAAAATGTAATATAGTACACCAGAGTTTCTCAACAGGGCTTCTGTGAGAGGTCCCCAAGGGTTCCACCACAATCTACTGGATCATCACAAGCAGATGAACAGTGGATTGCATCCCTGCATAGCTGACAGGCTGCAGAGAGCAGATAAACAACTTGCATCGCTGTTATGCGTTGATCCCAACCAGCCCTCCCCTCATATCCTTCCCAGATGACGGTGTGACATCAATCGGGAGAGATGGGGGAGGAAGGTGGGTGGGAATCTGGGTATGAGATACAATTCAGCAGCTAATCTGCATAAGGAAAACTCTACAGATCCCAGTATTGTGCCCCCCTGTGCTGTACTGGCCCCTGCCCTGTGCTGTACTGTTTCCTCCTGGCCCCTGCCCTTCCCTGTGCTGTACTGTTTCCTCCTGGCCCCTGCCCTGTGCTGTACTGTACTGTACTGTTTCCTCCTGGCCCCTGCCCTGTGCTGTACTGTACTGTTTCCTCCTGGCCCCTGCCCTGTGCTGTACTGTACTGTTTCCTCCTGGCCCCTGCCCTGTGCTGTACTGTACTGTTTCCTCCTGGCCCCTGCCCTGTGCTGTACTGCTGCCTCCTGTCCCCTGCCCTGTGCTGTACTGCTGCCTCCTGATCCCCTTGTGCTTTACTGCACCCTTTTGGGCCCCCTGTGCTATACTGCTCCCTATTGCCCCCACCCCCTGCTGTACTGTTCCTTCCTGCTGCCCCCATGTGCCTATACTGTTCACTTCTGCCTCACCCCACTCTGTTCTCTCTTGCCCCCCCCCCCCCCCCCCACTATACTGTTCCCACTTAGCCTGCCTGTGCTATACTGTACTGTTCCCTTCCTGCCCCCTTGTGCTATTCTGTTCCCTCCTGACTCTCTCATGTGCTAAACTATTCCCTCCTTGCTTATCTGTTCCCCGGTTGCCCCTCTTTGATATACTGTTCCCTCCTAGCTTCCCTGTGCTATACTTCTCCCTCCTGGCCCCCCAATACTGCTCCCTCTTGGCCCCTCTATACTATTTTGTTCCTTGCTGTCACCCCAAAAACTGTTGCCTCCCGCCCCCCTCCCCGTGCTATACTGTTCCCCTCGCACCCCTATGCTATATGGTTCCCTGCTGTCACCCGTATACTTTTCTCTCCTGGCCTTACTGTGCTATAGTCTTCTGGCTCCCTTGTACGTTTTCCTCCTGGATCTCCTGTGCGCTACCCTGCTGACCCCTCTTATCTCAAGTTTTACCCAGAATTGAGCATCTGCGCTAAAAAAGCAAGCACAAGTTTCACATTAAAGTGGTCCTAAAGGCTTTTTATCTTCATGCATTCTATGCTAGTAGGTAAAATACCTTCTGTGTGCAGCATCCCCCCCGAATACCTGAGCCCAATTATGATCTATCGATGTCCATGAGGGCCTCGGCTCTCTGGGGACTCTCCTTTCTCATTGGCTGAAACGGCAGCGGGAGCCAGTGAGTGACTGAGAAGAGATTCGGGGGCGGGGCTGAGCCCCGGCTCTGTGTCTGAATGGTGTCCCAACAGCAAACTGCTTGCTCTGGGGGTGCTGGGCAGGATGGAGGGGCCAGGAGTGCAGATTAAGGACTGAAAAAAACATGCCTTTGATATCACTTTAGGGAGGTAACTTAATATTTATTCTATTGTTTAAAATGATTGTAAAGTCTTTGTTTTTTTTTTGGTTTTTTTTGTTGTTAAAAATAACAAACCTGCTCTGTGAAGTAGTTTTGCACAGAGCAGCCCCGATCCTCCTCTTCTTGGGACTCTCTTCAGCTCTCCTTGCCCCTCCCTCCTGCTGAGTGCCCCCATAGCAAGCAGCTTGCTGTGGGGGCAGCCGAGCCATTCAGACACAGAGCTGCGGCCCAGCCCCGCCCCCTTTTTTATCCTCATTGGCTGACTGATTTTAAATGACAGCAGCAGGAGTCATTGGCACCACGCTGCTGTCTTAGCCAATGAGGAGCGTCCCGGGCAGCCGAGAAACTGCTGCAACATCGTTGGATCTAGAGCATTGGTTCTCAAGTCCTTCCTCAGGACCCACTAACAGGCCAGATATTAAGTCTTACCTTGGGGGAGATGCAGACTAGAATACTGCAATCGCTGAGCAGCAAATGATATCACCTGTGATGTATTTCAGTTATTTTGCAAACCTGGCCTGTTAGTGGGTCCTGAGGACAGGAGTTGAGAACTAGTGACCTCAGGTAAGTATTTGGGGGGCTGAGAGGGGGGGGGGGGCGCTGCACACAGAAGGCTTTTTATCTTATTGTATAGAATGTATTAAGATAAAAAAACTTCTGACTTTACAACCACTTTAATGCCATTTCTTAGAAGAATTGGATCACATCAATGTGCCATGTGATATGATTTTTTTTTTTCAGGGGTTCCCCAAGATCTCAGACATTTTGCAGGGGTCCCTCAAGGGTAAAAAGGTTTAGAAACACTGTACTACACCATACCGGACCTTAGATGTGGTGAAGGCTGCATTCGTTTAACTTTTTTGGCTTTTTTTTTTTCACACAATTTTTTATTTTTTTTGGTGTGGTATTTCTGCTAGTACAGTAACACACTTCCTGTCCTAGGGTGACAACATTCCCATGATGCATTGCAGGAGTGGAGTTGTCAGTCTGAGAAAGACTTCTCCTAATTACCATAATCTAGGGGTGGTAGGTGTGCTGTAGTCCACAGAGAGGACTGGGCAGGGCCTGTAAACATTGCTAGCTGAAAGCATTTTTTCAGAATAGATATTTCTGTACTGCCTATGTTTGTTTTTTTTGGGCTCAGTCTTCATTCACACGGGCGTACGCCCATTCATAGGGTAGTTTTTGCCTGCACAGGTGTTTCCTGCATACAGCCCCATTCATGTTTGTTGGCTTTGGTTCTTTATGATTTCACTCAATGCTTGTCCAATGGTCATAAACTCCTTTTTTTTAATTTTTATTATTATTATAGCATGACAACAAGAAATCCGCCTTTGTGGGAAATCTTCCATATGGTAAGATCTCTGCTCATTGTCTTAATTCAATCCAGTCTAAATATGTCATGTTTCACTGATCATGCAAACGGGCCGCACTTCTGTTTTTCTTTTATCAGTTTGCCGACCGTATACAGTACATATACAGCGACTCCCCTGTGCAGGATCACGTACCTGTACGCAATGTCCACTGGGACCCGCCGATCATTCGGGAGACAGGCAGAATGGCGGTCTGCATATGTAAACAAGGCAGATCACCGTTCTGTGACAAGGGAAGGCTGTGATCCTGTGTTTCTAAGCAGGAACATGGATCTCTGCCCTCCCACAGTACAAGCACCTCCACCACAGTTAGTAAGCACTTTCTAGGAACACAGTTAACCTTTTGATCGCCCCTGTTAACTCCTTTCCAGCCAGTGTCATTCGTACAGTGACAGTGCATATTTTTAGCAGTGATTCCTATATTGGTGTCACTGGTTCCCAAAAAGTATCACTTTGTGTCAGATTTGTCCGCCGCAATGTCACAGTCCCGCTATAAGTCACTGATCGCCTCCATTACTAGTAATAAAAATTCCAGTATATATCCCATACTTTGTGGACACTATAATTTTTGCGCAAACCAATCAAAACACACTTATTGGGATTTTTTATGAAAAACATGTAGCAGAATACATATTGGCCTAAATTGATGAAGAAATTCGATTTTATTTTTACATTTTGTATTATTAAATCTGTTTTATGGCAGAAAGGATTTTTTTTTTTCAAAATTGTCAGCCTTTTTTTGCTTATATTGCAAAAAAAAAAAAAACGCAGAGGTTATCAAATACCACCAAAAGACCACGCAATTGTCAGGTAAAGTAACGCAGTGCCGTATCGCAAAAAATGACCTGGTCATAAAGGGGGGTAAATATTCCGGAGGGCAAGTGGTTAATAGGCAACAAGCTTTACTGCAAGATGTGAAAACTCAAAGCCGGTCTGGCTTTGTGGGTTTGTGCTGCTTGAAGTAAAGTTTATTAAGAAATCAAAATGGAGGTAATGTAGCCTGTTTGTTTGCATGTGAAAACGGTGGGGAGGAACTGCCAGTGGATGATTGAAGCAGTAATAGTCTTATGCAGGAATTTTTTTCTCAAAGAAAAGGTGCAGGAACTCCGCCCTTCAGTCACTTCTGGTCTTTGCCCCCTACCCACCTCCGAGCACCATCCCTTGGTCCCACCTCCGAGTACCGCCCCTTTTTAGAGAATACAGAACCAAGCAATTTGTTAACAAGAAAAGCCATAATCTAGATTCCCCACAGCAACAATGGTCCCCAACAACAATAGAACCCAGCAGCAACAACAGATTTCCTAGCAGCCAGCCCAGCATCAATAGGCTCTTCCACAGCCAGCAACAATAGACCCCTATCTCAATACTAGATCCCTTCCAGCAACAATAGACCTCAGCAACAATAGACTGCCACACAAAAATAGATGCCCTCCAGCAGCAATAGATCCACAGCAGCCAGCAACAATAGACCCCCTCCAACTGTAGATCTCTTTCATCAGCAATTGACCCCCCAGCAATATAAGCTCCCACCCCCTTTCCCAGCAACAATAGCTTTCCCCACCAGCAATAATAAAACAGCATGCAAAAACAAATCTCCTTCAAGAACAATAGATGCCCCAGCAGCCAGCATCAGTGGACCCTCCAGCACACCCCACCACCCCTTGCCATTATGTACATTCAGGTGCCAGAACCACGTTCCAGCTGAAAAAAAGCCCTGGTCTTTTGTACAGTGTCTTGAAATTGAAATTTTCCATTTTTTTTCATGTTACAACCAAAAGCATGAATGCATTTTATTTGTGATTTTAAAATATGATAGACCAACACAAAGTGGCACATAATTGTGAAGTGGACGGAAAATGATAAAAGGTTTTTCAACATTTTTTTACAAATAAATATGTGAAAAGTGTGGGGGGTACATTTGTGTTGCAATAATTTGTAGAACCTCCTTTCACTGCAATTACAGCTGCAAGTCTTTTTGGGGATGTCTCTACCAGCTTTGCACATCTAGAGAGGGACACTTTTGCTTCTTCTTCATTGCAAAATAGCTCAAGCTCTGTCAGATTGGATGGAGAGCGTCTGAACAGCAATTTTCAAGTCTTGCCACAGATTCTCAATGTGATTTAGGTCTGGACTGTGACTGGGCCATTCTAACACATGAATATGCTTTGATCGAAACCAGGGGTCTCCAAACTACGGCCCTCCAGCTGTTCAGGAACTACAATTCCCATCATTCCTAATAATGTCTGTGAATGTCAGAGTTTTACAATGCCTCATGGGATGTGTAGTTCCGCAACAGTTGGAGGGCCGTAGTTTGAAGATCCCTGATCTAAACCAATCAATTGAAGCTCTGGCTGTATGTTTTTAGGATCGTTGTCCTGCTGGAAGGTGAACCTCCCCCCCAGTCTCAAGTCTTTTGCAGAAACTAACAGGTTTTCTTCTAAGATTGCCCTGTATTTGGCTTCATCCATCTTCCCTGTCCCTGCTGAAGAAAAGCAGCCCTACAACATGATGCTGTCACCAGCATGTTTCATGGTGGGGATGTTGTGTTCAGGGTGATGTGCAGTGTTAGTTTTCCGCCACACATAGCATTTTGCTTTTAGACCAAAAAGTTAAATTTTGGTCTCATCTGACCAGAGAACCTTCTTCCACATGATTGCTGTGTCCCCCACATGGCTTCTCGCAAACTACAAACAGGATTTCTTATGACTTTCTTTCGCCAATGGTTTTCTTCTTGTCACTCTTCCATAAAGGGCAGATTTGTGTAGAAGCACGACTAATAGTTGTCCTGTGGACAGATTCTCCCACCTGAGCTGTGGATCTCTGCAGCTCCTCCAGAGTTAACATGGACCTCTTGGCTGCTTCTCTGATGAATGCTCTCCTTGCCCGGCCCGGTCAGTTTAGGTGGATGGCCATGTCTTGGTAGGTTTGCACTTGTGCCATACTCTTTCCATTTTCCGATGATGGATTGAACAGTGCTCTGTGAGATGTTCAAAGCTTGGGATATTTTTTTATAACCTAACCCTGTTTTAAACGTTTCCACAACTTTATCCATGACCTGTTTGGTGTGTTCCTTGGCCTTCATGATGCTCTTTGTTCACCAGGGTTCTCTAACAAACCTATGAGGGCTTCACAGAACAGCCATATTTATACTAAGATTAAATTACACACATGTGGACTCTATTTACAAATTAGGTGACTTTTGAAGGCAATTGGTTTCACTAGATTTTATTTAGGGTATCAGAGTAAAGGGGGCTGAATACTTATGCCCCCCACATTTTTCACATATTTATTTGTAAAGAATTTTGAAAACCATTTTATCATTTTCCTTCCACTTCACAATTATGTGCCACTTTGTGTTGGTCTATCACATAAAATCCCAATAAAATACATTCACGTTTTTGGTTGTGACATGACAAAATGTTGAAAATTTCAAGGGGTATGAATACTTTAATACTTTTAGTCGTATGTTTTGTAATTTCAGTTTTTTTTTTTTTTCATTACTAACAACGCATTGTATGTCGGATGATACTGGTTGCCTTGTAATAGGTTGTTTTATTGTACGTTTTTCTTTTAGGTTGTTACTTAAGCCTGGGTACACCCAATAGGTCTGGTTTTGTACTATAAATCTATACTTAAAGAGGATGTAAACCTTCGTTTTATGATCTGTACCTATAGGTAAGGCTATAGGTACTGTAAATATCTCTTAACCACTTAACGACCGCCCACTGTAAAAATACGTCGGCAGAATGGCACCGACAGGCAGAATCACGTATATCTACGTGACTGCCTTTGTATAGTTGGGGGGTCCGATCGGACCCCCCTTCTTTACAGTGAGCGGCCGTTATTCGTTTGGGATCGATCAGGGATGCGGGGACAGCCGTTCGATTCTGGCCACCCCCTCTCGATCGCTCCCGGCGAATGAGAGAGCTTCCCTGCCTGTGTAATGTTTACACAGGCAGAGGAAGTGATGTCATCTCTCCTGCGGCGCTCACATATACCGAGCGCCGTACAGGAGAAGATGCAGGTTAGTGCACCAAACACTACACCGACACCAGGACACATAGGCACATAAATCGCCCCCCCAGGCCCCCCCAGATCACACCCCAGATTACCCCCCAGTCACAGTGTCACTGATTGCAGTGACCATTTATTTACTGATCACTGCAATCAGTGACATTTGTGACTGTAAAAGTGTCACTAAAGTTAGTTTTAGGTCCAGTGTAGCCCCCTAACCCCCGCTAATAAAGGTTTAACCCCCTGTTCGCCCCCCAGATAACCCTTTCACCCCCTAGCACCGCCGTCGCTAAGCGATCATTTCTTTATCGTACACCACGGGACACAGAGCTAGTCATTACATAATGGGTTAAGGGTCACCAGCGGTGATTGGACACTGGCACAACCAATGGAAGACAGTTCCCCTCCATATAACCCCTCCCATCAGGGAAGTACCTCAGTTTTTTTGCCAGTGTCGAAAGGTGTTGGACGCGTTAGGAGGTGCTAAAGGAAAGCTCTACCAAAGAGACCCTCTGGGGGTAAAAGAGCTATGCTTTTGGATCCATCCAAGACGCCTACAAATGAGCTGAATCTGGATGGGATCCGGGCCTCATCCATGAGGCGTCGCCTGTAATGTCTCTCTTCGGAGGACTGGGCTCTAAGATCCAGCACTTTCGCTATTTCGCTATAAAGTCCTGGTAAGAGTCTTGTACAAGGCCCAGGGGAGAGGTATCCTTTAAATAGGAACCCATATCCCTGAAGGTTGGCACACATAGCCCACCGTGAAGGGTGAAGTTTGGTATCTGTCTGAAATCTTTCAGCAGAAAAACCTGCGGCGTGGATAAGGTGAGATTAGAAGGTCCATAACTAGATTGGGACCTTTTTCAAAAAGTGGATGTCTTCTTTTTTTCCACCACTGGGGGGAGTAAAGAGCTGAATATACTCACCTCACTCTGTTCAGTGTCGGCTTCGGCGAAGTACACTGCTCGTCACCTCCGCTGCTGAGCTTGCTGGGGCACCCCGATCCTCCTTTCGGTGGCCGACCAGACACCTGCAGATGCAGGTAAGTGGGAACAAGGGCTGATGAGAGTCCTCTCTCACTATGGCCACCGCCATAGCGCTAAGGGCCGCGCGCGCGGGAGCGCGCTTTATCGGAGGGGGGGGCGAAGGCGGGCACGTGGCGCGCGCAGGCACAGAAACGGCGCCAAATTTAAAAGACTGTCAGTGTGAGAAGCACTGCAGCAGCAAGCAAGCTCGTTAGTTCTCTTGTTCCTGGCAGAGAAACACAGCAGCTATACAGGGACATAAGACTCCATGTGGTTGGATTGGGTACTTCCTAGAAGACATCCATGTTATGCATAGTTATGTGTTAAAAGTTGCATACTTAATGTATTTGCTAAACTGAACACGGTAGTATATGCATTTAGGTACCTTGTATTTTGTCTAAACAGTAAGCCTTCCAGGGGAAGTAATGCGGACAAAAAGAGAAGCACCACCTCCTGAGAGGAGGCTCTAACTGTGCTGACTCGGTACCTTTCTCTCCTGTGTTGCTAAATGCACCTGTTCAGGATGAGCCATTACCTCTGTCAGGTATGGCGGCTTCCCCAGTGAAGCCTGGGCCTGTATATGTCACTGAGGACACTTTATCAGCTGCCCTAATTAATCTGGAGGAAAAAATTGCTACCTTAATCGCTAAGTCCTCTAAAAAGGGACAATAAGCGAAGCAGGTCTCTTCCAGTATTGGACCTCCCTTCAGAAGTACCTGAGGGAGGAGGATGAGGAGGAGGAGGCTACATCAGCAGAGGATGAGGAGCCAGATTTTAAGGTCACAGGTACAATGCTATAGCAGTGCATTTAAGTTAACCTCTGCGGAGGTAACGGAATTACCTGTCTCCTCCCTAGGGTCATTAAGATCCCTGCAAGGTGCATGCTCCTTCCCGGTTCATCCGTTACTAGAGGATCTAATATACGCAAACTGGCAACATCCAGATAAGCGTTTCTCACCTCCAAAAAGGTTTAACATTCTTTATCCTATGGGGGAAATTTTTTTTTTAAAGAAATGGAGCCTGCCTGCGGTAGATGCGGCTATTTCTTGTGTAAATAAAAACCTGACATGTCCGGTGGATAATGTACAAGGGTTTAAGGGTTTAAAAGATCCTTCTGAGAGGAAGTTGAAATCCTCCTTCCTTTTGGCCGGCTCAATTACCCAACCTGCAGTAGCAGCAGTCGGTATGTGTCAGGTCATCAGCCAACAGGTAAAGCAGGGGCTGAAGGAACTGCCTTCAGAGCAGGCTTGAAATTGGGAAAATTTGCCTAAAGCCTTATGCTTCACAGTGGATGCCATGAGAGATTCTATCATACAGGCATCACGCCTTACACTCCAGCTGGTACAGATGCGCAGAGTACTTTGGCTTAAGCATTGGTCAGCGGAAACCCCATGCAAAAAGCTGTTGGCAAGTTCCCGTTCCATCGCGAACGCCTATTTGGGGAAGATTTAGAAAAATATATACAGAAGATATCAAGTGGTAAAACGACTTTTACCTGAGAGAAAGAAAAACAAGAGACCTTTGTTTTAAACGCTCTCTCTCCCCAGCTCCCGGGAAATCTGACTCCAACCAGTGGCGGCGGCCTGTTTTAGCCGCCCACAAAAGCCAAGGGGCAAGCTCAGAACAACAAGAAGCCGTGGGGTGCAAGAGCTAATAAGCAAGCCCCCAAAACCTCTCAGTGAAGGGGCGCCCCCGCTCGGCCGAGTGGGAGGAAGGCTTTGTCAGTTCTCAGCGACTTGGCGGTCAGAAATCCAGGACAATTGGGTGGTATCCACAATATCCTCAGGGTACAAACTGGAATTTCGAGAGATCCCACCTTCTCAATTCCGAGGTTCAAGACTCTCCAAGGATCCACAAAAAAGAGAATCCTTCTTCAAAGGTTTGAATCACTTAATGGCTCAAGGGGTAGTTACAGATGTACCCCAAAAAGAGCGAGGTTCAGGTTTTTACTCAAACCTCTTTGTGATTCCAAAGCCAAATGGAGATGTCAGACCCATCCTGGATCTAAAATCCCTAAATCGGTTCCTGAACGTTCGCCATTTTCGAATGGAAACGATCCGATCCGTGGCCGCCACTTTAAAGGGCGGAAAATTCATGGCGCCCATAGATATCAAGGACGCACATTTACACATACCCATCCTCCCCGCTCACCAAAGATTCCTAAGGTTTGCGGTAGAAGATCGCCACTTTCAATTTGTGGCTCTGCCGTTTGGTGTAGCCACCGCGCCCATAGTATTCACAAAGGTGCTAGCTCCTCTGTTAGCAAACCTAAGAACACGGGGCAGTGCGGTAACAGCCTATCTGGACGATCTACTAGTAATAGATCAGTCAAAGGAGGGATTGGGTCACGCTGTACACACTACAGTAGGATACCTGGAGCATTTAGGATGGATTATAAATTTACAAAAATCCTCTCTCCAGGCCCAAAGAAGGATAGTGTACCTGGGCATGATCATAGATACAGCCCAAAACAGGGTATACCTGCCAGAGCCAAAGATACAGTCTCTGAAAGACCTGATCCACAAGGTCAAAGCAAACAAAAGGCCGTCTATTCGCCTTTGCATGAGACTTTTGGGAAAGATGGTAGCCTCCTTCAAGGCGGTCCCTTACGCCCAGTTTCATTCGAGACTACTTCAAGGCAATATTTTAGCTTCCTGGAACAGGAAGAGCCAAGCTCTGGATATACCCATGCGCCTGTCCTCACAAGTACGCCACAGCTTCGATTGGTGGCTAGAAGCCAAGAATTTACGGAAGGGAAAGTCCTTCCTCCCAGTGGCCTGGAAGGTGGTATCTACGGATGCCAGCCTATCGGGCTGGGGTGCAGTATTCGAGGAGGCTTCTACCCAGGGACCTGGGCCAAGACTCAGGGGATCCTGCCCATCAATGTGCTAGAGATCCGGGCGATATATCTAGCCCTCAAAACCTGGACATACAGGTTACAGGGCTACCCAGTTCGGGTTCAATCCGACAATGCTACTGCAGTAGCTTACATCAATCACCAAGGAGGCACCCGCAGTCGGGCAGCCCAAAGAAAGGTGAACCGGATCCTGGCATGGGCAGAAGAGCATGTACCTTGCCTTTCTGCAATCTTCATTCCAGGGATAGAAAATTGGCAAGCAGACTACCTGAGTCGTCAGCAGCTGCTACCAGGAGAGTGGTCTCTTCACCCCGAGATCTTTCAGGCCATATGTCTGAGATGGGGAAACCCAGATGTAGACCTGCTAGCTGCCAGGTTCAACAAGAAATTGGACAACTTTGTGTCCAGAACGAGAGATCCTCTAGCCTACGGGACAGACGCTCTAATAATACAGACGCTCTAATAACTCCATGGAATCAGTTCTCACTGATCTATACATTCCCTCCGATCCCTCTTCTACAAAGACTGCTTCGCAGGTTCAAGGAGGAGGGAATACCAGTAATCCTAGTGGCCCAAACTGGCCCAGGAGGCCTTGGTACGCCGAGATTGTAAAAATGGCGATAGGAAGGCCCTGGAAGTTTCCACTTCGACACGACCTGCTGTCACAGGGTCCAGTATTCCACCCTTCCTTACAAAGGCTAAAGTTGACGGTCTGGCTGCTGAGACCCACATTTTTAAAAAGAGAGGGGTCTCTGGTCCGGCTCTTTCTACGCTCATTTATGCTAGAAAGCCAGCCTCCAGACTCATCTATCATAGAGTCTGGAGAGCATACGTTTCCTGGTGTGAATCCAGATGTTGGAATCCTCAGAAATATGAAATAAGTAGGATTCTTGCTTTTTGCCAGTTAGGAGTGGATATGAATTTAGCCCTTAGCACCATCAAAGGGCAAATATCGGCTCTATCAGTCTTCTTTCAGAGACCATTGGCATCTCACTCCCTAGTTCGGACATTCATTAAGGGGGTACTGAGGATAAATCCTCCAGTTAGGACTCCCTTGTGTCCATGGGATTTGAATTTGGTATTGTCAGTGTTGCAAAAGCAACCTTTTGAACCTATTCGCCATATTCCTTTAATTATATTGAGTAGGAAGTTGGCCTTTCTGATTGCTATAGCTTCTGCTAAGAGAGGATCAGAGCTAGCAGCTCTTTCTTGTAAAGAGCCTTATCTAATTTGTCACAAGGACAAAATCGTACTACGACCCCATCCGGCTTTTCTACCTAAGGTGGTGTCGGCTTTTCACTTGAATCAAGACATTGTTCTGCCTTCCTTTTTTCCAAACCCGCGGACGGCGGGGGAAAAATTATTACACTCTCTAGATCTAGTGAGAGCGGTAAAGGTGTATCTGCAAGCAACCGCTCAGATACGTAAAACAGATGTTTTGTTTATTTTACCAGATGGGCCCAAGAAGGGCCAAGCGGTATCAAAATCCACCATTTCCAGGTGGATTAGACAAGTAATCATTCAAGCTTATGGTTTAAAGAACAGGACTCCTCCTTTTCCTGTTAAGGCGCACTCTACCAGGGCGATAGGTGCTTCATGGGCAGTGCACCACCAGGCTTCGATGGCTCAGATCTGTAAAGCTGCAACTTGGTCTTCAGTCCCTACATTTTCCAAATTCTATCAAATAGATGTGAAAGGACATGAGGATTCCGCCTTTGGGCGAAGTGTGCTGCAGGCAGCAGTATAGGGCTTCTGGTCCGCAAGCGGCCTGTTTTGATCTGTGTCTCCCCCCCTTCATATGAGCATTGCTCTGGGACGTCCCATTATGTAATGACTAGCTCTGTGTCCCATGGTGTACGATAAAGAAAATAGGATTTTTATAACAGCTTACCTGTAAAATCCTTTTCTTGGAGTACACCACGGGACACAGAGGTCCCCCCCTTCTTATGGGAACCTTACTGCTTTGCTACAAAACTGAGGTACTTCCCTGATGGGAGGGGTTATATGGAGGGGAACTGTCTTCCATTGGTTGTGCCAGTGTCCAATCACCGCTGGTGACCCTTAACCCATTATGTAATGACTAGCTCTGTGTCCCGTGGTGTACTCCAAGAAAAGGATTTTACAGGTAAGCTGTTATAAAAATCCTATTTTCTTTCTCGTACATCACGGGACACAGAGCGACATAGTCATTACTAATGGGTTATATAGATACCGTCAGGTGCTGGCACTGGCAACTTCCAAAACCGGAAGTACCCTCCCCTATATAAGCCCCTCCCATCCGGGAGCACCTCAGTTTTTTGCCAGTGTCTAAGGTGTTGGCCAAGAAGAAACATGTGTTTTTCACTGAGCTTGCGTACAGGTTCTTTTGGGCCTCAGTAAGCTATTCCGGATCCGACCAAAAATGCTTCATAGCTAAACGGTCGGTACCCGGGCCTTGCAGGGAAGAGCAAGGTTTTGCCTGTAATGCTTCTCTTAGGAGAGCTGGACCCTGGGATCCAGAGCTCTGGTCATACCCACGACCAAGATGTTTTCTGTGCAGGGTGCTATACAGGTCCAGGGGAGTGGAATCCTTGGGAACCCGGTCCCTGAAGGTTTGATTACAATGCCTGCCGTGATAGGTGAAGTTTGGGCTTTTGTGGACCAAACAAAGTCCTGCGGCGGGGAACAGGTAAGTGGGGGCCCCCAGGAACTTGGTTCTATTGGGGAACCCCCAAGCCTAATTTGTCTTTCTGTCTGTTACCTAATGGTATTCCCGCAAAATTCTGTGCATGCCTGTAACTACTAAAAAAAATGTAATAATTTTTTAATGGTGGTCAAGAAAAAAAAAAAAAAAAATTTTTTTTTTATATATATATTTAATATATTAGACTGCGGTACCTGTGTTTGTTCACTAGAGGCCGCTGTGGAATGTTTTCTTGTCATGTGGACTAGTTTCTTCTCAGCAGAGCAAAGTCCAGGCAGATGGTGAGTTCTCTTATAGGAAACTGCTTCCTCTGCCATGTTGCAGTGCTCGTCCATCCCCCGGCCTGAGGCAAAGAGGCCCTGGCTCCTGTCCCTTGTTTACATTTTTGAAATTAGCGCCGAAGGCGCACGTGGCCGCGCGCGTGCGCGTGCACGCGCCTCTATATATATAGAGGTGAGCCGGGAAAGGGGGCGGAGCCTGGGGGATGACGCTCTGTGCGCGCCGCAGCGCTTCTGCGCATGTGCGGGCGTCCCAGCAGTTTAAAAAAACCACAATATTGTAGTAAGCTGGCTATGAAGTACAGAGACAGAGCTGGCAACATTTAAAGGCATACAGCAAGCGGTTGATACAGGCATCCCCTAGAAAGGCACATTAGTAGACACCAACTGTTTATTATAGCAGCATTTATGCTAGACTATTATCAGTAACTGGTGTATTTCGGCTGGAATACCTCAGCTTTGTGGCTTAGGAATATGCCGTCTAAAAACTCCGGGACTAGAAATTCCAGGAGGAATAGGGGGTCTCCATCGGGCTCTGAGGATCTTGGGCATGCTTTGGCTGCACCAGTCTCCCCTGAAGAATCAGAGGTTAGTGACCGTAGAGCACCCTCAGGAGTACCTGGTACTGTGGCTGTCCTCAGTTCACCTTCTCCTGTGTATGTAACAGAGGAGGTTTTTTCCTCAGCTCTGGGAGGGCTGGAAGAGAGATTGTCAGCATTGATCGCTGCTTCCCTGTCACAGGAGAAAAGCGCTCGATCTCCGTCTCCTCCCTCAGAGTGCCTGTTAACAGAGCAACAGTCCCATACAGAGGTCGACCTACCTGAGGGGGATCAGGATGAGGTCGATTCGGTTGCAGAGGAATCAACAGTGGAAGAGCCGTTCTCAGCATCACATGCTGAAAGGTTATGGGTTCAGTCCCTGACTAATATGGTCCGATCAGCATTTAAAATGCCACTTGCGGAGCCATCCTCCACTTCTGTCTCCTCGTTGGGGTCGCTAAAAGCTCCCCAGACTGTTTGTTCCTTTCCGATCCATCCTTTACTGGAGGGGCTCATTTACCAGGATTGGGAGCATCCTGACAAAATATTTACTCCCCCCAAGAGATTTCCGGTGGTCTATCCCATGGAGGATAAGTTCATCAGAAAATGGAGGGTCCCTACAGTGGACGCAGCCATCTCTTGTGTGAATAAATCACTGACATGTCCGGTGGATAATGTCCAAATGTTCAAGGACCCAATAGATAAAAAATTGGAGTCCTTATTAAAATCTGCTTTTTCTACAGCAGGATTGGTGACACAACCAGCAGTGGCAGCTATTGGGGTCTGCCAAGCAGTGAAGGATCAGTTGAAACAGGTCTTAAGGGACTTGCCGGATCAGCAGGCTCTTGCCCTAGCTGATCTACCTAGAGCCTTATGCTTTGCGGTGGACGCTATAAAGGATTCAATCCATCAGGCCTCCCGCCTTACGCTGTCTGTAGTACATATGCGCAGGCTTCTATGGCTCAAGAACTGGTCTGCTGAAGCTCCCTGTAAAAAATTGCTGGTCAGCTTTCCATTTCATGGGGAGCGCTTATTCGGGGAAGACCTGGACAAGTATATCCAGAGAATTTCCAGCGGTAAAAGTACACTTTTGCCGGTTAAAAATAGAGTTAGAGGTCCCTCTTTTAAAAGGCCGGCCTCTCCAGTCCCTAGGACATCGGCTGTGAAACAGTTCCGACGGCCTCCTCGGTCAAATCCCGGAGGTAGAAATCAGGGACAGTTGCAGGGTAACAAAAAGCCCTGGAGCAGGAGAGGTACAAAACCTCCCCCAAAGTCAAATGCATGAAGGGTTGCCCCCACCCAATCGGGTGGGGGGAAGACTTCAGTTGTTCACAGAGACCTGGCGGGACACGATCCGAGACAGATGGGTGCTCTCCGCAGTAAATCTGGGATACAAATTGGAGTTAAAAAACTCCCCTTCTTCCCGCTTTATAAGGTCAAACGTGCCAAGGGATCCCCAGAAGAGAGGATCCCTCCTGTTGGCACTAGAACAATTATTGCTTCAAGCAGTAATTATAGAGGTTCCCCTGGAAGAGTGGGGGTTCGGGTTTTACTCAAACCTCTTTACAGTTCCGAAGCCAAACGGGGACGTGAGGCCCATACTAAATCTAAAAGGGCTAAACAAATTCCTGCATATCAGGACTTTCCGGATGGAGTCGATCCGATCGGTAGCCACTGCCCTACAAGGGGAGGAATGGTTAGCCTCGATCGACATCAAGGATGCTTATTTGCACATTCCCATCTTTCCAGCCCACCAAAAATTTCTACGCTTTGCGGTAGAAGGCCGCCATTTTCAGTTCAGAGCCTTACCCTTCGGTCTGGCCACAGCACCAAGAGTGTTCACAAAAATTTTGGCCCCATTATTGGCCAATCTAAGAACACGAGGTGTAACGATAATGGCATATCTAGACGACTTGTTGCTGATAGACCACTCAGTGGAAAAACTAGAAGTGGTTGTTCACGAGACAATCAAGTATCTGGAATATCACGGTTGGATTATCAACCGAGACAAGTCAGCCCTAAAACCAGTCAAAAGTCTGGAATACTTGGGGCTAAGGCTGGATTCAGACCAGAGAAAAATTTTCTTGCCTCAAGAAAAGGGGTCGTCTTTGAGAGATTTGATCCACTTAGTGGGCTCAAAAAGACAGCCATCCATACGCCTGTGCATGAGGCTGCTGGGAAAAATGGTGGCATCATTCGAAGCAGTACCCTACGGTCAATTCCATTCAAGGAAATTGCAAAGGGCCATACTGTCAGCCTGGAACAAAAAAGTTCAGGCCCTGGACTTACCAATGTCCTTGTCCCCTTCCGTTCGCAAGAGCCTCCGCTGGTGGTTGGTTCCCCAGAATCTGGAAAGAGGGAAATCCTTCAGTCCGATTTCCTGGAAGGTGGTCACTACAGATGCCAGCCTTATAGGCTGGGGAGCAGTACTGGAGCAATGGTCTCTCCAGGGCAAGTGGTCAGAAGCAGAAAAGGCCCTGCCCATCAATCTCTTAGAGATACGAGCAGCCCGGTATGCCCTAGTAGCATGGACATCCAAACTCCAAGGGTCCCCTGTCAGAGTTCAATCAGACAATGCCACAGCAGTGGCATATATCAATCGTCAGGGGGGCACCAGGAGTCGTGCAGCCCAAAGGGAAGTAAATTACATCCTGAGATGGGCAGAAAGATATGTCCCAGCCATATCTGCGGTATTCATTCCAGGGGTGGAGAATTGGAAGGCGGACTTTCTAAGTCGCCAACAATTATGCCCAGGGGAATGGTCCCTTCATCCCGAGGTTTTCCGGACAATATGTCAGCGGTGGGGAACACCGGATGTAGATCTGCTAGCATCCAGATTCAACGCAAAAGTGGACAGGTTTGTCTCTTGGACAAGGGATCCCCTAGCTTGCGGCTCGGATGCCCTAGTGTTCCCTTGGGATCAGTTCAAGCTGATATATGCATTCCCACCGCCACAATTGTTACCTCGATTACTCCGCAGAATCAGGGTAGAAAAGAAACCAGTGATTCTGGTGGCTCCAGCGTGGCCCCGAAGAGTATGGTACGCGGAGATTGTAAAAATGTCTGTGGGGAGTCCTTGGACCCTCCCACATCGTCCGGACCTGCTTTCGCAGGGACCGATATACCACCCTTCCTTACCAGCCCTAGGTTTGACGGCCTGGCTATTGAAGCCCACATTCTAAAAAAGAGAGGGCTCTCTAATGCTGTGGTGTCTACCATGATCAATGCCAGGAAACCGGTATCCAGGCAGATCTACTATAGAATCTGGAAGGCGTACATCGCCTGGTGTGAGGCCAGGAAATGGCATCCACGTAAATACGTAATAGGTAGGATTCTGGACTTCCTACAATGGGCTGTAGATAGGAAGCTTGCCTTGAGTACTATCAAGGGTCAGATTTCGGCCTTGTCAATATTTTTTCAAAGGCCCTTGGCTTCGCATTCACTAGTCAAAGCCTTTATACAAGGAGTGATGCGTATTAGTCCTCCGGTTAATATTCCCATATGTCCATGGGATCTAAACTTGGTTTTGTCGGTTCTACAGAAACAACCATTTGAACCACTACAGCATATTTCCTTGGTGCTTCTCACCAGGAAATTGATTTTTCTAGTAGCCATTTGTTCGGCTAAAAGAGTATCGGAATTAGCAGCTATGTCCTGTAAGGAGCCATATCTGATTATCCATAAGGACAGAGTAGTGTTACGTCCTCATCCAGCCTTTCTTCCTAAGGTGGTATCGAGTTTTCATTTGAACCAAGATGTGGTTCTTCCTTCTTTTTTCCCCAAACCTAGTTCGGTAGAGGAAAAGTTATTGCATTCTTTGGATGTAGTAAGAGCAGTTAAAGCTTATCTAAAAGCCACTGCTCAGATTCGCAGAACGGATACTTTGTTTATTCGGCCGGAAGGCCCCAGAAAGGGTCAGGCAGCGTCAAAATCTACTTTAGCCAAGTGGATTCGACAGGTCATAATACAAGCCTATGGCTTGAGAAGTAGACCGCCTCCGTTCAAAGTTAGGGCGCACTCCACGAGAGCAGTTGGAACTTCATGGGCAGTGCATCACCAGGCCTCCCTGGCTCAAGTCTGTAAGGCCGCAACATGGTCTTCAGTACACACGTTTACTAGGTTCTACCAGGTGGACGTTAGAAGTCAGGAGGATGTCGCCTTTGGGCGCAGTGTGTTGCAGGCCGCAAAAGATCCTCATGTCTGATAGCGCTCAGCTTATATATGGTGTATCCCCCCCCTCATTTGGCATTGCTTTGGGACATCCCATTAGTAATGACTATGTCGCTCTGTGTCCCGTGATGTACGAGAAAGAAAATAGGATTTTTATAACAGCTTACCTGTAAAATCCTTTTCTTGGAGTACATCACGGGACACAGAGCTCCCGCCCCTCTTTAGGGACACTTATTGCTTTGCTACAAAACTGAGGTGCTCCCGGATGGGAGGGGCTTATATAGGGGAGGGTACTTCCGGTTTTGGAAGTTGCCAGTGCCAGCACCTGACGGTATCTATATAACCCATTAGTAATGACTATGTCGCTCTGTGTCCCGTGATGTACTCCAAGAAAAGGATTTTACAGGTAAGCTGTTATAAAAATCCTATTTTTTCTGATCGCTGTCTTAGCGTCGGTGATGCCGATCGGTAGCCAGTTATTTTTTTTAGGTTCGCCGCAGGTTTTTTATAGCGTCAGGTACCCCAATATATTATTGAATAAAGGTTTAACCCCCTTGATCGCCCCCCAGGTAACCCTTTCACCCCCTATCACCACTGTCGCTAAGCGATCGTTTTTCTGATCGCTGTCTTAGTGTCGGTGATGCCGATGGGTAGCCAGTAATTTTTTTTTTAGGTTCGCTGTCAGGTTTTTTTATAGCGTCAGGTACCCCAATATATTACCTAATAAAGGTTTTAACCCCCTAATTGCCCCTAGTTAACCCTTTCACCAGTAATCACCATATAAGTGTTGCGGGTGACGCTGGTTAGTTAGTTTGCTTTTTATAGTGTCAGGGCACCCGCCGTATATAACCCAATAAAGGTTTAACCCCCTGATCGCCCGGCGGGTGATATCAATTAGGTTTTAGCGTCAGAGAGGGTCTGCGTCACATCCCAGGCAGCGTCAGGTTAGTGCCAGTAACGCTAACACCCACGCGTGAAGCATACACCTCCCTTAGTGGTATAGTATCTGATCAGATCAATATCTGATCTGATCAGATCTATACTAGCGTCCCCAGCAGTTTAGGGTTCCCAAACACGCAGTGTTAGCGGGATCAGCCCAGATACCTGCTAGCACCTGCGTTTTGCCCCTTCGTCCAGCCCAGGCCACCCAAGTGCAGTATCGATCGATCACTGTCACTTACAAAACACAACACACATAACTGCAGCATTGGCAGAGACAGGCCTGATCCCTGCGACTCCAGTGCTGTAGGAGGTGATTTCACCACCACAGTTAAAAAAAAAAAAAAAGCATATATGCCGAAGCATTGGGGCAGCAGGCGGAGGAGCGATTTTGCTCCTAATGCCGCGTACATACGGTCGAAATTCCGACGGAGGCTTGCCCGTGGAAAAGTCTGACCATGTGTACGCGGCATAACTTTTGCGGGAAGATGCCCCCATGCTTTGGCATATATAAATGGTGCATGTATGCCCATCATTAGAAGTGGGTGGATGAAGGGCGGTATTCTAATGGTGGGCATACCCACCGATCAATCTCTTTTTTTCGTTCAGCCAACAGGCTGCATGAAAAAAAAAGATTACAATACGTGTCCAACAAGGACCAGCAACGTACTGGTATGTTGCTGGACTTTGAATGTTTATACCAGAATGATGCCTGCGGGTTTAGGTATCATCTTGGTATCATTCTTTTCAGCCGGCTTTCATGTAAAAGCAATCCTAGTGGCTAATTAGCCTCTGGACTGCTTTTACAAGCAGTGGGAGGGAATGTCCCCCCCCCCCAGATATAAAAAGCGCCATTGGGAAAGCATTTTATCACACCGATCTTTGTGTGGTCAGATGCTTTGAGGGCAGAGGAAAGATCTAGGGTCCAATAGACCCCAGTTTTTTTCAAAAAAAGAGTACCTGTCACTATCTATTGCTATCATAGGGGATATTTACATTCCCTGAGATAACAATAAAAATGATAAAAAAAAAAAATATGGAAGCAACAGTTTAAAAATAAAATAAAAAAGCAAAATTAATAATAATAAAAAAAAAAAGTACCCCTGTCCTGCCCTGCTCTTGCCCAATGGCGAACGCAAGCGTCGGTCTGGCGTCATATGTAAACAGCAATTGCACCATGCATGTGAGGTATCACCGCGAAGGTCAGATCGAGGGCAGTAATTTTAGCAGTAGACCTCCTCTGTAAATCTAACGGCGTAACCTGTAAAGGCTTTTAAAGGCTTTTAAAAATGTATGTAGTTTGTCGCCAATGCACGTTTGTGCGAAATTTTAAAGCTTGTCGTGTTTGGTATCTATGTACTCGGCCTAAGATCATCTTTTTTATTTCATCAAACATTTGGGCAATATAGTATGTTTTAGTGCATTAAAATTAAAAAAAAGTGTATTTTTTCCCCAAAAAATGCGTTTGAAAAATCGCTGCGCAAATACTGTGTAGAAAAAAAAAATGCAACACCCACCATTTTAATCTGTAGGGCCTTTGCTTTAAAAATATATATATATATATATATATATATATATATATATATATATATATATATATATATAATGTTTGGGGGTTCAACATAATTTTCTTGCAAAAAAAAATATGTTTTCATGTAAACAAAAAGTGTCAAAAAGGGCTTTGTCTTCAAGTGGTTAGAAGAGTGGATGTAAGCTTCCTAATGTTGTGTATAAAATGCCAGAACAGTTCAAAACCCCCCCAAATGACCCCATTTTGGAAAGTAGACACCCCAAGCTATATACTGAGAGGCATGTCGAGTCCATGGAATATTTTATATGTTGACACAAGTTGCGGAAAAAAGACTATTTTTTTTTTGCACAAAGTTGTCACTAAATGATATATTGCTCACACATGCCATGGTTATATGTGGAATTACACCCCAAAATACATTCTGTTGCTTCTCCTGAGTACGGGGATACCACATGTGTGAGACTTTTTGGGAGCCTAGCCGCGTACGGGACCCCAAAAACCAATCACCGCCTTCAGGCTTTCTAAGGGTGTAAATTTTTGATTTCACTTCTCACTGCCTATCACAGTTTCGGAGGCCATGGAATGCCCAGAGGCACAAAACCCCCCCAAATGACCCCATTTTGGAAAGTAGACACCCCAAGCTATTTGCTGAGAGGTATGGTGAGTATGTTGCAGATCTCGCTTTTTGTCACAAAGTTTTGAAAATTTAAAAAAAAAAATATTTTCTTTCTTCATTTTCAAAAACAAATGAGAGCTGTAAAATACTCACCATGCCTCTCAGCAAACAGCTTGGGGTGTCTACTTTCCAAAATGGGGTCATTTGGGGGGGTTTTGTGCTATTTTGGCATTTTATGGCCTTCGAAACTGTGATAGGTAGTGAGGAGTGAAATCAAAAATTTGCGCCCTTAGAAATCCTGAAGGCGGTGCTTGGTTTTCGGGGGCCCGTACGCGGCTAGGCTCCCAAAAAGTCCCACACATGTGGTATCCCCGTACTCAGGAGAAGCAGCAAAATGTTTTTTGGGGTGTAATTCCATATATAACCATGGCATGTGTGAGCAATATATCATTTAGTGACAACTTTTTGTAATTTTTATTTTTTTTGTCATTATTCAATCACTTGGGACAAAAAAAAAAATATATTCAATGGATTCAACCGGCCTCTCAGCAATTTCCTTGGGGTGTCTACTTTCTAAAATGGGGTCATTTGGGGGGGTTTTGTGCTATTTTGGTATTTTATGGCCTTCGAAACTGTGATAGGTAGTGAGGAGTGAAATCAAAAATTTACGCCCTTAGAAATCCTGAAGGCGGTGCTTGGTATTTGGGGCCCTGTACGCGGCTAGGCTCCCAAAAAGTCTCACACATGTGGTATCCCCGTACTCAGGAGAAGCAACAGAATGTATTTTGGGGTGTAATTCCACATATAACCATGGCATGTGTGAGCAATATATCATTTAGTGACAACTTTTTGTAATTTATTATTTTTATTTTTTTATTTTTATTTTTTTGTCATTATTCAATCACTTGAGACAAAAAAAAAAAATATTCAATGGGCTCAACATGCCTCTCAGCAATTTCCTTGGGGTGTCTACTTTCCAAAATTGGGTCATTTGGGGGGGGGGGGGTTTGTACTGCCCTGTCATTTTTAGCACCTCAAGAAATTAGATAGGCAGTTATAAATTTAAAGCTGTGTAAATTCCAGAAAATGTACCCTAGTTTGTAGACGCTATAACTTTTGCGCAAACCAATAAATATATGCTTATTGACATTTTTTTTTACTAAAGACATGTGGCTGAATACATTTTGGCCTACATGTATGACTAAAATTGAGTTTATTCTATTTTTCCTATAACAAAAAGTAGAAAATATCATTTTTTTTCAAAATTTTCGGTCTTTTTCCGTTTATATCGCATAAAATAAAAATTGCAGAGGCAATCAAATACCATTAAAAGAAAGCTCTATTTGTGGGAAGAAAAGGACGCAAATTTCGTTTCAGTACAACATGGCATGTCTGCACAATTTACAGTTAAAGCAGCGCAGTGCAAAATTCTGAAAACGGCTCTGGTCCTTTTAGCTACAAAATGGTCCGGGGCTTAAGTGGTTAAACATGCGCCGTTTAGGAGATATTTACTGTATACTGCCCTGATGATGTCATTGGCGCATGCAGAAAAGGCCGCCCATGCAGTTTGTTTGGAAGTGCGTGCTGTGACTTGCGGCTCCCATGCGCATTCACCGGAGTGACGTCACGCTGCCCCAGAAGGAAGACGGGCGAAGATGGATGCGGACCACAAATCTCTCCATAAAGAGGACCTGTCACGGCCCATGCTGTCACAAGAGATGTTGTTCATCCCTTTAGATAGCAATAAAGTACAAAAAAAATTAATGGTATGAAATAAATTAATAAAAAAAAGTAAAAGCGCCCCCGTCCCACTGTGCTTGCGCGCAAATGCTAACGCATACATTACTCCCGCACGCATATGTAAATGGTGATCGCACCATACATGTAAGGTATAGTTGCGAACGTTAGAGCAAGAGCAATAATTCTAGCACCAGACCTCCTGTGCAACGCTAAACTGGTAACCTGTCGCCTTTCGAGAATTTTAAGCACTGTAGTTTGCTGCCGTTCCAAGAGTGTATGCAATTTTAAAGCATGACATGTTGGGTATCTATTTACTCGGCGTAACATCTTTCACATTATACAAAAAATAGGTGAAAAAAAGTGGAAGGGAGCAAAACCACCTGTTCCGAATTTGTATTGGTTTGGGTACCCTCTAGGTTCATAGGTCACCTTATGTAGGGACAGGGTGTCATTTAACCACTTAAGCCCCGGACCATTTGGTAGCTAGAGGACCAGAGGTGAATTCAGAATTTTGCACTGCGCTGCTTTAACTGTAAATTGTGCGGACATGCAATGTTGTACCCAAACGAAATTTGCGTCCTTTTCTTCCCACAAATAGAGCTTTCTTTTAATGGTATTTGATTGCCTCTGCGATTTTTATTTTTTGCGATATAAACGGAAAAAGACCGAAAATTTTGAAAAAAAATGATATTTTCTACTTTTTGTTATAAGAAAAATCGAATAAACTCAATTTTAGTCATACATTTAGGCCAAAATGTATTCAGCCACATGTTTTTAGTAAAAAAAATGTCAATAAGCGTATATTTATCGGTTTGCGCAAAAGTTATAGCGTTTACAAACTAGGGTACATTTTCTGGAATTTACACAGCTTTTAATTTATGACTGCCTATCTGATTTCTTGAGGTGCTAAAATGACAGGGCAGTACAAAACCCCCCCCCAAATGACCCCATTTTAGAAAGTAGACACCCCAAGGAAATTGCTGAGAGGCATGTTGAGCCCATTGAATATTTTTTTTTTTGGTCCCAAGTGATTGAATAATGACAAAAAAAAATTACAAAAAGTTGTCACTAAATGATATATTGCTCACACATGCCATGGTTATATGTGGAATTGCACCGCAAAATACATTCTGCTGCTTATCCTGAGTACGGGGATACCACATGTGTGGGACTTTTTGGGAGCCTAGCCACGTACGGGACCCCGGAAACCAAGCACCGCCTTCAGGATTTCTAAGGGCGCAAATTTTTGTTTTTACTCCTCACTACCTATCACAGTTTTGAAGGCCATAAAATGCCAAAATAGCACAAAACCCCCCCAAATGACCCCATTTTGGAAAGTAGACACCCCAAGCTGTTTGCTGAGAGGCATGGTGAGTATTTTACAGCTCTCATTTGTTTTTGAAAATGAAGAAAGAACATTTTATTTTTTTTTTTATTTTTTTTTCAATTTTCAAAACTTTGTGACAAAAAGCGAGATCTGCAAAATACTCACAATACCTCTCAGCAAATAGCTTGGGGTGTCTACTTTCCAAAATGGGGTCATTTGGGGGGGTTTTGTGCCATCTGGGCATTCCATGGCCTCCGAAACTGTGATAGGCAGTGAGAAGTGAAATCAAAAATTGACACCCTTAGAAAGCCTGAAGGCGGTGCTTGGTTTTTGGGGTCCCGTACGCGGCTAGGCTCCCAAAAAGTCTCACACATGTGGTATCCCCGTGCTCAGGAGAAGCAACAGGATGTATTTTGGGGTGTAATTCCACATATGCCCATGGCATGTTTGAGCAATATATCATTTAGTGACAACTTTGTGCAAAAAAAAAATAATTTTTTTTTCCGCAACTTGTGTCAACATATAAAATATTCCATGGACTCGACATGCCTCTCAGTATATAGCTTGGGGTGTCTACTTTCCAAAATGGTGTCATTTGGGGGGGTTTTGAACTGTTCTGGCATTTTATACACAACATTAGGAAGCTTACATCCACTCTTCTAACCACTTGAAGACAAAGCCCTTTTTGACACTTTTTGTTTACATGAAAACATATTTTTTTTTGCAAGAAAATTATGTTGAACCCCCAAACATTATATATATTTTTAAAGCAAAGGCCCTACAGAATAAAATGGTGGGTGTTGCATTTTTTTTTTCTACACAGTATTTGCGCAGCAATTTTTCAAACGCATTTTTTGGGGAAAAAAATACACTTTTTTTAATTTTAATGCACTAAAACACACTATATTGCCCAAATGTTTGATGAAATAAAAAAGATGATCTTAGGCCGAGTACATAGATACCAAACACGACATGCTTTAAAATTTCGCACAAACGCGCATTGGCGACAAACTACATACATTTTTAAAAGCCTTTAAAAGCATTTACAGGTTACCCCGTTAGATTTACAGAGGAGGTCTACTGCTAAAATTACTGCCCTCGATCTGACCTTCGCGGTGATACCTCACATGCATGGTGCAATTGCTGTTTACATATGACGCCAGACCGACGCTTGCGTTCGCCATTGGGCAAGAGCAGGGCAGGACAGGGGTGCTTTTTTTTTTTTTTTTTTTTTTTTTATTTATTATTATTAATTTTGCTTTTTTATTTTATTTTTAAACTGTTGCTTCCATATTTATTTATTTTTATCACTTTTATTGTTATCTCAGGGAATGTAAATATCCCCTATGATAGCAATAGGTAATGACAGGTACTCTTTTTTGAAAAAACTGGGGTCTATTGGACTCTAGATCTTTCCTCTGCCCTCAAAGCATCTGACCACACCAAGATCGGTGTGATAAAATGCTTCCCAATTTCCCAATGGCGCTTTTTATATCCGGGGGGGGGGACATTCCCTCCCACTGCTTGTAAAAGCAGTCCAGAGGCTAATTAGCCACTAGGATTGCTTTTACATGAAAGCCGGCCGCTGGCTGAAAAGAATGATACCAAGATGATACCTAAACCCGCAGGCATCATTCTGGTATAAACATTCAAAGTCCAGCAACATACCAGTACGTTGCTGGTCCTTGTTGGACATGTATTGTAATCTTTTTTTTCATGCAGCCTGTTGGCTGAACGAAAAAAAGAGATTGATCGGTGGGTATGCCCACCATTAGAATACCGCCCTTCATCCACCCACTTCTAATGATGGGCATACATGCACCATTTATATATGCCAAAGCATGGGGGCATCTTCTCGCAAAAGTTATGCCGCGTACACATGGTCAGACTTTTCCACGGGCAAGCCTCCGTCGGAATTTCGCCCGTATGTACGCGGCATTAGGAGCAAAATCGCTCCTCCGCTCCTGCTGCCCCAATGCTTCGGCATATATGCTTTTTTTTTTTTAACTGTGGTGGTGAAATCACCTCCTACAGCACTGGAGTCGCAGGGATCAGGCCTGTCTCTGCGAACGCTGCAGTTATGTGTGTTGTGTTTTGTAAGTGACAGTGATCGATCGATACTGCACTTGGGTGGCCTGGGCTGGACGGAGGGGCAAAACGCAGGTGCTAGCAGGTATCTGGGCTGATCCCGCTAACACTGCGTTTTTGGGAACCCTAAACTGCTGGGGACGCTAGTATAGATCTGATCAGATCAGATATTGAGCTGATCAGATACTATACCACTAAGGGGGGTGTATGCTTCACGCGTGGGTGTTAGCGTTACTGGCACTAACCTGACGCTGCCTGGGGTGTGACGCAGACCCTCTCTGACGCTAAAACCTAACTGATATCACCCGCCGGGCGATCAGGGGGTTAAACCTTTATTGGGTTATATACGGCGGGTGCCCTGACACTATAAAAAGCAAACTAACTAACCAGCGTCACCCGTAACACTTATATGATGATCACTGGTGAAAGGGTTAACTAGGGGCAATTAGGGGGTTAAAACCTTTATTAGGTAATATATGGGGGTACCTGACGCTATATAAAAACCTGACGGCGAACCTAAAAAAAAATTACTGGCTACCTATCGGCATCACCGACACTAAGACAACGATCATAAAAACGATTGCTTAGCGACAGTGGTGATAGGGGGTGAAAGGGTTACCTGGGGGTTGATCAAGGGGGTTACACTTTTATTAGGTAATATATTGGGGTACCCGACGCTATAAAAACCTGCGGCGAACCTAAAAAAAAATTACTGGCTACCGATCAGCATCGCCGACGCTAAGACATCGATCAGAAAAATTATAACTTAGTGACAGTGGTGATAGGGGGTGAAAGGGTTACCTGGGGGGGCGATCAAGGGGGTTAAACCTTTATTAGGGGGGGTTAGGGGGCTACACTGGACCTAAGACTAAACTTTGGTGACACTTTTACAGTCACAAATGTCACTGATTGCAGTGATCACTAAATAAATGGTCACTGCAATCAGTGACACTGGGGGCTGGGGGGTGATCTGGGGGTGTCTGGGGGGGCGATTTATGTGCCTATGTGTCCTGGTGTCAGTGTGCTGTTTTGTGTACTAACCTGGCATCTTCTCCTGTACGGCGCTCGGTATATGTGAGCGCCCCAGGAGAGATGACATCACTTCCTCCTTCCTGGCAGGCAGGGGAAGCTCTCTCATTCGCCGGGAGCGATCGAGAGGGGGTGGCCGGAATCGAACGGCCGTCCCCTCATGCCGGATAGCTCCCGAAGGTAAAACGACCGCTCACTGTAAAGAAGGGGGGTCCGATCGGACCCCCCAACTATACAAAGGCAATCACGTATATATACGTGATTGTGCCTGTCGGTGCCATTCTGCCGACGTATATTTACAGTGGGCGGTCGTTAAGTGGTTAATAGTTTTCAGCCAAAGTGCTATTGTGAGGGTTGCCTCCAGGTTCCGGCTATCAATTTCTTGGCCATGTATAAAGTGTCCACTGGCAACCTTTTTGGATTTTGTTGTAAACTTAAGCTGGCCAGACTTTATCCAAATTTGGTGTTCAATTTCCTTTAGATTTGCCTTTTAAGAATGTAGTGCAAGGGCCTGCCTGATTGGATACAAATTAACAAAATAACTGTTTGGTAAATGTAAAGGAAAATTGTATAACCCCTTCATGCCGACCGTATGCAAATTTGCGTTAATGATTTGAAGGGGTTATACCGGGGTGATGCCTGCAGCTGCCAGCATCACTCCGATTCTGTTTTTTTTAGAGCGGGTGGTTGGCTCTTTTAGTGATGACAACCAATGTGGCTAAAAGCCGCTCAGCTGTTATCCTAAAGAAGCGGAAGGGTACGTCTCCCCCTCCCACCGCTCTTCCTGGGCCTCCCGTCTTACCGGGAGACCCGAGCCAGCAGCCGACGTGTCCGCCGGCAAGAGTGGGACCCGAACAATGCCACTTTCAGCTTTGATCGAGTTTCCGATGTAAAATTTCAGGAGCAACGTCACTTCCGGTTTTCTCGGCTGCCAATGGCGCAGAATTAAAAAATATTACAGTATTCAGAATCGCCGATTTTGGCGATCTGAACACTTTTAATTGCACGGGAGGGATTTGGGGTCCCGATCCCTCCATAAAGAGTACCTGTCACCAGGGATGTTTACATTCCTTGTGACAGCAATAAAAGTGATCAGAATTTTTTAAAAGGGACCATGTAAACAAAAAAATATATATATATATATATTTTTAAAGCGTCCCGCGTTCTCCCGCACCAAAGAAAACGCATACGCAAGTCGTGCCCGCAAATTTTAACGGTGTTCGAACCATCCATGTGAGTTATCGCCGCGATCGTCAGAGTGAGAGCAATATTTCTAGCAAAAGATCTCCTCTGTAACTGGTAACCGTTCATTTTTTTTTTTAAAGCGACGCCTATGGAGATTTTTAGGTACCGTAGTTTGTCACCATTCCACGACCGGGCACAATTTCAAATCATGACATGTTTGGTATCTATTTACTCGGCATATCATCATCTTTCACATTGTACAAAAAAATTGGACTAACTTTAGTGTTAATTATTGAAAGTGTCTTTTTTTTTTTTTTTCCCAAAAAAATTGTGTTTGAAAGACCACTGCGCAAATACAGTGTGACATAAAATATTGCAACAATTGCCATGTTATTCTGTAGGGTCTTTGCTAAAATTATATATATATATATATATATATATATATATATATATATATATATATATATATATATATATATATATATATATAAATGTTTGGGGTTCGAAGTAATTTTTTAAAACGGATTTTAACTTCTCAGCAACAAATGTCAGAAATACACATGAAAGGGATAAATATACGGCCAGCCTTAGATGTTCAGTGATACCAGGAAGGCATGTATGTCTTGAATGAATGAATGTGTTCAGTTCTTTTCCTACTGGGGAGCCCATTTTTATTATACAGGAACTCGGATTTGTTTCCAGTGTCCCAGAATAGCACCACATGAGATGGACAAATATTCAGGGAACCCGCTGGCATTAAGTGGATCGCTCTTAGTTGGTACAATCACTTATCGGGTTTCTCCTATTTTAGATGTGGAAGAAGAAGCTCTCAGGGACCACTTTTCTGAATGTGGAACCATAGAGGCCATTCGTATCATCAGAGACCAGAAAACTGGGATTGGTAAAGGCTTCGGTTATGTGTTATTTCAGGTAAGAGTAAAGAGAAATAAAAATGCATTGATTTTTAAATAAGAGTTTGCACACCTTTTCATTTTGATGTACCTGGAATGTGTTTAGTCAGAAAATTAACAATCCGTTTAATTCAGCTACAGTTCCACCTTAAAGCCCTAAGTTCCTGCATGAAAACACAGGAACTGGGGTGCAGATAAATGGCAGCAGGTGCTCTGGACTGATGAGTCAACATTTTTAAATATTGATTTGGATTTCTCTTAATTTACTATCCTATTAGCAATTCTATATCTGAAAGCATTTTTCACATCTACCTAAAACCTTTGCACAATACCGTATATAACAAAATTCTTAGAATGATTTATCATGTAAAATTGGCTCTTTTTGGGGGTTACATATACTGAGGTATTTGGATGTAATAAACAATTCTATATTTTTTTGCCCTTTTTTTCAGGGTACAGATGCTGCGCAATTGGCTCTGAAGTTAAACAATTCAGACCTAATGGGGAGAAAAATTCGAGTAAAGCGCTGCCTGCCCGGTGGAGCACAAAGCACACAAAAGGACGCGGCGGCCTTCAAACCTAATCTGCAATCACAGAAACCAGGAAAATTAAAGAAGAAGTTGAGCTTTGTGGGTGAAACTGCAGATGCCACAAAGAGTAAAAATAAGAAGCCCAAAACTAAGAAGAAAAAAATGAAGTGATTTGAGCATGCTCCACTAGTACAGTTTGATATTTTAGGAGACATTACCTTCAATGGGCAAGGATGCAAAGTGACAATGTCTTTACAAAGGGGCCTCCTGATCTACAGATACTTACCTCATCACTGTTTCTCTTCTGTTACAGCCAGCGCTAAAATCGCTGGTGAAGGAGTGGTAAGGAAGCAATGGTAAGGCGAGTATCTATATGGGGTAGTAAGGGGAGCAAGCATCAGTCTTATTTTGTAGCTGATTGTTACAGCATTTTGTTAAGTGAACGTTATAGGAGCCAATCCCCAGGATTTTTTTTATGTTTGGTACATTACCTCAATAAAATGGATAACCCATTTATAGAAAATGTCCTCACCCATTTCTTTGGAAATTCATATAATAACCTTACTAGTAAGCACGTCTTTTGAAAAGGTTTGTTTTAATGCTGATCACATAACTCTCTCTCTAGCGGAGACTCTGCTGTGATCAGCAAACAGAAGAAATCCATAGTATCAGAGCATGCATTTTATGAATGGGTCATAAAAACAGGGTTATTACCTGTTAACCACTTTTTCCAGGAGTCTTTCAGGATGGCTTACAGGGAGAGATAGGCTCCTCCCACCGAGCACAGGAAACAAATGATCCACATTATAAACGTACAGACACAGGCAGTAGCCTCTCAGTATTAACAAATAACCGAAGCCACAGAATAAACATTTCTATTAGCGAAGCTCCCTATATGACAGTATAAGTATGTGACAAAATAAAAGGTAGGGATTGATGCGGTCCTGGAAGATGCCTGCAAAAAATAGTTAACAGGTAATTAAACTGTTTTTCCCCAAGTCATCTTCCAGGACGGCTTACAGAGAAATAAGAATACCTGATTAGGGCGGGACCACACCTTGCCGAACCTTCCTGCCAAAAGACTGGTCCTGGCTGGCCAGCAGATCCTGCCTGTAATGTACAAAGGTCTGGAAACTGGACCAGGTTTCTGCCTTGCAAATTTGGAGGGGAGATGCTCCAGCCCTTTGAGCCCAAGATGTCGATACTGCGCTGGTTGAATGAGCCTTTACTCCAGACGGTGGTGTCAAGGATGCTGCCATGTATGCCTCTGTGATGGCTGACTTCATCCACCTTGCAAGGGTATTTTTAGATGCTTTTTTATCCCTGTTTGGGCCTGCGAACAATACAAACAGGCTTGTGGAAACTCGCCATTCCTTGGTGCGCTCAATGTAAGCGATCAAACATCTGACGTCTATTTTATTAAATGACGCCTCCCTATCGTTCTTATGCTCCCCGCAAAAAGGAGGGATCACAATCTCCTCAAATCTATGGAAGTTAGGTGGTACTTTTGGAAGAAAAGCTGTGTCTAGAGAGAGAGTAACTTTGTCCAAAGAAATGATGCAGAAAGGCTCCGTGATAGAGAGAGCCTGGATCTCGCTGATTCTTCTTACGGATACCAGTGCGATCAAAAGCACCATCTTTAAGGTCAAAAACTTAATCGATAGCTCCTCTAGTGGTTCAAAAGGCACCCTACAAAAACTCTGCAGCACCATACAGAAATCCCATGATGGGAATCTTCTTGTCTTGGGAGCCCTTCTATGACCTATGGCCATAAGAAACCTCTTGATTAGGGGCTCTTCTATAAGCCTCCTAATGGGGAAACTAGACAATGCTGATACCTGTACCTTGAGGGTCCTAACTGCCAAGTTCAGGTCTGCCCTCGCCTGGAGGAAATCTAGGACTGCAGGAATCGTGGGCCTCGAAATTCTGTTAAGCCTGCACCAGAAGCTGAATTTCTTCCAAATTTTATCATATATAGCGTTGGTAGTTGGTTTCCGGCTACTAAGGATAGTATCAATCTCTTTAGCTGAAAGCCCCTTTCTTCCTAACAGCTCCCTTTCAGAAGGCAGGCGGTCAGAGAAAGAGAGCTCAATTCCGGATGGTTCACCAGTCTCTGATGTATGAGGTCCTCCCTGCAGAGTAGTTTCCAGGGGAAATGCTGAGCTTTAGAAGGCTTGGGAACCATGACCTTTTCGCCCATAAAGTTGCGATTAGGATAACTTGACGACTTTATCTTCCGAATGACCTTTGGAATGAGAGCAAAAGGAGGAAAAGCATACACCAGATCTGCCTCCCATGGTTGGGATAGAGCATCCAGACCCAAGCTGAGATGGTCCCTCTGGAGACAGAAGAACTAGTCTACCTGCCTGTTCTCCCTTTTTGCGAATAGATCTTTTTGAGTAGAACAACGGGTGTTCGCCAAACGGCGAATATTATGGGGTGGTTGCGGCAAATTCGAGTGCTGCGGAACTTCCCACAATGCCCTGCGAGGTCGCAGAGCATTGACTTTTTATGATTGGCCAAAGCATGCACCTGACCTGCATGCTTTGGCGAATCACAGCGCGCTGCTGAGAGAGCCATAATTGGCCTAAGGCAAGGTGCCTTTGGCCAATCATGGCACAGGTGGTAAGTCCACGCCCCACACTATATAAGGCTGCTTACACGGCAGCTGTATGTAGTGTAGTGTCTTGGAGTGGACGGAGATAGGGAGAAGTTGAGCTAGATTAGGCAGGTAAGTTAGTGGTGTGCAGGCAGTGTATTTTTTATTTTTACACACGCACACTGCATTCAGTGTAGACCAGTGGTCATCCACCCTGTAATCAGGGCCCACTAACAGGCCAGGTTTGCAAGATAACTGAAATACATCACAGGTGATATAATTTGCTGCTCGGTGATTGCAGTATTCTAGTCTGCATCTCCCCAAGGTAATACAAAAAACCTGACCTGTTAGTGGGCCCTGAGGACAGGGTTGATGACCACTGGTCTAGACCAGTGTTTCTCAACTCCAGTCCTCAAGGCGCCCCAACAGTTCATGTTTTCAGAATTTCCCTCAGATGAAATGGCTGTGGTAATTACTAAGGCACTGAAACTGATCAAATCACCTGTGCAAAATAATGGAAAACCTGAAAACATGACCTGTTGGGGCGCCTTGAGGACTGGAGTTGAGAAACACTGGTCTAGACTATATTTACAGTGTAGACTGTATATACAGGCAGTGTCATAATAAATATTATATTTATAAATATATACACACACAGTATCTCACAAAAGTAAGTACACCCCTCACATTTTTGTAAATATTTTCTTCTATCTTTTTATGTGACAACACTGAAGAAATGACACTTTGCTACAATGTAAAGTAAGTGAGTGTACAGCTTGTATAACAGTGTAAATTTGCTGTCCCCTCAAAAAAACTTAACACACAGCCATTAATGTCTAAACCGCTGGCAACAAAAGTGAGTACACCCCTAAGTGAAAATTTCCAAATTGGACCCAATTAGCCATTTTCCTTCCCTGATGTCATGTGACTCGGTGCTTTAAGATCTCAGGTGCATTAAATTTGGTGTTGCCGCTCTCACTCTCTCATACTGGTCACTGGAAGTTCAACATGGCACCTCATGCCAAAGAACTCTCTGAGGATCTAAAAAAAAAGTTATTGCTCTACATAAAGATGGCCATTAATGTCAGCAAATTTCCACTGTTACATTGTAGCAAAGTGTAATTTCTTCAGTGTTGTCACATGAAAAGATAGAATAAAATATTTACAAAAATGTGAGGGGTGTACTCACTTTTGTGAGATTGTGTGTGTGTGTGTGTGTGTGTGTGTGTGTGTGTGTTTGTTTTTTTTTATATATATATATATATATATATATATATATATATATATATATATATATATCTTACACACACACACATATTCTGCATTCAGTGTAGACCAGGGGTCCTCAAACTTTTTAAACAGGGGGCCAGTTCATGGTCCCTCAGACTGTTGGGGGGGCCGGACTATAGTTTAGAAAAATATGAACAAATTCATATGCACACATCTTATTTGTGCAAAAAAACTGGAAAAAACTATTTATTTAAAATAAAAAACTATTTTAATCAACATAAACTTATTAGTATTTCAGAGACTCCCCTCATCACAGATCCCCCTCCCCCATCACAGAACCCCCTCAGCACAGAACCTCTCCATCACAGATCCCCCATCACGGATTCCCCCCCATCAAAAAGCCCCCATATAAGGTCATCCATCACAAAGCCCCCCAATAAAAGATCCCCCATCACAAATCTCCCCAACACAAACTCCTCTCCATCACAAAGCCCACCGTAACAGATCCCCCTCACAGATCCCCCTATATAATATTCCCCCCATCAGACTGCCCCCCCCCCCCCCCATCACAGTCTTCCGCCAACCACAATAGAAATATGTGTATTCCAGAAAGTTTAACAATCAGCAGATAAAGATACTCCAAACCCCTGGTGTTGGCGCTTCAATCATCCCGGCACCATGGTTGTTATGGTATCAGGATAATTGAAGCGCATTATTTCTATTATTACATTGTAATATAAAATTTAAATAGTTCAACTCACCATAATACAGAATCAGTCAGAGCTCTGATGTCAATGTCCCCAGCCAGCGAAGTGCTTCCTTACATCTCAGGTGTCCCCAGCGCAGTACTTCCTTACATCTCAGGTGTCCCTGTCCCCAGCCAGCGGAGTGCTTTCTTACATCTCAGGTGTCACTGTCCCCAGCCAGCGGAGTGCTTCCTTACATCTCAGGTGTCACTGTCCCCAGCCAGAGGAGTGCTTCCTTACATCTCAGGTGTCCCTAGCCAGCGGAGTGCTTCCTTACATCTCAGGTGTCACTGTCCCCAGCCAGCGGAGTGCTTCCTTACATCTCAGGTGTCACTGTCCCCAGCCAGCGGAGTGCTTCCTTACATCTCAGGTGTCACTGTCCCCAGCCAGCGGAGTGCTTCCTTACATCTCAGGTGTCACTGTCCCCAGCCAGAGGAGTGCTTCCTTACATCTCAGGTGTCCCCAGTGGAGTGCTTCCTTACATCTCAGGTGTCACTGTCCCCAGCAGAGTGCTTCCTTACATCTCAGGTGTCACTGTCCCCAACCAGCGGAGTGCTTCCTTACATCTCGGGTGTCACTGTCCCCAGCCAGCGGAGTGCTTCCTTACATCTCGGGTGTCACTGTCCCCAGCCAGCGGAGTGCTTCCTTACATCTCGGGTGTCACTGTCCCCAGCCAGCGGAGTGCTTCCTTACATCTCGGGTGTCACTGTCCCCAGCCAGCGGAGTGCTTCCTTACATCTCGGGTGTCACTGTCCCCAGCCA